>JBAWJQ010003620.1:0-81267 GCA_037783105.1 Bactrocera zonata | reverse complement strand
TAATCTTGGAAGATAAAAGTTTTACTGCTTCACATTGTTGTAGTGTTTTGATTAAAGCTAGCAAGTGTGCTTTGTAGCGACTCATTTCATTCTCTTTACATCTCTTTATATTGACAAAGGAAAATAAAAAAAAAAAGTCGCAATCGGCTTATCTTTTCATAGTTCGCTGTGCTATTGTTGTTGAGAATATTATTGCAATAGTGGAATATAGAATTTAAATTCACAATAATTCATAATAAGCATTTTTCAGGACATGCCAATACTAGACAGCTATGTAAATCTAAGCTTAAACAGATAAATCAAACCGTTTAAAAATAAAAAAAATTTCGCGATTTAGATTTTATATTTATTATATTTTAAGTAACTGTGCACAATGCAAATAACGCTCGTATGTCAAAATATTCTGAGTGTGTTACACATAAAAATTTCGAACTTTGGTGCAAAGTTGTGAAATGCCAGATTGCAACATGAAGATTGCCACATTCTCAAATACAAATGGTATACCTACGTTCCGCAAGCTTACCGTCAACTGTGTATGATCCTATAACCTCTCGAATAGGTCTTTAAGAATGTTCTGAAACAGCGGGTGTCGATTATGCTATGAATTATTGGTATTTTGAGGAACTATTTAGTTATAAATACAAAATAATCTAAATTTGTTGCACTAAAAATTCGGTTTACCGCCTTAATGTTCTAACGCATAAGACAGCACTTTTTTCTAAAAGCCATACTGCGACCTTGTCGTCTATACGTACTACTTTGTTGGGAAAAAGAATATAAAACAAAACATCTCTTGACTTGATTCTCTTGATTCCACCATCATAAAAATTGTTTATTTCTTGTAAAGTTTTTGCTCGCTGTAAATCAAGAGCAAAACAAAATGCAATGCGTTTATTATTTTTGCTCCCCTGCGGATATCTGTTCAATGTGTTTTAGAACAAGCTCACATTTCATTTACTAATCCGTGTTCACGAGATTGTTAGAATGACCAACAAATAAAGACAGTTGCCGTGGACAACATGACTGCCGTTTTCATTTTTAATAAATTAATATCCCACAGCGACTTAGAAAATTGAGTGGTTATCTAAAATACCAGCGTTTCCAAGATGAGAGGAATCAGAATCAATAAATTTCACAAAAAGTATTGTGTAGAATAAAAATGGAGCAATGGTTGTGGCACCGCACAGTTTAAGGGGGTATTCTACTCTAGAATTTTGAAAAATTCGATTCTTATTTCATATATTTAAAGTTTAGACTTTTAAAATTCGACTTATTTTCAGAGATACAGCCGATTTTGTGAGGTGGCGTCCGTGTTCACTAAAATTGTCTCCTAAACTTTAAACGCGTTTTTCTCGAAACTACTTTTTTCCACAGGATACCGGCCACATCTCAAGTTCTATACATCCGACTTACTTGAAATTATGTGCGAACCTTCTTTATATAATCCTTTATCGTTCCTATCAGCATTTTTGTTTTTAATATTTAAAAAAAATTCAGGAATTTCAAAAAAAGCGTAGAAAATGATTTTTATTTTCAGGCAGTCACCATTTTTCAAAAAAAATTTTTTTCGCGTTCCCGGACTATGACAGCATCCTTACTGATTAAGAATTTCTTTTGATTTTTTTTTTCAGACCACCAGGAGTGTCAGGATCAATGTCACTAGCATGCGCCATTTTTTTTTACACCTGTCTCTCCCCCCACCTCGAATTATTTTAATTTTTAAAATTTTTTTTTTTAATTTTTTTCTGTATTCTTAAAATATCAATAAAAACACCATAAAAAATGGATAGCAAAAATATTTTTGGTTTTTTTTTTAATAAAATTCAAAAAACTGCCCAAAATTTGATTTCTAGAGTAGAATACCCCCTTAAGGCAAAATCTCTTTTCTTAGGAACCACTTGGCTGAAAAATTTGTTTGTAACATTATATTGATGTCTGTATATTGTATTACGCGTTGAAGATTAGCGAAATTGAACACAGACATGGCGGCATAAAGGCCGGTGGTGTACGTCAATCTGCACGAGTCTTTTCCAAGATCTGGTCGATTGTTTGTAGGACTGGACTTCAGTCTTTCACAAACTACGCCTGATAAGACCTTAAAATCGATATTACGCGGGCTTATGCCACAATTATTAGCGCAGATTGTGGAAGATAAGAAGCCCCTAGAACATCTCTGTGACGCAGGCGAGGTTATCATTTTAATTTGGTACCTTATAAGCTTAGATTATAAGTCATAGACTCACTAGTTCCACTACTACATTTTGTTTTGTGTGCGAGATTTAAATTATGATTAATTAGGTATATGTTAGCTACGGTTACTACATAGGTTGCTATATATATTTCTGAACCAGGCAACACTAAGTGTTGCCAGGTGCAATCTGACATTTCCATTGCAAAGTTTGACATTTTTTAGCATAACATCACTCAGAACGTTTTGTCATTTAATCGTGAGTTGTTTTATTTACAGGGAATTAAAAAATTCATCTCGGCCAAAAAATGGAATTAACTCGTGAACATTTTCGTGCGATCATTTTTCACAACTTTCAACGTGAATTATCACGACAAAGGTACATCGATGAACTAAAATCTTTGTATGGCTATGAAACACCATCCTATAGCACTGTGAAAAACTGTTACAACGAATTCAATCGTGGCCGACACTCGCTTAAAGACGAATTCCGTGAAGGTCGTCCAAAAACAGCCGTTGTGCCAGAAAACATCGATGCCGTACGTGAACTGATAATGTAACACCGTCATGTAACATACCTTCAGATAGAGGCATGCCTATGCATTTCTCCCACCAGCATACATTCGATATTGCATGAACACCTGGCCGTAAAAAAGTTTTGTTCTCGTTAGACCCCGCACAATTTGACAATCGCTCAAAAAAGGCTCGTGTGGATTGGTGTAAAGAAATGCTGAAAAAATACAATCGCGGTGCTTCAAAAGACGTTTATAAGATCGTCACAGGTGACGAATCATGGATCTATGCGTATGATCCCGAAAGAAAACAGCAATCGACCGTGTGGGTCTTCCAAGACGAGCCAAATCCAACGAAAAAAATAAAAAATAAAAAAAAATTTTCGTTGATAAATATGCCTATTTTCATTATTAGGCCAGAAATATATTTAGCAGCCCTCGTATAGGCTCCTCATTTTCCATTTTATATACAATAACATACTGTTATTAGAGAGAGTCGCTCTCTTGATTTCTTCAAGATATTTCCCTTATTAACCGGTATATACGGAAAAAAGTCAACCGGAAGTTGTTACGATGACTAATGAAGAGTATAGTGGAGCTATCGACCTGATTTCATTAATTTTTGACACAACATTACATGATTATCAGCAGATTCACTCTAAATGTCCAGAAGTTCATTTAACTTACATAATCTCCAATATATGTATGTAAGACTATAAAGTCACTATAAGTACTAGGATTTTCATATGTATATATTATCTACGGACTTATTGTGCGATTGCAACAATTTTTTTAAGTAGTTTTTGGAGAAATGGCAAACGTTAGAAGCCCTACATGGACAATGTTTTATTATAATAGCATAATTGCTGCTTCATTTATGTAATGTAAAGTGAATGAATCAGATGGAAAGATGAAAAATGTGACGAAAATTTCGATCTGAATACAGTAAAAAATTTATGTCTGCAAGATTGTAATATTGTATTTTATACAAATAAGGCAAAAATTATGATAATTATGTGCCTTCCAAACACAATGTTTTCGTGACAACACTATTACAACAGCACCAAAGTAAGCCGGATAAAGAAGAATGCCTCAAGGAAAGTCCGTAGCACTTAGTTATTAGACGTTTAGATTGAAAATTTTTTTTTTCTGCTTTTCACGTTTCCTTTGAAGCGTATCGCTAAAATATCTAATTATTTTTACAATATTTTTATAAGTGGAGGAATGTACAAACACACAGAGCCTACGAGTGATACAAAGCCTTCAAAGACGGTTTAGAGATTATGCTTCGTTCTGGATGACCTTCGACCTCTTCAACTGGTGAAAAGATTAAAAAAGGATATGGTGCTTAAAGTTGTCAAGCAAGTGACAGAGAGTTGGCAAGATAGCTCAACATTTCTCGCCAGTCCCCTCAATTAGTTTTGGCTAAGAAATGCGTTTTTGCTCGATTCGTCGCGATAAAGCTGATTTTTTTTTTAAATAGGTTATAAATTCAGTCACAATGAATTTAAAACACAACGAATACCATCGATCAACCTTTGTTTTCACCAGATTTGTCTCCGTGTGATGTTTTCTAGTTCCCTAAAATTCCGTGAAGGACCCCCTCCCAAAAATTACTTATGTAAAGTGTTTCCAGGACTGCAAAAATAGTTCTCATAAAGTCTGCACATTTTTTTTTTTTTTTTTTTTTTTTTTTTTTTGCTGTTAGAGGCTTTCAAATTTCCCAACAGTTCGCAAACGAACCGTCTCCGTCTGAGTTTGGAAAACAACTGCCTTAACAATCGGGAAATAATTACAATTATGTGTATGTACATATGCACAGCTGCTCTCCTTTTATTGGAGCACAGCGCAAACGCCATGGGAGTTTATTGAGGAAATTAAAAATACGCGGGATTGTGAGAGCTTTTCGAACAAACATCTTGCCTTCGAACAAAACATTTCCTTTTATGAATCGAAAGGAATATTGGACTCATATGTTATAGTAGTAATTTTTATTAAGAAGTTTTGCGATTTAAATGGCATCTATGGGCAATTATGGTCCAAACCGGATACTTTCTTCAAATGTTTCGCTACTGCCTTAGAGAACAAGCCACATCTCCGGTGTTTCCTTCTGGATGTTAAAAACTTCGTTACAAACTTAATTTATATACCCTGTATGTAGGGTATAAAAACTGAAATGGTATTTAATCAAAATCCTCGGGAAAACTATGCCGTTTTTTAGTCCTTTATTTTGAAAAAAAAATTATCAAACACTTATGAATAAAGCATACATATAATGAACCCCTTATTATATTTAAGAAAGCCTTTACTTTGGTGACAAGTGCTTTTTACTATGACGTCACTGCCGTATTCAGAACACTCATTCGTCTTGATTTCTAGTATTTACTTACCATGAAGTGAACAACATATTCAATAAGCCAAATTTGCTACATATGTGTTGTTAACTCTCTTGTGTTCTTTTTCTCTCGCTCTCTCGCTCTCTCACTCATTTACTTGCATAGCAAACAGCTGTTTTGACATTTCATTCATGATTACAACAGTACCTTTATAACTGTTACGAAATCAATGGTGATTTATTCTCATACTAGGGTTTCTTGATAATTAATGAGTGCTAATGAAGAATGATTGAGTAATCAAGACTGTCACATGCGACGTACGATGACGTCATATTCATATTAAAGACGGAGGAGGCAATGAAAGAACCTGTCTTTAAATCGTAAACTAAACGTTAATATTTGTGTCTTTCAGGAAGAAAACTTAAGGCATTAGTTTTTAAAACTATTAATGAGAGCGGTTAGAAAATTTTTTTTGAAAATATTTGATTAATATTCAATTTAATATTTGTATCTTCTGTCAATATAATTGTAAATCAAAGGGGGAATATTTTATACCCTCGAAATTGTTGTGAATATGTCACAAACTACTAAAGCTATTTCAACCAAATTTGCTAAGAACAGACTATTTGACATTTTTTTTACACTGTGAAAATTGATAAAATCATATGGTAAAGCCATATAGCGGTTTAACTGAAGGCTACTAACTCAATAAACAAAAGCGTCAGAGTTATTAAATTTTAAATGCGTATTATTATGAAAGGTTTTATTGGAGCCTGTTTCATAATAGGATAGAAAGCATAGCACCGGTGAACTTTTAGGTGAAATCATACATCACATCAACTATTCAGCAATTGGCACCATATAAAGCAAATAACAATCGTGTCTAATCCCATAGAATAACATTTACTTATCAGAATATTAGTCAAGTACGAATGAATGAGGTGTTATCAAAAGCTGCTTTTAATTTTCTTGTATACAGTGGCAAGTATCCTTCATTGACGACCATGAAAAACTGATTTAAATAGTTTACGTCTCTCGTAGGTTTTTGATTAGCGTGGTTAATCAGTTTTCCCACTGAATATAATCGAATAAATCGAAATACATAACGCATATTTTGCATATTGAGGAAGCCATTCTGACAGAAATTAGCCTCATCAATGAAAATGATTTTTTCATGAAAATCCGAATAATTTGCAAGCTGTTTCTCAGCCCAATTCACGAACATACCACTATTCCAGGGTCAAGCGGCTTCAGTTCTTGCGTTTATTTCATCTTGTAAGGAAGTAGGCCAAGATGTTTTCGCAAAATTCGCCACAACGACCGACTTATTCATTTTCATTCAAGTGTCTCCAAATAATGAAATGTAAAAGCTGATTAGACCTGGTCGTTTTCAATTGAAAAATTTTTGTGACTGTCTGTCACGTATTGAATTGCAAAATCGTCTCCAGTCACAAAAATTGGCTCTAATTTAAAATCTCAACTTTAGAGACTTGTGACAGTACAGAATCGCTCGGTAAATCCTTTTAATATACCTTTTTGATATTTAGCAATGTGTTTCTTATCCAAAAAGAAAAAAGGTCTTAAAGTTTTTTCTATATAAAACATTCCTTTTAAAATTGTACACAGTTAAAATTACAAGGTGCGTTCCAAAGTAAACCGGGCTCACGAAGGGTGTGTGCACGCTTTGTTCCACACACATTGACTGACGACCAAAAGTTGTTCAGAATCAAACATTCGAAGGACGCTTGTGACCGATTATTTTACCAAAAATCACATTTTAACCATTAACCACTCCCCGTATTTACCTGATATGGCACAGTGAGACTTCTTTCTTTTCGGAAAAATTCATTTGCCCATGAAAGGAAAGCGTTATGCAAACGTAGAGGCCATACAAAAGGCTTGCACCGGCATACTGGCCATCATACCAGCCAACGAGCTAAAACACATATTCTCCATGCTTTTGGACCGTGCAAAAAGCTGTATTAAAGCAGAAGGAGACTATTTTGAAAAAAATAAATAAATTGATTTTGCCGAAAAAACCATTTGTTCTGTTTTTTTTCAGGCCTGTTTACTTTGGAAAGCACCTTGTTTGCATTAAAAGTACTATGTTCATATAGTACATCATGCCGTATGAGTACACAAAATGTATGAATCATTTGTATGAATGCTCAATATATTTGATAATCAACAATAACGAGCATCTTAATGGCCACACAACAAATTATCGATGCATACTAATTGGCCCCTTAGCAGACTGTTATTTCTTCATTAAGCCTGAGCAGTCTTCAGCAGTGATTGTTTCAACTACGCAGCTGTCAATTATAGCACATTGCTTGACTGAGTCATAAACGTTCTCCTTAGTCATTCCAAGTAATTGGTGATTGTAAATTACCCATTCATAACTTCACACACATACAGAGTACACACAGCTTTTTGTGTTACAGATTTAATTTCACTCGTAAGCAGTTTCCGATGTCTGTGGCTATGCACTGTGAATATCATTCCAACCTTCCTACACAGATACATACATATGTAAATACGTAAGCAAACGAAACAGCAGACACAATGTTGCAGTTTTTCGAAGTGTAATTGGTTTCACTTTTTTGTTTGAGTTTACTTTTGGCGTAAATGCCAGACTTTGTTTTTTAAGTCGGTGCGGAAACGGAAGGTGAAGAAACATAATTGATAGCAATTATTGCTACCAATTATTTCATAATAGAAGGTATATTGCCGTATTTGCATTTCTGAAAATTTTCTATCATCATCTCTTGTGTTTTGTGAAGAGAGTAGAACTAGATATGTGTTGCTACAGTTAATTTAAACTCACTTATTACTTGCATAAAAATATATTATTCCAGTCAAAGTAGGCTAAATTATGATTCAAGTTTGCATTAATTCTCAACAAGCTGGATTTTTGCGCAGGCCTTGGATCCATCATTACAAATAACATATCAAAAGTCCCCATCGATCCCGTTTGTGCGTTGTTTTTTATTCGAGGTTAAAGGTCAAAAATTTGCGTTTTTACGAATATCTCTGAAACAATGAGAGCAATAGATCGTTGAATTGTCTACAAAAAAGATCTCAATACTTTTTCTTATGATTACTATGGGTATTTTAAACATAGAAAATAAGAATAAGCACTCATACGTGGCCAGTATGCATCATCCGGTTAACCATTTGAAAAAAAAAAACTTTAGAACATAATTTTATTTCCTCCATGCACACAAGTACGTGAAAAATATACTACTGTGCCCAAAAAGGTGGCATTGTATTTATTTTGAAAATTCTTTATTTATTCTTCCAAATCAATTTCATCCCCTTCAAAGTAATCCCCTCCCGATGCAATGCACTTATGCCAACGGATTTTCCAATCTTCGAAACACTGGTTGTAGTCACTTTCCGGGATGGCCTTCAGTTCCGTCTTCGCTGCGCCAGATCAGGTAAATACGGTGTTTACGGAACGATGTGGGTTGAGTTTTTGGCGAAATGATCACGAATTACGAGGGCAGTATGGGATGGTGCATTATCGTGGTGTAAAAACCAAGAATTGTCTTTCCAGAATTCCGGCCTTTTTAGGCGGATAGTGTTACGCAAACGACGCATAACGTTCAAATAATATTCCTTGTTGACTATTTGACCGGTTGGAAGGAATTCATAATGCACAACACCACGATAATCGAAGAAAACAGTCAACATGACCTTGATTTTTAAGCGACTTTGGTGCGATTTTTTTGGTCTCGGCTCTCTTTTGGCACGATATTCGCTCGATTGATCGGTTGTTTCGAGGTCGTAAGCATAGATCCAAGTCTCATTACCAGTTATAATGCATTTCATGACACCCTGGTAGTCGGAAAGCATCGTTTCACACACTTCAACGCCACGCCTTTTTTCCAAAAAATTCAATGTTTTCGGTACCAGTCGAAATTTGACGCGGTTGAGGCCCAAAACATCCTTCAAAATGGTATTGGCTGAGCCTTTCGATATGCCAACTTCATTAGCAAGGTCTCTAATTGTTAATCGAAGGTTTTTCAACACCAAATCTTTGATTTGTTGAACGTGAGCTTCGTCGGTTGAGGTTGATGGTCGCCCTGGACGCGCTTCGTCTTCGACCCGTTCACGGCCGGCTTGGAACTCACTATACCACTTGTAAACATTTGTTTTAGACATATCCTCATCACCAAAGGCTTTCTGCACCATCCTCAACGTATCCGCAGCAGAAAATTGATTCCGTAAACAAAATTTAATGCAAATTCTTTGCTCAACAAATTTCGACATCGCAAAAAATGAAAAACTCTCTTTTAGCAGCTCACAAAACGACACGTATCTCAAACACTAATGAATATTTTGACATGAAATTTGACATAAATGTAACTGACAGTACTACCAACCTAAAAAAAAAATAATTCTCCAAATCGTTCGACGCGCGCAGTTTAAATTCAAATGTCAACCCCACAATAGTGTAAATAGTTTTCATCATCATCATTACCCATTTTCACACATTCAAAGGTGATGGCAAAAATATTTACCTTGAGCAAAGTTGTTTAAAAAGTAATAATAGTTTGTGAGTTATGTACATAAAAACTATTAAGGGAGGGACCATGTCCAAAATAAAAACAAAACTTCGCTCAAAGCTGCCCCTGACTGCTGCTGATTACCTGTCTTGGGTGCCAAAGAACCTAAGGGGTCGATTTGTACTGAAGTCATCGCTTTCACGGAAAGAAGGACGAACGGACAGACAGTCACTCGTAATTAAACTTTTCTTGTCATCCTTTTCACTCATATCCCTACCTATCTCGATATGTATCAAATAACTAAATTATTATACTCTGGAAAGACATTAAGTTTAGGCCAAGATCCAGGCCAATTTCTTTCGCAGTTAGCGGAAAACCACAACAACCACTTTATTTCATTAAAATATTACACATTTTGACTAACACCAACAGTTTAAAGTCATCTCAAAAGTAGAAAATCACCATAAAGCGCGTAATAGGCTTGGGAAAGATAGGAATTCCCAGAAGCGAAAATTTGTGGCAAACAGAAAGCTTTATAATAACTGAGTATTTCAGGAATTTCACAACCGCACAATGTTGATGAACATGACTACCTTCGACATCCACCCTCTTTAAACCAACATTACTAGTCAAAAGTAATGAAAGAGGTATGTCGCCTTCATTATGCGGTGCGCATTCTTGGAATGCGAAACTGTTAGAAGTCGATTTCAGGAAATAATTTGCTTTGTTCACTCATTACAAGCAGGCGAAAAGTCTGCGTTTCATGTTATCATTCCGACAAAAAAGACGAAAGCGAAGTGTAAAAACAAAAACGGAATTTACAACGCCGTTTAATATCACGACTCAGAAACAATGGAGAAAATAGCGCCTACGCCGAAAATCACAAATAGATCTAAGGGAAAATAAAATCGAAAGCAAATTTATTCTCGCAACAGATTAAATATATTTCTTGGCATTGGCGCGAAGCCCTCGAATGCACAAAAATGGCAGAATTTATCTAGCCAATGTGCAGTGAATCAGAAAATTCCCAGTCTTTTGCCAATCGCTTCCACGACAATGAATGCATAATTTTTCCTTTACTTACAATGCTCTCACTTGAACCAAAAAATAAAAAAGAAATTTGGTGAAAAATGACTATGTACATTTGTCTTTTTAGTGTGGTAAGAGTCGTTACCTGAAGGATAATTATACATTTTTACATCGGCTTGGCATCTGTAAATCCCTTCAACTGTTGTACAAGATCAACTGGCATCCGGTAAGATATTCAATCTTACCTGATAATCTCGATTGGGCAGTGTTCAGTTAGAACTTTTACAACCAATGAAAGCTGACATTTTTTGTGAGCAATGAGTGCCCTGGTCAGTTGTTTCCGAGCACCTGGAGAGTCAGTACAAACATTTTCGCGCGACGTGTTTCTATGAGTGGTGCAAGCCGAAAATGCAGCGTTCGTTAGAGCAGAGATACGCGATTAAATTCAGTGTGAAACTTGGTAAATCTACAACAGAGACGTTGGATATGATCAAAAAGGGTTTACCCAGATGTTGCTTCAGCAAGAAGTGGTGTGTTTCGCTGGCACCAGGCCTTTTTGGAGGGCCCTCGCACAAAAAAAGGAAGAATGAGCATATTCAAAGTGAAAGCGATTCTTAATCATTCCATCATGAATTTGTTCCTCCTGGAAAAACCGTCAACGCCAAGTTTTACGTGGAAGTCCTCAAGAGACTTAAACGAAAGGTCAATCGGTCCGACAAGACATCGCAGCCAATTGGAAGTAACACTACGACGACGCACCGGCTCACACCGTCTTTCTTGTAAACAGCTACCTAACCAAGGCCGGCATCTCAACGCTTTCGCAGCCGCCCTACAGCCCAGATGTGTACCCCTCCGGCCTTTTTTTTGTTCTCTTGTCTAAAAAGATGATTTTTTTAAATCGACTCAGTCCTATTACTTTCGGGACAAACCCTGTATTTATAAAATAGTTAGAGATAAGAAGTCGAGACATCCTTTAACTAGCCTTGGGCGCTGATACTACCGAATATGGTGCATAGAAACCACTCTGAAAGAGGTTGCGCTTTGAAATACTAAATCTCGTGCTACCCGATTTTCAAACGCTGAGATAATAATTGGCCACTATGATCCAGACAAGCGGCAATAACGAGCCGGGAGACAAAAGTTTGCAAGGCAGCGCTCATTTTTCATTCAGAAAGCTCGAAAGACTTAATAATCTCAAATCACCTTAGACAGGAAAACATTCGTTTTTTAGACGATATACGTTCTTATAATCCCAAAACGAGATGGCCATCAAGCCCAATTTTCACGACAAAATTTCGTTCAGTGATGAAGCTACTTTCTGCTTGAATGAGAACGTTAATAAACAAAGGTGTCATATTTGAACTGATTCTAATTCATAAGCCATTATTGAGGCGCCAATGAGGACAATGGTTGGGTGCTCCACGGACAGAATTGTAGGTTCGAACGAGTCAACGAATTCCCATGAAAAAAATTCACTAGGAGTAGAGAAAATTTTTGAATATTGGAGATTTTTGCCATGTGAAGTTCCCGTTAAGAAAAATAGAAATTTGTAAATTTTTAAGTTTACGATAAAGCTGAATGTTACCGTCGATGGGAACGCTATAAAGCCATAATTACTGACTTGTAAACAGGAAGTAAAGAAGTTATATGCTAAAAATGTTTAGATTAAAATCGAAATTATGAAACAGCAAAACTCGTCTGTTTAATTTTAATATGACATACCTATACTTCATTACAATTACAAAAACACACAAACACTAAACAAAAGTTAGTTCCTACTTAATTAGAAAACTTGGACAAGTCATTTAAAATTCTTTCATCTCGAGTTTGTGCCACGCTATAAAAATATACAAAAATATATAAAAACAAAAGAAAAGTTCACCAATGAGCTTAAAATAGCAAATTTGCCTAGCAAACATGAACAAATGAGCAAAAAACGCTAAATGCCAGCCGCTGTCCAGTCATTATAGCTATTTTAAACGTCCAAGTTTGTTGGCACTAGGTCACAAGGTAACTAAAAATACAATTTTTTGCTTTTACTTTTGTTCTTCAACACTGTGGTCGAGGAAGTGCCTAATGAGTGTTCGGCTTTTATCGTTTCAATTTGTCCTTTGAGTAATTACGCTGTATTTGCCTTAATTAACACCTTAGATATCGTTAAAGGATCTGCTAATCGCATTTCCGATGCGAAACTTGTTATTTTAATTGTTTGTTTGTTCTTTGTGCTGGCGGCTGCAATGCCTATAAATATATATTTTAGTAGAAATTAACGTGCTGCAAGTATAAGTATAGAAGTTGTAAGTGTATATTACTTTTTTAAAGTACATTAGCAAGATTTTAATTTTAACCTCCTTTGATTGCATTTATACATAAAACGAAACGAATGTCTCAAATACTAAGCTCTCCACACTAATCCTTTATACGTATGGCGCAAAAGTAATCCTCCTATCAGAAGATGCTATAAATTTTGCAACTGACCTCTAATGTCAGTTCTGTTTTGACATTTGTGATGGTGACAACGTGAATTTCGTCGCAGATTTCCTGGCCATCCGACGCCTACTGGTGAAACACTGCGACGTTTTTTCGCTCGCCTCAAAGAGACTGGCACAACACGAGGTACTGCCAGGCGTGGTAGACCCCGGAGTAGCCGTTCTGCAGAGAATATTGCTGCTGTTGCCGAGGATGTCATGGAAGCGCCGTCGACATCGACCAGACAACGTGTCAAATGGGTATCAGTCGACTGTGTTTACAGCGAATTTTGGTACACGATTTGAAGATGTTTTCGTACAAAGCCCAGACGGTGTATCAGCTGTTAGCTGCTGACCGCCAATCGCGTCTAACATACGGTCAAGCCATCCTTAATCACCACCAAGAGGAAGATGATTTTTCATCAAAAATAATCAAGAGCGATGAGGCCCATTTCCATTTTAGCGGGTTCAAAAGTAAGCAAAATTTACGCTTCTGGGGCACTGAAAATGCGCGTGTAACCCACGAAGAGCCATTACACCCGCTCAAAGTCACTGTATGGTGTGCTGTCAGGAGTCATTGGACCTTTTTTCTTCGAAGACGCCGCGGCCCAAACGGTTACTGTGAGTGGTGAGCGCTACAGAGCAATGGTCAACGTGTTTTTTTTGCCGCAACTTGATGAATTGGGAGTGGAAAACATGTGGTTCCAACAGGACAGTGCAATGGCACACACTGCACTTGCCACAACCGATATGCTGAAGGATGCATTTCCCAGGCGCCTAATCTCCCTTTTAGCGATTTGCACTCTCCAGCAAAATCGCCTGATTTGACAGCTCCAGACTTCTTTTTGTGGGGCTTTCTGAAGTCGCGGGATTATGTCAACAAGACTCAGACTCTTGCAGCTCTTAAAGACAATATCAAATGACAATCAACTGTGGCGGCGGCCATTTACATTATATCATATTCTCGACTCGATGTAATCAAATTTATAAGACCAAATAAAAATAATCCACAAGCTGAATCTAAGTTTTTCATGCATTGTTCGTGTTACTTTATTTACTACTAAACTCAATCTATTTTGTAGTTGTGAAGTTAAAGTTCTTTTAATTTTTTCCCAAATAGTAAATGCGTTACGATATAGAAGGTGAATTAAGTGCAACAGCTAACTAGAAACAGTTATTTAATGAATTAATATTCCTCAAGGTGTTAATTTTTATTAATAATATTATTGATTTCTGATAAGGGTGCGATTTAAAGTAGTGGTTTAAAATATTTTATTCAAGTTTTTTTAATGAAAAAAATGTGCAGATGTACATCTGCCCTACGTAGTTACATTTTTGACCTTCGTCAGTCTGGAAAGACGTACAAATAAATTGTCAATCAGATCAAATGCTCAACAAAAATTGTTTCCAATGTCCTTAAACACAAACAGAGTTTTAAACTATTTCCAATGTTGCACGCAAGAAAAAACACGAAAAACTACAACAGAAATAGACTGCGGAATTAATACTACCTCGCGAAGAGACCCAAAAAAAGAGTTCCACTGACATTCAACATGAAATTCAATGCGAATATCCAAATATCCAAGAGAACAATTGCCCGGCGTTTGGTCGAATCTGGAGTTCACGGCGGGGCAACACGCAGGAACCCATTTCAGACTAAAATTCGTAGAAACGACGTGTAGACTTTGCCAACTCTTATTGGTCTAAGACGACAAATCAACGGAGATATGTCGTTTGGAACGATGTATCAAAAATTAATGGCTTAGGTCCTGATGGTCGAAGGTATGTTCGCCGTCCAATAATTCAAGAATTTAATCCTCGTTTTTTTCCAAACGTAGTTGAGTATGGTGGGAGATCAATCATGGTGTGGTAATTTTTAATCTGGAGTGGGGTCGGTCCACTCCATAAGATTGATGGAATTATAGACAAGGAGAAATACGTCGACA
The DNA here is from genome assembly GCA_037783105.1 of Bactrocera zonata. Lineage (NCBI taxonomy): Eukaryota > Metazoa > Arthropoda > Insecta > Diptera > Tephritidae > Bactrocera > Bactrocera zonata. The sequence goes on along the minus strand of JBAWJQ010003620.1, from coordinate 66,277 downwards.
TCCTAAAAAATATCATGTTGCCATTGGCTAAGGAAAATTTACCTGTTGTAAGGAAGATAACAATTCAAAGCATACGTTTAAGTTGACAAAAAGGATTTTTAGTAAAAATTCTATCAATGTTTTGGAGCGGAAATCGCCCAGCCCAGACTTAAATCCAATAGAGCATCTCTATGTGATGTTAAAAAACCCATATGCACCAAAAATATTCCAAATATGGATGTTCTTTGTGATGAAATTAGAACGGTATGGCAAGCTACATCCTTGGTGCGCTGTCAGAGTCTTATAACGTAAAATCGGGATCGATGTGAAGCAATATTAAAGTAGAAGAGGTAACAAACAAAATACTAATTGAAAGTAAGGAAGTTTTTTAATATAACTTTTATTTGTTGTTAAAATATTTTCGTTTCTAATTAGCTGTCGCGCTCAAATCGTTGATTCCATATGTTTTGTTAAACGAATTTTAACAAAATTTTTACTATTAGAGTTTAGGCTTAACATAGGTTTTAATAAAATAAGTGAAAATACAACAAATATACGTGATTTATTGGAAAATAACATCATTTACTTCAAAATAGGTATCGTTTCTAATTAGCTGTCAACAGCTGTATATGTAATTTGTTTAATTTTATGTGATATAAACAACCATTACGTGAACAAGACTACTGTACTCTGTAGTAACATGTTGCAATAGGGTTAACAATCGATTAATAACACCTAATTGCTTTTATTCTGCGAACGAGACACCCACTACTTACATTAAAAGTGTTGCCATCACTTATTCTGCTAATAAGCAGATGGTGCGAAGCTGAGCTATTATAATCCCTAGCCGCACTCCCTCCACTTAAAGTTGAACAACAGATGACGCGCAGAATCATCATTCAGACATAAACCTTTTCGTGGAGAGTAGAAAAAGGTGAATTTTAAAATTCACCACTTTATGCGTACGCCTTCAAGCAGACAGAGAAAATCTCCATAAACATTTATCATTCGAACTTATAAGTTATGAATTTAAAATAAATTAACTAATAAAGGAGGTTAAGCGTTGAATTTAGCGTTAGAGCCTAATGTAACTCTTTTCATTAGGTGGGCTTCGGTAATTTTGAAATATTGTAATTTTAGCTGGGCTATTTATTTCACCACAAAAATATCTTACTTAGAGAACATAAAGACATTTTTATTATCCCATTTATTAATTTATTTATAGCTCAAGCAAACAAAAAGTTCAATTTATGCGCGACAATTGGAAGCAATTGAAATACACGCTGCTATTGCATTTCTGCGCTCAAATAAAAATTTAGTGAATGTGTGTATTAGTGTGCAGTAGATGACAATGTTTACTTATTATATACCATATTTATGCTTAATTTCTAGTTTCAGGTATATTCTACACGAGTAATTCCTACAACCGTGAACGGCAAATATTCTACTCGAGGTGAATGGAGTTAATATGAGGGCTACCACTCGAAACTTTTTTATTTCGAAATGTTTTCAATACTAGCAGTAGCTAAAGGTTGATCCATTTCGACTTCCCCTAGTTTTTTTTATTAAAAAACACAGAATCTTAAAATTTATTAGAGGATGTTTACTATCATTTAAAAAAAATTCTTTGGCATTTAATTTTTGCTTAAGATTATCTCTTTCTTGGCCGCTGCTACGCCTCATATGGTCCATCCCTTGAGTCCAATTTTCGATGACTCGCTCGAGAATTTCGACTGGTAATTGACGAATGACAAGCGTGATGTTTTGGTGAAAGGCCTGCATTGAAGTGGGATTGTCCGCATAGACTTTTTACTTTAAATATCCCCCACAAAAAAGTCTAACGGTGTGATATCACATGATCTCGATGGCCAATCGACCGACGAAAAACGTGAAAATATCTGCTCACCACGCATGCTTGACACAACTCACGCGTAACTATTGAAAAAAGTACCTCTATTTAGATCACCCTTGAAAGATTGTAAAGAAACTTAGTTTTGAATGTAGAACTATTTAAAAAGGAAACCAGTAAAGGAGAGTTAAATTAGGGTGTAACCGAACATTTTATACTATGGCAATTTGCAAGGATCAAATGCCGTAAAGTACCTTCGTGGAGTGGCAATATGGAGAAAATATAGCGGAATGGTTCAACTTCATTGTTCTTCGAAATCGTTAATGTATTACATTAAAAGCAAAAATTAGACTAAATTATCCTCAATCGATTGTATATATTTAAGTCAATACCATGCCACATAGTAATTCAATGTTCCTTGGGTTTCATTAAGGTACCTCATAGACCAGCTGTAATCTAAATGTAGTAAGGTCAGCCGGATGTTCGAAAATTTGTTTATTTGTTACATAGGGATTAGATCAAGTTTTCGTACAATTGTAGCTATTTTAAGCACAAAGTTACACTGTTACGTGCAAGACGCGCTCTCAAATTTTCACAGAGATAACTCGCAAATTGGCCGATATATGCGGTATAAAGTCACTTGTATGTTTGAAAATGTTTATATCAGGTAAATGGAGGCTAAGGAAAGTATTGACTCGTTTGAACCAATTCTTGACATGAAGACATACTATTATCAGGAAAGAATTCCCTCCGAATTTCAATTACATACATTACATATTGACCGACATTTTCAATAAAAAGTTCGCAACAGAAACGATACGCGTCCAATTTTGACACCGGCTCCTGTAAAGCCTACTTTTATCATCACGGGTGCAAAATTGTATATTTCTGGTGTTTTTATTTACTGATTTATCAAACTTTTAGAAGTTTTCAACATAACCGTTATATGTGGAAATGTAAATAAAGTGGTATTCAAAAAGCACAAAATGGTTTTGCATCCTAATTTTAGATTTAATAGGAAATCCTTTTATTAGATAGAAAATATCAAATCTTTTTATAACTTTTAACATTTCGAATGAAGCTTAAACATTGACAGGCATGACGGCGAATACAAACAAATTGAAAGAAAACTCGGTCAAACAATTAGCGCAGTCGTAAATCTGAATTATAGGTGTGTTTGTATTACTTAAATTCTCAGCGAAAGCGACTGCAAAAGAAAAAGTGTTTATTCAATAATTTCTGAAAAATTAAGAAAAAGTACACAGTACTACTGAAATAAATTATGAGAATACTATATAGCTAGGAAATTTATTTATTTTATGAATTTACTTTGTGAGTGTAACATTTATATACTCATGTATGTACATACGTAACTTCAGCTCTTGTTCAAGCTTCAATCTTGAAGTTCACTGAATGACTTATGCTTTCCAAAGATATATTGGAAAAAAATATTTGTAGGTCGTGATTATGTACCAAATTCGTATTTCTGTTTAAATAATAAAAATACAATCGTCCTTCGTCGCTTAAGCATGTGTATAGTTATTATTGGTAGCATCTCCCCAGGCATACAGTGTGTTATTATCCCAAATTAAATGCACTGGAAATGAAAGTCATCAGAATTTATTTATACTGAGACGAAATGCAGTTTATTATACCCTGAATATGGTATATTAAGATTACCAGGAAATTTGAAACACCCAGAAAGAAACATCGGAAACGTTATAAAATATAGTATATAACTACATATGTATATATGTAAATGATTAGAATGAAAAGCTGAGTTGATTTAGTCTTCCATCTGTCTCTATATATGTGAAGTAGTCGCTGAGTTTTTGAGATATTACTGCGAAATTTTACTCACGGATTTTTAATCCAGAGAAATATTATAGCTGGCATACAAACTTTACGATCAAAGTCAGGTTCTTGCGTGGAAAACTTTTCACAAGATATCTTCACGATATTTCCATGGATTTTCGTAAAATTTCTGAACAAATTTTCTAGATCGGACCACTATAACATATAACTGCTATTTTTATACGCTATATAACATATTGCGAGAATGTAAAAAATATATGTATATTTCTTGTTTTTTTTCCCCCAGACTTCTACTTGTATATTGACACACTGTAATCTACGTGCTCTTAAAGCACAAGGCGCTGTGGCAGCCGACCACTTTGCTCAATTGCTCCATGTTGTGAATAATAAGTATGAACACATATTTTCACTTTGCATTAATTACCAAAGGGTTCATTATGAGGCACCCCGCCGGTCGCCGTCATTTATCAACAATTTCGCCAGCGATTGACGGCAAAGCCGGACAGGCGGCGTCGGCGTTTTCAGGATATAGTCGCGTAACGTTTTTGCTGAAGGCTCTTATTACAAAAACAAGCATGCTTCTACGTATTTGTGTGCGTTTGTTTGTAAGCATGTTGAAGTGTGGCTTTACCAGTGTTCGTAGTCACGATCGGATCGCGCGAATTGATCATATGTTGCCGCACAACTTATGTATATGCAGCGGAATGAGTGTAAGCTTGCAACGATTGGTGTGAGTAGCAATCGCATATCGATTGTTATGGTGCGCAGCATGGCATCAATATATATTTCTGAAATTTGGTAGTATGTATTACCTTACATAAGGAGTTGAAGATTACAGACTTGAAATAGTTATATTGCTTGGCTATTTGATAACATTTTAGGTCAAGATCCATCAACTATATAACGAAAATGAAAAAAAATATATATTTTTACCGCTTTATATTTAATATAGTTTTATGACTATAATTTAGAGATCCTTATAATCAATTTTTTTAGCCTAACTCTTTCAGGGTTACCATCCTGGAAGAAAATATCACAAACTTATATTTTTTATTACAGAATAATATATAAGTTTGCGACGAAGTTTGTAGAATCCAGAAAATAACGTCGGATATATGAATGATCCGTGTGACGGGCTCAGTTGATTCTGCCATGTCCATCCGTATGTCAATATATAATATATTGTGTCTGAACTAGTCTGTTCACTTGTCGGAGCCGCTGATATCGGACCAGGATATGATATACGAAAGCAGACTTTTATATTTTGGGATTTGACAACCCTATTTTTGCAATCTGGCAACTCACAGCTTTATCATAAAGTTTGACATTTTTGTACTCGGAACATGTTTAAATACTATTTGTGTTGTTTACAGTAACATAAAGTATTCATCTCGATCAAAAAAAGGGCTAATCTTTATCGTTGGTATAGGGAATGACTGGTCTTTTTCAAAATTTGGCGCATGGTGATTATCTGATCACTTGTTGATTTTCCAGACCTAAAGCCGCACTAATAAGGTCCAGTCAGTTTTTTGACGGTGGGCTATAACAAATCACACAAAGCGTTCTATAAAATCTAATATGCGATTTTGGCGCAGATTGGGGAGTCTCATTTTTCTTGGATTGGATAGAGCACACTTAAATTCTTATCTTCGGGCATGCTTCCAACCATATTCTACAAAGAAGCTAATGCATGCTCCTTATCACTTCTTCGCCGCCGTATTTGAATAGCTCGGCGGTAATTCATGGGCCGCTTTGTTGGTTTTCAGACGGCTATTCGAACTTCTTCATGGTCTGGCAATGGGACGTTCGCTCCAGCATCATCAAATGGCGCGGGTTCCCTATTTCTAGGTGCCATTCAGCGAGCTGGAGAAGTGTTCCTTCCATAATTTTAGTATGCGCTGGGCATCAGTCACTAGATCATCTCTGGGGGCTCTACAAGAGTATGCTCCGATCTTTTTCGAGTTTTCTTCTTGTTGACCAGCTTGTCGCACTTACGCATTTCGGACCCTCTCTTGTTTTATCTGCAAATGAGTCTCGCTTCCCCCTTCAACTCTCGGTATCTCTCCCATCCCGCGCGGTTTGTGGACGATTGCAACGTTGCGTGGTAGGCAGTCTGTATTCTCTCCGCTGCAATGTGGAACTCCTCGTCCTACCAGCAGTTCTTTTGCCTTTTACGAAAACCAATGGTTTCGTTTACAGCTGTACGTAAGAAGCTTGAATGCCGTCTCACAGTTCCCTTATACTGAGTTGCTGATGAATACTCTCAGATAACAAGAGTGCAAAGCTAGAATCAAGTACTACGGGTTTGCTGAATAGGAGATTTCGATTTACAGATTTTGATCACAAGATTGTATACCTCATACTCGTTGAAAACTTATATTCCTAATTCAATTTGTATCTATGTATCTTGTATTTATTTTGGCTTTCGTGGTATTCCGGTACTACACTAAATAAAATACATACTAATTCGTCCACTTAACTCTTCTCAACAAACTTGCCAAAAGTGTGGCATAAGTCTGATACTTTTCTGACTAAGTTGATGGTCCACTGCAGGATGCATACCTTTGCTTACTATATACCAAGCCAGAAGAGAATTGAAAGCATCACTCAACAAGAGAGTATGATAAGAGAGCAGTTGGGTTGCATGACTTAGCGAATTACTGGAGGCTTAGACGCAAATTATTGTGTTTAAAAATTTCCTAAAAGCACCGTTCGCGACGATCGCATCCATTTAACTTATTCATATGTGGATACACACATGCATACATATCGATATTCGTCGTATCGTTGACGATGTAGTTAATTTTGCCACTTCGTTTTAGCACTCTTCGTTGCTCATTTGAGATGCTTGTATTTGGAATGTAAATCAGATTCCTTTGGAGGCTGAAAAGATTTGGAGAGACTGTCTTAGTTAGCTGAATATGCAATTTCAAAGCACATTGCGTGACCTGATTGCAAGCCGAGCTGAAGCTGTGCGTATCGACTTGCGTTCGGTCGTAGTCAAAATCACTATTAATTTGAATTCATTATTTTCGTCTGCATACTTAATTAGAAATGCAAAAGCTAAGTCACTTTCTGCACGCAATGCTAATCTAAGTGGCTTTTAAGTTTTTAAATAATATTTAGCCAATTTATTTCAAAATTCTTTATGTTCGGCTAAGCCTTGTTGAATGTGCTGCCAAATAAAAATTTTTATGCTCACGCAACTTTTTGCCACAAAGTAAAATAGGCAAAAATATAAATGATTAGGATGACGAGATGATATGAATTTTGGTTGTCTGTCTGTTCGTCCGTTCCTGAATAAAAATCAATACATCTTGATACAACTATTTTTTGGCACCATACAAAGCACAGTGTTGTAAATAAATAATTGTATTCAGACCACTGCCACAGCCTCTCCTCTGGCAATATGAAAAAAGGTGAAATCAGATGATATCCGTATTGCCAAAAATAGGTCAATATTATACCTAATCTCCATATACCCAATATACGAGGGCTGCTATATATATTTCTGGCCTAATAATGAAAATAGGAATATTTATCAACGAAAATGATTTTATTGTTTTTCAAAATATTCTCCATCAAGATTTATACACTTTTTCATGCGCTCAAACCAATTTTCGAAGCACTTTTTCCACTCCGATTGAGACACCTCCAAAACATGGTTTTTGAATGCTTCAACAGCATCTTCTGACGAAAATCGTTGACCACGCATTATTTTCTTGATGTGTGGGAATAAAAAGAAGTCATTGGGTGCCAAGTCAGGGCTGTACGGCGGATGACTCATCAATTCGACGTGTTGGCCGGTCAAAAAGGCGCTGGTTTGAGCCGATGTGTGAGAGCTCGCATTGTCATGGTGCACAATGATTCGTCTTCTCTTGTCAGGCAAACAAATGGTGGTGTACCACTCAGAATTGACCGCCCTACTTGGCTCAAGCGGAACAGTCGCCACATGACCAGTTTTGCCGAAGAAACAGGCGAACATTTGCTTCGAAATGTTTCTTCCACGAACAACTTTCGTCGGATTTGGCTCGTCTTGGAAGACCCACACGGTCGATTGCTGTTTTGTTTCGGGCTCATACGCATAGATCCATGATTCGTCACCTGTGACGATCTTATAAACGTCTTTTGAAGCACCGCGATCGTATTTTTTCAACATTTCTTTACACCAATCCACACGAGCCTTTTTTTAACGGTTGTCAAATTGTGCGAGATCCAACGAGAACAAACCTTTTTTACGGCCAGGTGTTCATGCAATATCGAATGTATGCTGGTGGGAGAAATGCATAGGCATGCCTCTATCTGAAGGTATGTTACATGACGGTCTTGCATTATCAGTTCACGTACGGCATCGCTGTTTTTTGGCACAACGGCTGTTTTGGGACGACCTTCACGGAATTCGTCTTTGAGCGAGCGTCGGCCACGATTGAATTCGTTGTACCAGTTTTTCACAGTGCTATAGGATGGTGCTTCATAGCCATATAAAGATTTTAGTTCATTGATGCACTCTTGTCGTGATAATCCACGTCGAAAGTTGTGAAAAATGATCGCACGAAAATGTTCACGAGTTAATTCCATTTTTGGCCGAGATGAATTTTTTAATTCCCTGTAAATAAAACAATTCACGATTAAATGACAAAACGTTCTGAATGATGTTATGCTAAAAAATGTCAAACCTTCCAATGGAAATGTCAGATACCACCTGGCAACACTTAGTGTTGCCTAGGCAGTCTACGTACGAGATATGACAATTAAGTAATAAGACTGATTCCATAAAAACCGTATATTTGAAAATTATTCTACAACTCTGCTATCCCCTTCAAAGTAGTCCCCTTGGGCAGCTATACAGCGATTCCAGCGCGTTTTTCATGCTTCGTAACATTTCTGAATAGCTTCGACTGGGATTTCCGCGAGTATCCTCGTCAGGGCCGCCTGGATTTCCGTAATCGACTCAAAATGGGTTCCTTTGACCACCAATTTTGTTTTAGGAAACAAGAAAAGTCACAGGGTGACATGTCGGGCGAATAAGGCGGCTGTTACAACACGGAGATCCCTTTAGAGGCCAAATACTGGGACACGCTGAGGGCGGTGTGGCACGGCGCGTTGTCGTGATGAAGGATCCAGTTACGAGCGATGTCTGGGCGCACCCTATTGACTCGCTTTCGCAATCTTTCGAGTATTTGGCAATAGTAGACTTGCTTAACAGTTTTCCCCGGTGGAACGAATTCTTTGTGAACGATTTCACGGCTATCAAAAAAGACAATAATCATCGTTTTCACCTTCGACTTGCTCATGCAAGTTTTTTTTCGGGCGGGTATAGGCGCGCGGAGACAACATCGAAATACCTGGGTACGACTAAGAGCACTATCACTATACACTCTTACAATTTTAGCGTACGCGTTGCTCTTAATTTCGTTTTTCCATTTTCGTGACGAGCACTACAAACACACGTCTACTCAACTTGACGCAGCAGGCGAACTAAATGAGTTAGAGCGATGGTACATATATCAATGGAGAGGGGAAGGATGCTGGAAAAAGAGAAAGGGAATTTCACAGGTTTACCATAAGCGCGGCAATAAAATCAGTCTCATTACTTAATTGTCAAACCTTGTAAGACTTTCAGAAAACCGACTGGCTCTATACGTATATATCAGCCAATATGCAAGACATCTTATGAAGATTAAAAGGATTTGCAACAATTCAAACCGTATGTCAGCAATAACATGCCGAATATTGTCTTTCAAGTCGTCTCGAGCTCATCTGCGTAGGTAAATAACTTCACATGACCCGCAAGAAATAGTACACGAAATAATGTGTTTATTTCTAGTCTCCGTAGATGGCGTACAAATGCTGAGTACAAATTTAGAGCGCGGAGCACACAATATGGGTTTAAAAGATATCTATATATACCTGCAGGAAAATGTACCCAAACAATACAAGTCGCGTTGCGAAAGAATATTTCAATAAATAATCTATAGAGCTCCAACCCTGTCCAGCCTAAAGACCAGACTTAGAACCTATCGAGTATTTATGGATGACAAGCTCGACCGAGCTTCTTGTCATTCCAATAAATGAGAGAACGTGAAAGTGGTCCAGTGCCATCAAAAATCTATTCGTTTAATTAAATAAATATTATACATATGTAAGTATTAGCACAACCCTCATTTGTATATAACATTCATATGTTCTGTATAATATTATGTTATGAAAGAATAAAAAATATTAAATGATAAAGTTTTCAAAATCATCATCAAACCTTAATTCTACAAACTTTTCAAGAAATATGCGTTCATTGTTTCGCTGAGCAAATAAATTTTCCTACATAACCAAGTATATAAGTACTTGTGTATATATGTATATCATGAAGTAAAAAGGCAACTATTTTATTTAGTAAAATTATTTATGTTCAACATACTTACTTCCAGTCTGCTTGTGGCTAACTGCAGAGGATCACTGCTGTGATCATTCGGCCGCTCCATTAACGATCACAATCGGAAGCATCGTTGCACGTGTTTACACCATGTTAGCCATGTAACCTGTGTGCAGGCTAACCACCACCCGCCACCAGCGTGACACCAACACTGCCGATATTGAACACTTCCACTTTAAAGGGTTCCAGCACTTTTCGTGAAGCGGTGATTGTCATAAATTTATGTCACTACAAATGTACCGACATTGCCATAAGAGTCATGTCATGTCGTACGCGCATAATAAATAAACACCTTTGCCAACAATGCAACTGCACCATTACTTAAATGTAGAAGAATTCAAACATATTTATGTAGAAATATATGTGATTGGGTACGGGAAAGGAGTTTCAGTAAACATACGTTGTTAGGTAAGAATAGTGCACCGCTGTGTGTCTTCAAGTAAATAAAGCAGCAAAGGAGCAAACAAAGGAGTCTGCCAAATGCCAACAAATATACATACATATATATATATATATAATCCAGTTTTATACATTTAATCAGTGGTTTCGAGTCATTATAAAAGATTAAATAGAATGAAATACGATATAGGAAATAATCTTCTTCTACTCTCATCAATCAAAGTGGCATTTCGTGTACTCCAAGCTCTAAATTTGGAACAGAAACAGGAACAGAAAACATTACATACTTTGGAGTCTTTCCTGACTTTTCGCCAAACTTTTTGAATGCTTTTTATTCTTGTGGTGGCTGGAATAAAAACCCTCTCACATTCTCTATTGAAATGTTATTTATCTCAAGGCACTGCTGTACAAATCGGGATGAAACAGTCGAATCTTTCTCCACTTCTCTTATTATTTTAGTCTTTTCAGAAGCATTGGTTACCCGTGTGCGGCCTGTCCTTGACGTGCATCTCGTCGCCCATTTATCTTTAATTTCTTATTCGTTTAAAATAGAGTTAATGAAATAAAACTTTGATATTTGCGAAACCGTTTACCGCTTGCAGTATGTACAGTATAAACTTGGAACTGGTACGTTTTTTTCAAACACTAGTTCTAGTTTTGAACTTAAAAAAGTCTGACTTCATTCATAGGTAAACTCATGGTCTGAAAAATACATGTTAACTCCAAGTGCCTTGCCAATTATTCGAACTGTTATTGTGGGCATGAACCTAGGCCCTTCATAGTAAACACACGCGTGCATATGTCAGGTGAAATGCGTGTGCGGCAATTAATCATGGCAGCAAATCATCGCGAGAAACTAGTTAGCTCCTTCCACAAATCTTCGGCTGTACGTGCCCAACAACGATGTACGTATGAAAGTAAATGGGTATACACTATACATAAGTATTAATTATGTAAGTATGTATATACATAAAGCGTATAATAGTTTATCGAGTATTTTGTATATGAAAAAACGGCGTGTAAGTAAGTGGGCACAGAACAGCAGTTAAATTAGCCACCAGTTTGTCGAACGCCTCCTTCGCTGTCTGTCATCCGACGCCTGCGGCCGTTCGGAAGCCTGCTTTGCCTACTCATATGGTACTCAAACACACACAAATGCTTATATATGAGTGCAAGTAGGAATTAAAGTATACCATTTACCAGTTGGAACACCAACTATTCAACGTTGATTTGCACGATCGACGAAGCACATTGGCGCATTTATGGAAAAATGTTGACAAAATGTAAAGTGAGAAGAGGTCTTATTCGCGGTCACCTAGTGAATATCGTGGGCCCAGAAGTCCATCAAAATCTGCCGCGTGGCCGTCGGGCTTTGGATTCGGGATAGTAGGTTTTACGATAATGAATGTCCACTAAGAACTTCGGAGTTCATTAAATGATTTTAATAATTATAACATTGATCCAAGTAGAGGTATTTTTTTCACGAGGGTGTCGTGTCAAGCTGTAATGACACTTTTCAGTATTGTGTGGCATTTCAAGACTTACGCCTGAACTACGTTTACAAGTTGGTCAAATTTATTTCGAAGGCGCTCGATATTCTTAAGCCATATCGTTCGCTCTCGAAAAGTTCCAAGAAGATCCGACGTTTTTAAGCCGAATTCTGTCCAGGCATGGAGCCCATTTCCGGCTCAATGGATATGCATACAAGCCATATTGCAGCATCTTGAACAAAAAGCAACCTGAAGTGATTCCAGAACTGCCATTTTATCTTGTAAAAATAACACTTTGGTGTGGTTTGAGGGTCCGGTGGATATCGGTCTATATTTCTTCAAAAGAGAACACTTCGATGAGCTACCACCAAGATCATGTGGTATCGCACCGTTAGATACTTGAACGAGTCAGCGGAAAAGTAGCTGTGGCCAATATTTGAAAGAGATAATTTTCAAAAAATAAATGCCAAAAAATGTTTTCTCGAATGATAATAAACATTCCCCATTCAATTTGAAATTCTGTGTTTTTTCTTTAAAAAAGTAGAAAACTTCGAAATTAATTGATAGTCTTGGAACGCCAAAATATCCACTTAGTTCAGTTAGTTGCTGTAACCGATATGGAAAGAAATTTTAGGTTGAGCTTTAATCTGTCCCATTAAAGAATACTACTTGTGCCATGGTGATGAAACCAACTTCTGTATGGCTTTGCTTAAGCGACAGATTCGAGTTCGGCCGTTCGCATTCCGACGATTTGCTTCGCTATCAAACTCGCTTCGAATCAGTTGAATGACTGTTAAGCTGCTGCTCATTTCCTTACCAACTTCATTTGTTACTTTTCGCGGAGTTTGAATGCTTCCACGCAGGATATCGTACAGCTGCGGAGTTTGTCGTTGCTATCAGCGCGCTGCTGGTGGGCATATCACGCACTTCAATTGACACCGCACAAAATAATGAGCTAGTGGAGCAACTTTAGTTCAAGGAGAATGGGTGTTCTAGCATACATATGTACACATATGCAATCCATTTACATATATGTATGTAAGTATATATTTGCCGAATGCAAATAAGTTTGTTAGCTGAAGGAATAGGTTGGTGTATAATTATTAGATATACAGATCCACCTTCCTATTAGAAATTTGAATAATAATAAGATATGGAAGTTTTAAAATAATATACTGTTTTACTAAAAGAAGATGGGGTTACTAAGAATGTATCTTGAGAATGTTTATCGTGTCTGAGGAATTTATATCAAGTTGTCAAATATCTCCCTTCCATTTTTTTGCTCTTTATTCATTACTTTATAAAAAGTGTTACGGTGATCGGATTTAGTTCAAATATGCGCCGTTTCTTTCGATAATATGTTTCCATCTAGACGGCAACTTCATATACCCCGCTCGGAGAAGCCCCCTTCTTATTTGCGAAGAATTCGGACATCCACTTTTCACAAGCCTCTTTTGAGCTCAACTTTACACCAACAAGGGCGTTCGCCATGACCAGGAACAGGTGGTAATCACTTGGCGCTATGTCCGGGCTAAATGGTGGATCCAATAAAACCTCCCATCCGAGCTCACGTAGCTTCTGACGAGTCATCAACAAAATGTGTGTTCTGGCGTTGTCCTGGTGGAACACTACACCCTTCCTATTGACCAATTCTGGACGCTTCTGGTCCATCGCCTGCTTCAAGCGATCCAGTTGTTCGCAGTAGATGGTAGCTTCTGGTTGTATTGGAGCAGCTCATAGTTTGGATGATTCCCTTCCAATCCCAACACACACCAAAACCTTTGGCCGTAAATCCCGGCTTGGCCACTGTTTTGGACGATTCACCGGCTTTCGACCACGACCGTTTTCGTTTGATATTGTCGTATGTGATACATTTTTTGTCGCCAGTCGCTATCCGCTTCAGAAATGTTTCAGCAGCATATCAAAGGCGTTGATTCGGTCCAGAAGGTTTTTTTTGCGTCAAATCATGTGGCACCCAAACAGCAAGCTTTTTTGTGTATCCATCCTTCTGCAGATGGTTTAAAATGGTTTGGTGACTAACTCCCATCTTCTGGGCAATGTCACGAGATGATCGGTATTCGTTGTCACAGGCTCTGAATCGTTGCAGTGATAGAGTACCATCCCTCAAAACACCATTAATCCCACGGCACATGTAAGGGTGCCTACTTGCAGATGAGTTTGCCAGAAGGTACCCTTATAAAAATTCCATTAGGATGGGGACGAACAGAGATTCCTCTGTCTTCATGAATTCGGACGTTGGATCTATGGTCCTAAGCCTCGAGCGAGCTCAGCAAGCGTTGGTCAGCAATCAAACTTTGTGTCGGTGCGAAAACCAGAAGGGAACCACTGAAATGCTAGCTCTAAGCAAGTCTCACATCGCAGCAACGTTATAAGTCCTAACTGGTTACTGTCCATTGGCACTCACGCGGTGAAGCTGAATATTTTGGAGGACGCAACTTATAGAAGTTGCACTGTGGAAGATAACATGTAAGCGTTAGACATTTTCTCCTCCCCTGTCCAGCTTTCGCCGGATTTAGTTTAAAGCATCTTTATAAATTTGTGGTAGGCTCCAGACGTTTGACTATACGCTACGATCTTGTTGATCCATACCCTTTTTTGGGTTTTGCGTATCACAACGAACTGGCGTCTCTAGCTTTCCAACCTAACCTAGTATATTATTTGAAAAGTGTCGGCTTTACCTTGACTATCAATAATGTATCGGGTGTTCATAAACATTTCTTTCATCGGGCATGTAAATTGAATCAGTTCGTGTGTTCCGATCTGAATGTACTATAGTATAAAAGAGGCAGGGAGTACTTTTCCAGAAAACTGGTACTCTACTTTGACAATCTTTGTGGCTCTGCAACATTCGCAATTGCCTTAACAGGCAACGGGTTTACACCAGTTCTGCTGCCAGAAGACTTTACTAATTACTTATCGCAAGTCGCTGCACAAAGTAGAATATCCGCGTATGGTATATAGTATATGTATGTACATATGTATGTATGTAGAAGAAAAACTGCTGCTGGATTTGGCACTGCGAAAGCGCGCACTTTTGGAATGCTCTCAGCACGCAACCATGAAGCTTTTAATTGGCGCTGATTGGCACAAAAAAAGAAGAGAAAACACAGTGTGTTAAGTAAACGAAAGAAAATTAGTACGAGCACAAACGCACAAATGAACAATGCGAGGCTTTGGTTGGTCTGCTCGAGTGACCAGTCTGCTGATTGCGCATGCGTTCATCAATTTTACAGGCGTAACCGTGTCGGAGTGTTAAAAAGTGCGGCGTGCATGAGTATAAATATGCATAGGAGTGTATGTGCTTGTATATTTACGGTCACAAATTGAAGCATAGAATTTATTGATTTCAGTTTTTTCCTTTTATATGGAGTATATATTGTATATGGCTTATGGGTATGGACCGAAATGGATTTATGTATGCAAGGATGTGTGCACGTTTATTTAATTAACTATGACAACTTAGAAATAACTTCAACGATTTCTTAATACATTTGTATGTATGTATGATTTTGCATGAAAAATATACGCTCATGGGTAGAAAAGTCTTTATCCTGAGCGAGAGATAGCGTCACAAGAAAAAGTAGGTCTTGGAATACAAGTCTTTACTAGAAAGTTAAGAATGTTTCATGACATTTCATCCGATTTTTCTCAAGCTAATGGGCTCAAAGCAAAGATAGCGTCACAACAACATCCTTCTCCCGATATTTACTTGCCATTCTTTCCTTCTAAGTTATATTAGGACTATGGCACTTCATTCTCAAATCATATCTTTCGGGATCAAATCATTTATGGTGTGTTTCCAAGGGTCAGCTGCTCTACCAGAAATGTATACTTCTTCTCTTTCGTCTTACGAGAAGTGTGTGGAAGCCAGTGCGTGTGCATCCCTACCTGAATGGCCCGACTGTCGATTGGTGGACTCTGCAGCGATTTGTCTAGTAATCGTTAGGCAACTCTACAGGTACTTTCACACACATACATCAACACTCATAAACGTGTGCGCATAAATGAAGGAAAAAAAAAAACAAAGTCAATTGTTGGTAAATCAACATAGTGCCGTTTCACTCGGCTAATCCTCCATTCGGATGCACTTAGAGGCTCTCGAGCAGAGTAAATAAACTTCAATCAATGTTTGCGCTGCTTGGAAGACACCGACGAGCAGCCTAGATACACACAATCTATTTACACCAGCACGCATACACACATGTTCGTTGGTAAAGCGATTGTTGTGATTTCTTTGATTCGATTGTTTGTGGTACACACCGACTTATTTATGTACATATCTATGCTGTATTTGCCTTTTCATTTGCACTTTTATGCGCCCGTCAGTTTGTTTAACAAATTTCCAGCGCCGATTGTGCTCTCAAGTGCATTTCGGTTAAACGGCTATAAAATCTATAAAATTCGTGTTAATTAGTTTTGTAAATTAGCAACATTCTTTTCTAAAAGAAAGGCCGCAAAGTTTTTGGTCAACATTACAGATGGGAATTTGTTATTTGCCTCGAAAATTAACGAGTTTTGTATCAATAAATTAAGAACATTTTAGGCTTGTGGGAATTCACCACAAAGAACTCTGTAGAATGTATGTATGTTGTGTATCCGCAAGATAAAACAATCGCAAATACAACGACATCATTCGGTAGATGTTTCCAGCAGATCCTGATCCAGTTGAGAGCAACACTGGTGTCAACACATAGATTCTTCAGATTTAGGTACTATGGAATGTTTAGGTTGATAGGACGATCCTAACAGAAATCTCAGTTTGACAATTTGGAACATCGGTCCGTTGTGGTACCTTCGACTTCTACATTATAGATCATCAGATCCTCACAAATCTACAAAGGATAAGTTCGCTGAGACAGGTAATGTCAGTTTCGGCTTATCTCCAGCCTCGATGAAGGTAAGTAAGACTATTGAGATGTTTTAACCATGGTCTTGCGAAATATTAGCAATGGAGAGGAAATTGCCCAAACATTTCAAGCTCACCCTTCGCCATACAACTTTGGAAACTTTCGCCCGACAAGGATTTTATGCAAGAACTCCTGCGAAAGCAGGATGCAAGATGATTTTTTCTAAAGACAATCACTTATAGTACATAATTAAATCTCTTGAGTTCTATTCTAGGCCAAAAGGATTTTGCAGTCGGACTGAAGCGGGTTGTCGATCAGCATCTGCAAGGAGAGAGATCCTCTGTGTGAATGCAAAATGCCGATGGAGATTCAGCTCAGTTCCTTCTCGATGTGAGCGGTACACAAACGCTAAGATTAATGGAGAGCTCTTCACAGAAAATTTCCCCTCAAAACTTTCCTAAGAACTTGGACCCATCTATGGAAATTGTCTATGCAACTCTGCTCCAACACTTCTCCTATGAAACTGCGAATAAATATATTAATAACGAAGAAACTAAACGGTATTTCAACCACATTTAAGCAGAACTCGTTCATATATATTCTTATCTTAATATTGATATTTACTTATTGTACTCTTTGGTCAACCTATGGTCAACATAATCGGCCTAACAAGCGTACTATTCGCAACAATATCAAAGACCTTGAGACTCAGCTTTTGTTATTGGATAATATTCGACTAAATAGACCACACCCAGCGCGCAATGAGCAGCCGTAGCTAAGAGTGTATTGAAGACCGCAGAGAGTGGATTCGGCGCCTTCCGCAGCAGCTCGAATTGACGTATGGAACGACATGGCCCAGTTTACGTCCAGATCTTAAATTGAAAGCATACAAAATACAGCTTGTGCCAGAACTGAAGCCGCTCTACCTTCCCTAGCGACATCGCTTCTCTCTATGGACTTTTGAAAACTTCCAAGGTCATCCGATGTTTTCGAGCCAAATTTTGTTCAGCAGGCCCATTTCTTGCTCAAGAGATTCAAAAGCGGTGGAATCATCATTAAGGAACACTTCGGTAAGCAGATAATTTCGCACTTTAAGCCGATTGATTGGCCACCAAGAAGTTTTACACGATAGACTTCCTCTGGGGATATGTAAAGTCTAAAGTTCAGGCCTTAGAGCAAAACCAATCGAAATGCTCGAACGAATTGTCGATTAGAATTAACGGATTGACCATCTAAGACGTAGCCGCGGCCAACATTTGAAAGAGATAATCTTCGAAAAATAAATACCAAAGAAAGTTCTTTTGAATGATAATAAACATTCCCCATCTAACGTTAAGTTTCTGTGTTTTTTCTTTAAAAAAGTAGCGAACCTCGAAATGGATCACCTTTTACAATAATTTTTGAAAAACTTTATGATGGAAAGTAGTAAATCTTACCAAACTAGAGTCAGCGAAGGTGTTCCGTTCTCTCAAATTTGGAGGATTTTTCGAACTCCTGTATTTACTGCCCTTGTATGATTATATATACTACATATGCACTTATATACATATTTACTTTGATAATTAGTTTTGTTTGTGTAAACACGAAGCTGGACTTAGTAAAAGTATACTTTTTTGCCACATCACGCATAGTTAATTATGTTTTTTAATTACTTTGGCCGCCCAATCAGAAGCAACAGTGGCACATCATTCTTGAAAGGTCTTCTCCAGTTCAATCAACAAACTTACCACCTCACAGTTCGGAGAGCATTGTCAGCTGACTGTGCGTTGCTTATGAATATGAAAACAAAAAGCAGTGAGTGAAAAACCAATTTCAGATGCGATCACCTCGAATACAGATAGTGATCAATAACTGTCAGCACAGCAGCAGGACCAGCATCAGACCGAGATCAAGCCACCGCTCATCGTCGATCCAAAACCAACCTCACCAAACCAACTAGTGTACTGTAAACTTGTGAACCTTTGAGGTGAACTGCGTCGATACATGAAGGCGCTGGCTGCCGCTGCTCCCGCCTATACGGGACGTGGTGAATTATTGAGGTCACAATTTGACGGGGACCACCTGAAGACATACGTAGCTAATTGCATGAACAATGCAGCACCAAAGCGAAACAACAACAACGAAATCACAATGTGGCTCGATAACACGGCGTGTAGTAACAACAAAGAAAGTAAGAAAATATTTAATATTCGAATCGACAGCATCATCGACAACAACACAACACAACACCGGTGTGAGGCAAATCAATGCCGAAGCGAAGGTGATGATTTCATGATGATCGCGCAGGAAAGCAGATGAACGAAACGCCGAATTGTTAATTATTAAAAATACGTACAAATTCCGTAAATAACCGTGAAATATGTTTCCACACAATAGGGTAAACGCCGCAGAGTTCCATTGGGCGAGATTTTTGATTTCTAATGGAGGAAGCGGGAAGCGGTAGAATGCTATAAAAAGGCAATGGAAATCAGCAAATCATTGTTTGATCATCATTACGTGCTTGGAATGAGAAAACAAAGTACTTGCCATACTTTGTCTATTATCGATTGTTGTGTTTCTAATCACACAGACCCTTACATACATAGTATATGGTGTACAAGACCGCCGATACATATGTATCTAATTAATAGGATTTATTTCATTATTGTACTGCATTACGTGCAATTTTGGCGTGATAATTGTTAAGAGGCTTATGTATTTGCTTTCCGCAAAACACAAAACCATACCGCGGAAGTCAAAAACACTATGTGTACAACCTGTCGACCGATTTTGTTCTGTGCATGTTTATTGCTTGGAGAATGCGAGTTTCAGTTTTTGGAATATCAAAATCTGAATATTTGGAAACTTGTAGGAGAGCTTAGGTTGGTAGCTGTGTGACGTGTAACGACATTCCTGGCTGGAGGAAGGCTTGCCGTAACATCCAACTTTCTTTCGGAAAACATATATCTATGGGTTTAAGACTTTTATTACATATATATATATATAGATAAATATATCATGTTTCATTTCTTTAAGGATAAAGGGGAGAACTACGAAGTTTTTCTTATTGTTTGGCTCATGAAGACATCGTTAGTTGCCTCCATCATTTGCGAGGGCACGCCAATTGCACATCGCAAGTGAGTTAATCACCTTTCATGTTTCTGCGCTATACAATAGGAAGATAGGAACATGCGCCTACGAGTATAAACAGAACAAAGAAGACCCCAAAGCTACTCACTCTTGTTGACTGAAAATACTTGTTATTAGTTACGCTTTAAAGTCTGGAATCAGAATTCGTTGTTTGCGCTGAATAACTACATTTAAATTCATTTCACTACTATTTTGAAAGTAATATTGTAAGTCGTAAGCAGAAGTAAATCTGAAAACGCGGTACTACTTGGAAGATTTTACCACAAAGATAACAGAGAATTTTGAAACGATTCCAAGTTAAATGACATCGAACTTGACAAAAGAGTTGCTAAGTGGGTAGAACTGTCCGTAGTTACAATGTCAAATATGAGCGATCTGTCAACCGGTTTGTTCACAGCAGCTGCTTAAGTCGGTACACCTCAGCAGAGCGTTGCCAGTTTTGCAATGGATGAAAATATTGAGCAAAGAATTGATCACAAATTTGTATTTCCAAACAAATTTCGTATGCAGAATATTGTAAAAAGCTTACGGTGATTCAGTTTTATCAAAATCTCAAAGACGTTCGAGAGATCGTCGAAGACATGGCTCATTCTGTGAGACCTTTGACATCTTCAACTGATGAAATAGGATGAGAGGATAGCTCGGCATCTCTCGCGAGTCCATTAAAATGACTTTGGTGGATATTTTGGGTATAAAACGCGGTCTTGCTCCACTCGTCCCGATAAAGCTGAATTTAAACAAAACAAGAAAAAACGTTAACTTCGGCTGCACTGAAACTAATATACCCTTCACAGGTACATTTCTTTTAGTAAATATATGTCCAGTTTGTATGAAAGCTATATGCTATAGTAATCCGATCTGAACAAATTTTTCGGAGGTTATGTAATCCATGTCAAATTTCGTGAATATATGGTGCCAAATGTGAAAGTTTTCCATACAAGCATTTGATTCCGATCGTTCAGTTTATATGGCAACTATATGTTACAGTCTTCTAATATCGGCAGTTCCAACAAATGAGCAGCTTCTTGAAGAGAAAATAACGTTTGCAAAATTTCAAAAGGATATCTTAAAAACTGAGGGACTAGTTTGTATATAAGTATATAGACAGATGGACAGACAGACAGACGTACATGGCTAAATCGACTCGGCTCAACATACTGATCATTTATATATCTACTTTATAGGGTCTCCGACGCTTCTTTCTGGGTGCTACAAGCTTCGTGACAAACTTAATTTACCCTGTTCAGGGTATAAAGAAGAGTCCCACGTTCATGGAAAGCATTATAACTGCCGCTGAGACATGAGATTATAAGCTTGACATGCTAGTAAGTCAACAATCTGGGAATGAAACCCTGTTTCATCGAAAAGAGAAAACATAATTCACTGAAGGACATCTCAAAAAGTGCTTATAAAAAGTGGTTCGTCTTACATTTTAATATATATTTTCGAAGTTAAGAAGAACTAAAATTATGAAGATATCAATATTCTTGTTTGCCAGCTAGTAATACCTACTTACTGAAGTATCTTCTCTAGTTCTTACTGCGAAACAGCAGTTTATATTATTTACAAAACAGTTATATGGGGGTTTTCGGTCCTCAACATTGTCTTCTCTTTCAGAAAAGAGTGGACAAGCGTTGAGGCGGATACATATTTAAATAAGTATTTATACGGATGGATCCAAACTACATAATCTGAAATCAAAGCAATTAAAGAAAGCTTTCCTGTGTTGACAAAGGTTGTGTTTACTCGTATAATAGAAAATATATTTACATATAAAGATAGTTAAACGGTTTTGAAATCACCAAAGTTCCTTAGGTTGTCATCGAAGACAGTGAAAGGAAGTAAGAAAGTTAAGAGTAAAGGCAAAAAAAAAAATAAAAAATCGTTAACCAATAAAAAATATATAACATAAAATAAATACAAAAAAAAAGAATTAAATGATCCCTTAGATGCACATATCGACTATTAAAAATCCAAATGATTGACATCAGAACTCTGGAAAGAATGGTACCGGTTCAATACAATGACTAGTGAGCTGCAAGTGGTAGAAGAAGAAGATACTTAGAACACGCTTAGGTGGTAAGGTTCAGCTTGGTTGTCATTAAAATCCTCTAACTGGAAACGTGCTTTTTCATCGGACAATGTGAAGAGGGGTGTTAGAAGAGTGAGGTTCGTTGGGCATGCAAAGCGATGGCTAGAGTCACAAGGGACCTCAGTGCACGCTGGACTTATACATATTTCATAAATAAGTTGGGGTAGATTTTTGATAAGTAAGTTTTTAGCTAGCTACAGTAACCAGAACGAAGTTGCGCATGGCTCACTCCAGATTCTCGAGGCAACTCGCACTCTTCGTCTGTAATGAGTCATGGTTTGACTGCAAATATGGCAATTACTGGGAGGGAGTCAGTGAAGGGGTTGGCTCCGCTGTGTATGGTGGTCTGTATGTATTTATAGTTTGCTGTCATACTGTTCAATGATGATGTTGCTAGAAGGCGGGCTGAAATTTTTGGACAGAAATTCGTTATGTTCCTTGATCGGACTTATCATATAAACGGTCAGGTGGAGGAGAAATAAGGAGGTAATCGCTCGGAATGCAGTATTTTGACCCAGCTGAAGCTTCTTCGTCGGTGTTTTACACAATTTCCATGACCGCCGGTTCTACGTTATTGGAATTGACAAGTATTTTCTCCGTCCAAGGGCTGGTATTTTGCCGATTTGACCCCGTTTGGATAGGTAAGTTTTTGGGTTTTATAGGAAAAGAATCGAAACTATCGGTCGAGAGTTTCTTGGCGATGTCTCAGAAGTTATACACATAAAAAATTTTGATTTGATGGACTTCATCCGGAACACAGGGTGGTTCAGAGAGGATATAATAGGTGAGGTGATTTTAGTCCTGGTGGTCTCAAAATGGGCTCACTAAAGGCCTAGTTACGACGTCAAGCATCCACCCTAGCCTATAACCCATATGGGACTTCGAGTTCTTTACATTTCGCCATATAATTTTATTAGTTTCAATGAGAAATAAATATCTTACATTACAACTTTTGACCATTATAGGTTGCGGAGAGTGATAATTATATAAGTATATATCATTATAAGTACCTTGAGTTGATAGTTCTGGTACAAAACCGGAAAGATTTGACCTCTTCAACGTTGCCATAATAAGTTTTTTCTTAATTTTCATTTCAGTATTCTTGAAAGTATATTTCGCATGCCATAAATTTCGTAATCCGACAATTAATTTTGTAATTTGTAACCTCACATGCAGTTTGATATAGTGTTGGACATATTTCTTGCACGTTTTCACATCAGTATTTCCGACCACCGCGAGATAGTCATATGCAAAACTTGAGCATGACTTTTTAGCTCATGATATATATATATATATATGTATAAATACATACATGGGTACCCGGAAAGTGCTTGTCACACTCAGAAGAAAACATAAAAACTCATTAAGGCTAAAAAAATGTAAACTACTTTCAACGCGACCCACACGGCTCGACTGTGACTACCGACATTAGTAATGAACGCATGCCATTAGTTGCCGAGGCAGATCATCAAAACTGTTGGCTTTTTGTGCACACAAGCGCTTCCTGGTACATACATATCCAGCGCCGATACGCTAAACAAACATAATATGCTGCGGTGAACGCAGTTTTCATCTAGAATGAGCTTGAGCTGAGTTGGACAAAGAGTGATGTGCTGATATTAATCTGAAGCTGCTTAGTGTCAAGTGCGCGCATCTCGAACATCAATCGCGCACAACATCAGCCAGGCGAATCAACGAGCTGAACAACAGCACTAACAACAATTTCGCGTGCGCAAACGCAAATAGTTATACAACAACAATGCAAGAACCGGGAAAGAATTCATGTGCAACAAATGGTCTGCTGGTCGGATTGGTCTAAATCCGAGAAGTAAAATGAATGCGTTGTTGCAAGCTAAAAGCCGCCAACGTCCACTTTACATTTGTGCAACAACGTCTAATGACGCACTAAGCCGACGCGCTCGCCTGGGCGTCAAAACACGTTTTCGAACAAAGCGTTGCAATGCGAGCGCCCGTCGCCACCACCGCCGCTGACAAATGCAACTGGCGGTGGACGTGTGCGCGTAGATACGGTGAACAGCGCTTGTAAATGATTCAGGTGGCTCGAGTCAATTATTTCTGTAACTGCAACTAGGCCCCTGCCGCTAATGCTACGAACCGACCCCAATCGATAGTTGTTACGGCAAGAGGAAATTACATTCGCCAGCGTATTCTAGTGCAATAATTTAATCCGCGCCCATTCGCCCAGTTGAATTTGCGGTCATTTAAATTGCAGCTGCTCGAATGTACCAATAAAACTACAACAACTCCTAGCAATATGTAGTGTATAGTTGGCGTAGCGACGTGACGACTTGGCGTCTTGGCGTATGCCGGTCGCACTGCTCTGCTTTTGCCACTCCAAATGGGCAAATTGCAATCGCCGTCGGTGTCCACTATTTTGCGCGCTCGCAGAACAGATTAGAATAATTCACCTTCTGGGCGGTTTCTGATTTGCCTTTCCAACGCGCTCACTCCCAACACACTTACATTGACTGCAGTGACTGTTACACACACACACACTGGCATACGCGTTTACATAGCAGCATTCATTTAATATTGCAATGCATATTTATCTACTGACAAAGCGGTAGTTATGCGCGCAGCTGCTCCGCGTTGTTGCTTTGTTGCATTTGCATTTGAAATGGCTGCGCATGCGCAAAGCTGTGCCGCATACGTGGCAACTCAGCGCAACACCGGCAATCACTAAGGCAAAGCAAGCAATGAAAACACTCTCGTTTCGTTGCGCGGCACGAGGCGGCGCGGGCGCATGAGCGGCGGGCGCGGCGCATATTTAGCGCGTGGTCGATACACAATTGAACCTCGCCAAGTTTATTCATCGCTACCGGGGGTAATTTGGAACCCGTTGCTATTGAATCACCACGCCGCTTGACTGGTTGGCTGCCTCGCTGGCTGCGATGCCCTCAACTACCCACCGCCGCCTGCACATTCACTTCAGACTGCGCGCTAGCGCGAGATTTGTGTGGGTTTGGGTCGGCGCTGAGGCGAAAAATGAAAATGTACTCCGCATAATCGTGTTGCACTGTGGCCTGCGCGTGTGTATGTGTATGTGCTTTTGGTACGTGTGTATGCCATGTCGAGGAGTGTATGCAATGATTGTTTGCGAACACGAGTTGGCGCACGCGCAAGGGCTCCACCTAACCGCAGGGCAGCAATAACAACCACAGCACTATTTTTGTTGTTGTATCTGTTTGTCTCCTCACGTAATGCTATTGTCTTAGCAGTCCAGCTGTTATTGTTGCTGTTCCATTTGCGTTGTAATTCAGTTGTCCATTCGAAAAGTGTGCGCTGGCGTATCGAAAGGCTCCATCGCCGCGTTAGACATTCACTTTGTTAGCGTAGCGTACGCCTCGCCGGGCCACACTTACTTGTTGTCCACCTCTCCGATTGTTAACGAGCGGTCCTGTGCCCCGTGAAGCGTGTCAAAATTGGAGCATGGCAGCAATGGCTTGGACTCAACTGAAATATTGCTGTATTTGTCTAGTGAATTACAAATCTACAATGGCATACATCCAACTATACATTTGTAGATGAGTGCTTTGTTGCTATAGTGCAACCAAAACTATCACCGATCGACTCAACTGAGCCGAACACAACATTATGTTAAACTGAAAGGAAGCTTTTACGTAGAGATTGGAAGAATTCTGGAGTACAGTGGTCTTCCAATTAGATATGCACTGCTCCATTATGGGATTTTGTGCTAAAATTATGATTTTGTCTCTGTCAGTCTTTTCTAGCTTAAGCTTATATAATTTAATTTTCTTCAATCAGCTTAAACTTCAACGAGCAGTAACTAGTTTTACTAATATCAATCCATATCGGAACTTAATATTTTATATTCGTTTTTTGAAACTTTTAAGCAGTCTGCGATGAGGCTTGGAACACCCTGAAGGAAACAGCGGAGGCCCTACAAAATATATATACAAACTATCAGCATGACGAGCTGAGTGGAGTGAGTCTTTCTGTATGTCTGTCTATACACGAACTAGTCTTCCGCAAACCTTTCTCACGAAAACTCGTAACGTATTGCAAGACGCGGAAGATGAGTGACTTATAGAGTTTAGTCTTTGTTCGTCGAGAGAGGACTTTACTTCTCAATTGCTTACTTAATCCGAAGTAGCATCTGTTGGCATTTTTATTGCTGTTGGTGTTAATATGGGATACATTTCGTCTTGCCCTCGTTCAGTACCAGACCCTTTTACCAACCTGAAGATATCAGAACTAATGGCGCGGGTATTGAAGCCAATGATATCAATATCATCGACGTTGGCCAGTAGCTGTACACTGTTATAAAAGATTGTGCCTTCTCAATTCAGCTCTGAAGCTAGAAGTAATCTCTCCAGCAGCAGATTGAAGAAGTCGCACAAAAGGTAGTCGCCTTGTCTGAAACCTCGTTTGGTATTGAAGAGCTCGGAGAGGTCCTTCCCCACCCTGGCGGAACTTTTGGTATTCCTCAACGTTAGTTTATACATCTATATTAATTTTGCGGGTCTATCAAGTTCAGACATAGTGGCATAAAGGTAGCTCCTTTCGTGATGTCAAAAGCAACTTTAAAATCGAAAAAGAGGTGATTTGTGTTGATTTTCTTTTCACGGGTTTTTTCCAAGATTTGGCGAACGGTGAATATCTGGTCAGTTGTTGATTTACCAGGCCTAAAGCCACACTGATAAGGTCCAATAAGTTTGTTGACGGTGGGCTTCAATCTTTTACATAGGTAATATGCTCGATAGAACCTTATATGCGATGTTGAGGAAGCTTATCCCGCGGTAGATGCCGCAGATTGTAGGGTCTTCAAATCGCCGGGCATGCTTTCGTCCGACCATATTCTACAAAGAAGCTGACGCATGCTCCTTACCAGTTCTTCGCCGTGTTTGAATACCTCGGGTGGAAATTCACCGACCCTCGCCGCTTTGTTTATGGCATGTAAATAGAAAGAAATAACCGAAATATGTTCTTTATGTTTATTGAAATAGTAGGATGGACGATGGGTCAATAAGAACTTTTCTACAATGGTTTGGCATGAACTCGGTGATCTGGGAAGGAGCAGTAGTGAACACAATTTAAATAATTTTAAACTTCCAACAAATCTGAATCCATGGTAGTGGTTAAATCTTGCACCAAATTTGTAATGAACTGGAAGTAACCGTAGTCTAGTTAATATGGTACTAGTCTCTTTGAGAACTTAACTTGATCTCCAACTCCACCTGGTTACATGGGAGGGTATATAGGCACATATGTATATGTATGTATATGCAAATGGAGGTAGCATTTTATGTAATACCAATATGCCAGATATGAGTAGTTGTGGCACAAGCGATATTTCTGCTTTAGAGCGTACAATGTATGTAACTGAAGCGACCACTGAAGCGACACAAATATTGGCATGCAATCGGCACAAGCGCGATACAAAAGGCACATGCTCTACTCTGCAGCTTGACAACTTATGGAGAATAAATGAAGCATGCAGGACAATCGATTGTTGTTTAGCTTCGGCTTCACTACGACTCCTTTTCTGGTTTCAACCTTCGATTTTGGCTTTTTCTTGCCCCCACTGTCCTCGCCGTATTCGACAAAAATGGTATGAAGCGTTGCTCACAAGACGAAGAAAAGGTCTGAGCCGCGAGATTATGCGTCGCAGATTGTGCGCCCACAATGCCACAGCGCGGCAAACCGTTGCCAAGGGTTGCATCCAGCGGGACCATCTCTCTAAAGTAACTAAAGGGACTTTAGATGATTTCGGCGTAGGCAGAGCTTTTAGTTGCTGCTTATTGAACTCTGCAAGAAATGTCGCAGCTCCCCTTGTGATTCCCATCCTTGACACTGGTATTGTGTTTGGCAGGGCTGCATGACAGTGTGCCAGCGGGAGGGGGTAATAAATGGAGCAAAATGAAAGCAAACGCACACACGATGCAGAAGAAATAAAGTAGTGAACGAAGGAAAAAAGCAAAAGACGAGCGCACAAAATATGCGTTCGATGACAACGATGACAGAAACGACAGCGGCAACAGCAACAACAAAGAATGTAAAATGTAGTGTAACTACAATATCTGCGCCATGGCAGCGACGACAACAAAAAGCGCGTTCCAGCAACAGCATTTGCAACAACAAACAACACCAACTAAGTATGTTGACAACAACGTTGACGGCGACAATAATTATGCGAGTTGTCTGCCAGAAATGGCAGCTTCAACGGGGCGAGCAAGCGCGCCGCCATCAGGGACAGAAGCGGACAAAGGGACTGATGCCAGAAGACAAACAATGCAAAGGCAACAACAAGTCATGCTTAAACGAAGCTGTAGTTTTGGCGACAAAAAATATTGGTTCAACGTCTGTATGGCCGCTTCGACGCACTATGCCCATAAATACACACTCTACTTAAGACATGTGTGTGGGAGGAGGCTACACAGGCGAACCAGAGAATTGGCAAAGTGGCAAAAGTGAGGTAGATCCTATATTGATTTTTTTGAAAGCGCGCCAGGGCAGAGGAGGCTCAAGTGGATTTGCTGTTAATAATGATGTAACCACAACAATTCTCGCATTACAAAAAAGAATAAAAGAGGGAATACGGTGCCATAATGTGCCATAATTATAATAATGTGCCAAATAGTGTGGCGCATACTGCTTTGACTAAAACTTTGGCTGGTCTACTTGCTCAAGAGCAAACTAGTTAAAAATACAGCAATTGAAAACTAGGATTTCCAAACTGAAATAAAAGTAGATAGAATAATTCGGGTGTAACCGAACCTTATTTACTGTGCCCTTCAAAGTGACCCCCTCCCGATGCAATGCACTTATGCCAACGGATTTTCCAATCTTCGAAACACTGGTTGTAGTCACTTTCCGAGATGGACTTCAGTTCCGTCTGCGCCAGATCAGATGGAGATGGTGGGGTTGAGTTTTTGGCGAAATGATTACGAATTACGAGGGCAGTATGGGATGGTGCATTATCGTGGTGCAAAAACCAAGAATTGTCTGTCCACAATTCCGGCATTTTTAGGCGGATAGCGTTACGCAAACGACGCATAACGTTCAAATAATATTCTTTGTTGACTGTTTGACCGGTTGGAAGGAATTCATAATGCACAACACCACGATAATCGAAGAAAACAGTCAACATGACCTTGATTTTTGAGCGACTTTGGCGCGATTTTTTCGGATCGGTTGTTTCGGAGTCGTAAGCATAGATCCAAGTCTCATCGCCAGTTATAATGCATTTCATGACACCCTGGTAGTCGGAAAACATCGTTCCACACACTTCAACGCGACGCCTTTTTTCCAAACAATTCAATGTTTTCGGTACCAGTCGAGACTTGACGCGTTTGAAGCCCAAAACGTCCTTTAAAATGGTATTGGCTGAGCCTTTCGATATGCCAACTTCATCAGCAAGGTCTCTAATTATTAATCGACGGTTTTTCAACACCGAATCCTTGATTTGTTGAACGTGAGCTTCGTCGGTTGAGGTTGATGGTCGCCCTGGACGCTTTTCGTCTTCGACACGTTCACGGCCGGCTTGGAACTCACTATACGAGTACCACTTGTAAACATTTTTTTTTAGAGATAGTCTCATCACCAAAGGCTTTCTGCACCATCCTCAACGTATCCGCAGCAGAAAATTGGTTCCGTAAACAAAATTTAATGCAAATTTTTTGCTCAACAAATTTCGACATCGAAAAAAACGAAAAACTCACTTTTAGCAGCTCACAAAACGACACGTATCTCAAACACTAATGAATATTGTAACATGAAATTTGACATAAATGTGACTGACAGTACTACAAATCTGAAAAAAAAATAATTCTCCAAATCCTTCGACGCGCGCAATTTAAATTCAAATGTCACCTTATTTTTTTTTTGGACGCAGAGTACACTTGTAATCACAAGGATCAAAGCCGGGAAAGTACCTTCAGGTGTACTTTATAACACTATTTAGGAAGAATGCGGCAGAAAATAGTAAACTTTTGGCATTCTCCTATACCACGGTAGACAATATTTGAAAACGAGAAAAATATAGTAGCATGGAACCCATCGGAAACAAAAGATGACATTACGAACATTAAGGGAAGAATAATTTATAGGCGTTCTGAGATCGGAAAAAGGAAGGGGAGGGGCGTGGTCGAACTTTTAGGGGTTAAAAGAGGTTTATCTCGATTTCCGGCAAAATTATGAGCCCTATAGAAAAAGGTTATGCAACAATATTGTAGGTAATGAAAAGATTTATAAGCTTTGTGGAAAGGCTTTTTTCACATAACCTCAAAAAAATGGATAAAAAGGAATTTCGTAAAGCAATGCTTTTCTGTTCAAGCCAGGGTTTGGATTGACCAACATTATTTGGACTCTGCGCCAGGGAAATAAACCGTTGAAAAGTGGTTTGCTAAGTTTAAACGAGACGAAAAGAGAACAGGGGATGATGAAGGCAGTGAACGCCCAAAGAGGTTGTTATCGAAAAAAGAAAAAAGCCCACAAAATAATTTTAGGCGACCGTAAAGTGAAGTTATTCTAGACAATCTTAAGATGTCAACTGAATGTGTATATTATATCAATCATGAATATTTTTATATGACAAAGGTTTGTGCAAAGTATGTACCGCGCGAGCTCACTGTTGACGGAAAATAATGACGAGTTGACGTTTCGAGCAGTGTTTGAAGATGTTCAAGGATGAAAAATGGCTCCATAATTTCACTCCGAAGTCAAATCGGAAGTCATCCAACTGAAGCACACGGTGAACCTGCTCCAAACGTGAAAAACGCATTAGTCGGTTGGCAAGCTTATGACGTCTGTATTTTGGGGTGCGCTTGGAATAATTCTTATTGACTACCTTGAAAAAGAAAGAACCATCAATCGATCCAATTCTTATTAACTTCCGTGTAAGGTATTGTCAAAAGTGGAAAGTAAAGTAATGCCTTATTCAGTTTGACTAACTATACTTGTAATGTCTGACGGCACCTTTACTAAGCTTACTTAAGGGCCAATTTATTTTGAAATATGTAGTGCATGGTATATGTTTGAAGATATCGAGGCAAATATCTCTAATTTAGATTTTATGCAAATTTTGTGTTTGGCAGTTAAACTGCATACAAGTAAATTAAAATACAAAAACAAACAATACAAAAATAAGCAAAGGACAGAGCAAGAAAATTGATAACGAAGAGTCGACGAACGAATTAAGAGAAAAATCGCAAAAAAAACTGAAGAAAACAACAACTCAAGCACAATCCAATGAAACAAAAATGATGAATATCACAGCCGAAACAATGGAGAATTTATGCGTAGAGCGTAAACGAATATTTGCCCATAAGTAATTTGAAGGATTCGTCTGCGCGAATCGTACAGATAACTATAAATACGTATGTACATCGGACAACATACATTAGTTTAAGCTCGACAAGCTTGAATCTGTTTATGCATAATGTATATTGTATGTGCACATGTGCGATCAGAGACGAAGTCGAGCAAAAGGTACAAGCAACTGACGAAAAGAGCAGCACAAACAACAATGATGGGACGTTAAGCGATGCAATCTTCTCCTGTTGGGCAAACATATGCAAATTTGCTTCCACTGATGCATATTAATGTACAGAGGAGCAAATCCGCATTGTTATTAGAGAAAATTATTCAAACTGTGCCGAACTGATTGAAATTGTCAGATTCGTCATTTCTGAAAGATCGGGTGACTCAAATTGTCAAACTTCGCGAAGATATATTGTTAAATAAAAGAGGTCTTCGTACTTGGACTTGATTTTGATCGTTCTGTTTGTGTTCCAACTATATGCTGTAGTGGTCCGATATAAAAAATTCCGACAGCTTCTTTGGAAGAAACGAACGTATGCGAAATTTCAGAGAGATATTCCAATATCTAAAGTATTAATTCGCTTATAAACAGCAGACGGACGAATATAGCTAAATCGACTCTTTTCGATATTCTGATCATTTATAAATGGTGGTCCATTTCGAGGTTCCTCAATTAAAAAAAAAACAAAAACACAAAAACTTCAAACTCAAGGTCGAATGTTTATTATCATTCGCTAAAATATTGCTTGGCATTTATTTCTTGAAGATTATCTCTTTCAAATGCGACAAATTTGTGCCAGAAATGGGCCTCATCGCTGAATAAAATTTGGCTCAAAAACGTCGGATCTTCTCGAAACTTTTCGATATCCCAGAGCAAAGCGATGTTGCTTGGAAAGGTCCAGCGGATTCAGTTCTTGCACAAGCAGTGTGCTTTCAACTTAAGATCGCGACGTAGAATGCGCCAAGTGGTTCTATACGTCGATCTGAGTTGCTGCGAACGGCGTCGAATCGATTCTCCACAGTCTTCGTGTACGGCTGCTATATTTTCTTCACTGCGTACTGGATGTGTTATAAGTATATTTTATAGCGGTTTAGGTCCTTCTTTCCATTTGTTTATGCCATTCGGTTTTAAAAACTAGTTTAGGTTAAGCTATACTGGCCGGCTGTCAGCCATAAATACACCTATTGGTTCTTAGTAATGCCAGATTGAGGTTCAGTTTAACGTGCGCTGAAATATTCGTCATACAGGACGTCAACGCTTTTTGCGAACATTAAGAGCGACTTGATGTCTAATGTTGATACTATATATAGTCGCTTGAACTGCGAGGATCCCGAATATCTAAGATGAGTTCTAAATAAAGCTGAGCAGAAGCATGAGAGACATACCAGCGTCTCTTTCGTATCTATTTCCTTGCAATTGCTGCTTGTATCGTCGTTACTAATGAACACACGGCTCGCATATAAGGTCAGTAGGTTGTGACCTAGCATTAGACCAATAACCGTCCTGCAGTCCCTTCGAGACCGTGTAAGTAAACGGCATATGCGTTTTCGTCGGGTCTTTTGCATATGATTTTGGTGATCTGTCAGCTCTTTCGGAAAATATATAAAGTTTTTAGTGACTTCCGTGTTTCCTGTACTGTTTCGGTAGCCAATCTCATCCGCTATTTAGTTTCCCAGAACTGCTTTGTGGCCGGATATGAATGTAAAACTTATATGTATAAAAATAGATGAGAACAAACCAACCATTATTGAGAGAAACAAACAAGATCTTAGAGACAGAACGAGCCCACCGTGCATTGTCGCCCTTAGCAACTTATCTAAGAGATAAATTAAGGAATTGTTTAAAAAAGCGCATTATTAGTAAAAAATGCAAAGCAAATAACAACCAGAAGACGAAAAAAAAAAATGAAATCATCTTGATATGCGCAACTAAAGAGTTGTAGAAAAAGTTACAAAGGAAATGCTGAGGACTCCGGGCGCCTATTGACTGACCGCCACGCAAACCACTAACGGCCGGTTCGAGGGGCAAGAGGAGCGCAAGACGCAGCATGAAAAATTGCAAATGGGAAATGAGAGCGGATTAAAGCTCAATAACAATAGGAGCGCACATAAATTAATATCAGCGAATGTAGTACATGAATACAAACAAACATACGAACACATTCTAAGTTCAGCTGGAAGAAAGCTAGCGGCGCATAACGATTTGCGCTGCAATGGCTATATCCAAAAGAATCTATACGTACGAGTATACGTATTCGCATTTTAAACTAGTATCTGACCAGCACGCTTTTGTAAAAGTAGGAAGGTGAAGAGAGCGCGCCCCTGCCTACCTGCTGTTAGTGAGTGCGCATTTCAATGTGACAAACGCGGCTGCTCTCATTGGAAAATTGCAGTTGTTTCGTTGCAAATATATGTTTGCTGAGTGAGACACGTTTGCGAGCGGTAAGCCACTCACGTACCCAATGTGAGAGAAAGCGCCAGTCACATTATAGTCGACTCATTCTACAGCATGGTGCCGGGTGCGCACTTCCAATTGGAACAACTTGCTCACGCTTGTGTTGTCGCTTCCAGGCGGCACGATCGCGCGCCGACTTGTTGTTGTGTATGGTACTTGTTGAGTCGGTTTATTTGTAGATTTCTGTTTTGTTTTCGTCATTCGTTCGTGCAGCAAAAATAATGAACAACGATCGGCTCTAGATACAACTACAAATGTATACATGAATAGCTGCGCGCTGGTGTTTGGCTGTGTGGAGTGTGTTTGGAAATGTTGCATGTACCCTATGCACTTCAAACATAGTGGATATCTGTTGGATACCGCAACCGCTGCGAACAGTCGCGTTCAGACCCTGCTACACCACGGTTAAGAGTGTACGCATGCGCGCGCTTCAAAACGCTACACGCAGTGAGTTTTCGTTATTCCATTATACGCTAGTGCAATTAGAGTTTGTGAAGTGACGACACTTATAGAATGCTAATGAGAAAGTAGCATGTGCAACACAGCTGACTACGATTTGTGCAACGCCGCGCGATCTTTTCTTTAGAACCCACGAGAAGTGAAGTAAAAGAGTAGCATAAAACAGTGTCGAGAAGCCTATTAAAAGTGCAGTAGTGGCGATTTTCCATAGAATTGCACACAAACCGAAGGACAAGCCCTCAAAGTGTGCGTTTGTGTCATAATCAAAAACAAACCGGTGCTAAACGCAATTCTAATTAAAAAAAATACAACAATAATAAAAAAAGTGTCTCTTGTTCGTGTTAAATATTTGTGTTTATTTAGAAAAGCTTTGAGTTAGCAACGCAGTCTCACTCATGAAGCTTTTGCAACGCTTTGCTGCGTTCAAAGAGTTAACGGCTTCACCGCAAAAAATCAGCAACATTGCAACCCATCAACGCTTCGGGCCAAAATAATGAGCGTAATCCTGTTGTCATTGCCACACCGTTACAAGCGCCTACTGCAAGCAATGACACTCGCCGTGGCAATAATTTACACCACACTGGTGCTGTATCAGAGCGCCTACGGATATCCTGACTTACAGGTGGGTAGTCAACACTACGAAAAATTGCACAAAAACCCTATATGTACGTGTGTGTGTGTGCTGCAGTGGCCCTTATGCGTGGGCATTTGCGGCAGATAGGGCGATATTTATGTTATGCATTCAGTTGAATAAGTAAAGGGCAGCGTTACGTGGGCCGTATCTGGTTCAAAGGTAATAAAATAAGCGCAAAAATCAGCAGATCCCCTCGCCCGGCTTACTCTGGGCAAAGCTGCGAGCATAAAAAGTGGATTTATTAGGTGGAAAGTGCGCACAAATTAATTACTTATTTTTGGTAAAAAGTACAACCTGAAAAATATTGATTGAAATGATTGTTTTTTATGGAACTGTAGCTATACATATGTAAAATATGTACATGTATGTATGTGTGAACATACATACATATTTCATATGCGGCATTTGCATATGAATCGCTTCATTTTGCCGTCGGCATTTTTAATATCGAAAGAATTTTCATTAAACATTGCTTTAACTAAAAACGAATTTTTTGTTTTTGTGAAAGATGAAATATAATACAATTTCATTAAAATTTTGTTAAATTATGTGAATATTTTATTATGCAACTATAAAAATAATATTTTTAATGTTGAATACCAGCAGTTAATTTGCTACTATTTCCTTGCAAAATTTTTGATATGTATTTGCTCGAAGCGATCGCAAATTTTTTTTATCTTTTGAATAAAATACTGCAAGTATTGATGTATTTTATTAGCCTTTAAACAAAGAACTAAGAAATTTACTTGTGAACATTCTATTTGTATGCCGAACCTCATAATCCCATTATTTCCTGTGGAGTCTTTATGTGGTGGGAGGCTCTATAAGAGACCACACTGGCAAATAAACTCGAGAGCGTTCAACGGGTGACGCTCATCAGCAAGTGTGGTGCACTAAAGTCCACTCCAACCATGGCACTTAACGCCATCTTGCATATATTGCCCGTAGACATTGTCGGAAGGTGTATGAAATGCGAAAGACTCAAAGAGAGAAATCCTCACTAACTTTAACTTCATAACGGATCATTTGAATCATGCAGTCGCCAAACTGAACTCTGGCTGCTCCTTCTGTATCCATATATCGGCGAGGTTGTTACGTGAGCTTCATTAAGGATAGATCAAAGATTAAGGGGAAGGTTGTTGGTGGGGTTTTATATCAAGAGCTCTCTATCAACTCCAGCTTCAGACTAACTGACTATCGCTGTGTCTTCTAGGCCGTGGTTGTAGCCATTGAAGTATCAGTAGATATACAGTTCCAGATTGCAGCCTCCTTCAGAGAACCGACCATCCACTGAAAGAGCAGAGCGACGGCAGTGCTAGCCTGGAACTTATTAACAGTGCGTTCAGGGCTGGACAAACAGTGCCTAACCTCACTATCAATAGCATTGAGTGCCTTTGGGATAAGACTAGTTCAAGTGGCAGGCCACAGCGTAATCGCAGAAAACTGTAAAGCTGATGGGGTAGCAAGATGGAGCACCCTAGAACCGCTATCAGTACAATGGGAGCATGTCGGTGCTCCCGTATCCTCTTGTGTTCTACTACTAGATAGCTGGGCTTTGCGGAAGATTGGCCAGCGCTGGGCCACCTTCGGTACATTCGCTGCGCAAAAGCCTTTGGGACCAAAATCGATCTTAAGAGATCTAGAGATCTCTTTGCCCTCATTAAGGCTAGCCTTTCCCTAGTGTTGGGGCTCTTAAAGAGGCATTACCCTATTGGTTGGGAATCTTACCAGACGCCATCTGTAGAAACTGTATAAAGAAGATAAGGTGGAAATAACTTAACACTTCCTTCTTAACCGTCTCTCGTTCGGGAGGTCAAGACTTAGACTTTTGGGGGCGTATACATTCAGACATGTCACCGTGCTGGCGGAAATGAAAATTAAACGCTTGTGCAAACTTTTACTAATTTACAAGTTCGAACACAAGAGTTATTCTTTTCTACTTTCTTATTTCCGCACAAAAGACTACATATGATAATCCTAATGCGATCTTTGTTACATCGCTATAGTCTACAGTGGTCTGATTTTATCCTCGGTGGCAATAAATATTGAACTCCTTTAAAAGAAGAGGACGTGTGCAAAGTTTTGGTTCGTTAACTGGAAAACTTAGGGAGCAGTTGGCGTATATACAAACTAACGTGGCTAAATCGAGTCAACTCGTCACGTATTATACATGTATATGTATTTTGTAGGGTCTCGGAATGATTATGAATATTATAAAAACCCAAGTGATATTTATTTTAATCAACAGTAGCGGTCTTAGATTCGATTACATACAAAAGCAACAACAAATTATCGAGTTAAAGAGTTTATTTATATCTAATTAAAAAGGTATCTTCACTATCTCCAATACTGCCAAGTTTTGTTTTTTTTATGTTTTAGATCAGTTTTGCTATTATAAGTAGTTCAAATGAAGGTGTAGGTTGCGTAACAGTGTTGTGAGTCTGAGTCAATGTTGTGTGCTAGTGTGGTGTGTATGTTGAAGTCGGCGGATGATCCCCATTTATCTAAAATGATAATACAAATTTCTTATTTTTTTGTATTTTTAAACCCATAGGACTTAAAATAGTTTATAGTAATTTAAAGACAACAAAAACAAAGGGTTGCTGCAACGTTTTTTAGCGAGAAAGAAATAATGTCAACATCTTTAACGAGGTATCGGCATACTCTCTTACTTCAATACAATTCGTTAACTTTATTGTTGCTCTCACATGTAAATTTTTTGACATGTTGGTACGCTACTCTCTAAAGCTTGGCGAATCGAACACCAATTCACTTTTTCGTAAGCATTAAATAATTTTTCTTGTTTCACCTAGCAACTGTTTAATTATGTCTCTCAGGTTAGCAATTTCAATAAAGTAAATAAGCCAAGTTGGGAACTGTAATAGAGCGCTATCATTCTCTCATCTGTCACGCTACTTGGTGGTCTGATATATGCAATTAAGAACGTTGCAATCGGCAAAGAACATTTCATTTATTTATTTTAATAATGAAACTGATCGTAAACAACAGTTAAGCAACTGCCTTCACTTTGTGGAAGTGAATCATGTGCAAACCCAGCTGCATAATTGCTTTCATTTGCAGAAATATCAACAAATACTGTAATGAGAGAGCATAGAAGGTTCAGCGCAAAGTTTACTCATATTTCAGTAAATATTTTGTCATTTGATTTTACGAGCGTAATTTCAACTCGCAGTCGCCGCCAGCAAAGTCCAAGCCACATTGTGCAGTGCAATAAATAAATAAGTCGATTGGGGTGGTATATTTGTTTGTTTGTTTATTGCCTAAAAGTGTTGCATTGGCACAAATATGAAGCGCTTGTGCAAGAGTTTGTTCACTCGCATGAGTGTCATGTAAGCCAGTCCGCCAGCACGCCCGCCTGCTTGTAGGTGAACGGCATTCTGCGCTGGCAATCCAGTAAATAATGAATTGCACACTGTTTGGGCTTTAAAGAGCCGGCCTTTGAACTGTTTGGTGTGTTGCAGCAACACTTAATTTTATGCGTATTTATGCAAGCTTAGGCGCATATACACACATACAGCCACGAGCGTAATCTAGATGTTGGCAGTGGAACGGATACAAGGCGTTCGTACGCGGTCTTAAAATACATACGAATAACAACAAAGTGGTGGTGAGCGCCAATGGCGTGGGCGTACATTTAATCCCTGAGCAGTCACTAGGCTGCTTGTTGTCACGACTGGCGCACTGACTGCGCCGAGCGCTTGCAGATTGGCAGCCCCACAGTACGTCCAATTAATTGCCAGCTACGCAGCGCTATCCCCGCGACTATCAGCGGCAATTATTTCTTCGCTCTGGAAATCGTTAACAAACGATAGCAGCGTTGCCAGCGCGCGTGTGTTGGCACTGCGGCCATCGGCTCCGCCTGCGCCACTGCGTCACATCCGCCATATGCAACAAATTGCCAGAAAAGTTCGCTCGTTGTCGCATAAATTTGCATAAATTCAACACGACAGAGCACAACTGTATATGCATACGTACATAAGTATGTTTGTATGCCGGCCGTGGTAGGGCGGCTGCAGTGCTTGGCCTGTTCACGTTCCGATCGATTGTTGGCGTTGTTGTTGGTCTGGTCAACGGCTGTGATTAAGAATTAAAATTGCAAATTTCTTCAGAATGTGACTTGGCCGTTGAGAAACAAGTGTTTTCGCGACACACAGTTGCCGTAGCCATTACGCCGCGCCGTGCCCTGGTGAGTTTGAGCGCTATTTGTGCGCGCATTACGTGCCACTTGGCCATAAACAATGGCGCAACAGCTAGTTGATGGCATCTTGTGTCGTTCACCTATTTAGTCGGTGGGTTGATCATTTTATGTTTCGCAGTATTTGTATGGCCTCTCTTTGCAACAACCCCGAACCCATCATGCACCATGTTGGGACGTGGGTTTGTGCTAAAAGAGTAGTGCGTCTACTGCTGGACGCTCACTTTTGTCACTACAATTGACGCTTTCACACCTCTGGCATCTGTTTGTTCGTTCTTATAAATTCCTCGTATTGCAAAGGTAATAGTGAATTTCTCACCAATTTATACTGCGATTAGCTGATTTCGATTCTTAGTACAATTAAAAGTGGAAGTGCATCAGTATTACATTCTTGATGTATGCAGATGGCTGTGATAACTCAATAGTCCGCTAGGATATTTAATCCAAATTACATAGTCAAGCCCTAAGAGACGGCTTATTCATGGAAGCCAAATATTGAGGAGAGCGTCAAGAAGATATTGGTTTCCTCATATTGCTGTAGAAGATTAAGAGGGGAAAGGTAGGGACTTTCAGAAAAGGTGTTCTAAGAAACTGCAGCCAAGCTAGGAACTTGTGTGATGTATTCAGTTGGTGGAGCGCGCTCGAAAAGGCTACACTCGCTTAGAAACTTGAACGTGTCCAAAGAGGGGCTTTCAAAGGCATATCTGACGCACTGTGGCCTATTCTTAATGTCATTTTGCCTTTAGCACCAGTGGTTCAGAAGGCTCAAAATTGCGGGGTTTTTGAAAGGGTCTGAACAAGGACAACATCCTGTGAGTTTAACGTGGGTACCTGCTGACAACAGCCTCACTCCACGGCGCTCAAAAGCACAGCGAATCAAATCAATGCGTTGATCAGCGCCCTGTCATTTTCAGTACCAATTAGCATTGAAGAATCAAAACACTCTGCCTGCCTTTGGGCGTTAAGCCACAAGCATCACGAAACTCTCTGAGGTGCCTTGGAGCGAACTCCAAGGGCTCCTGCTCCCCGTGGTATCAGAAATAAGTCTCCCGTCAGATCTTGTAACAAAGCTACTACCAGTTGAGCTTCCATACTGCTCTGGACTGGTGACGAGGGGTTAGACCATTCTGAATGAGGACACGCCGATATTCTCTCCTCCTTCAACTGCATTTTTGAAAACCTGGATCACTGCGTGCGTACTTGTGGCCTCTTTTTCTCTGCTAACATACCGATGAGGGATATGTGGTGGGGAGGATTCGCTGGAGAAGAAGCGCAACAAGTTGTTTCGTTGTTGCTTACTGTAAAGCCGATGATCTAGACAGAAGGAAGCCTTTGGCCCGCTCACGTTGGAATGGGAACGAGTTGGACCTCCATTGATATCTTTGCGCTCTAGCACTGGACCAATAAAAGTCACTTGCGTTTGGCAGGCGCAGGTCGACGACCCACTCGGTATAAGACTGCAAGATGCTTTTGGTCTAGAGTAGAATTTCACAGATCTACTGAACAACTTACTCTCAGCAAAGTTAAGTCTTACCTATGGTCAACCAGGGGACATAAGTGAAACTGACTGTAGTCACCTCAACAAACTTGTGATACACTCAAACTACTTTGTCGATTCATCTATGTCTTAAGGTCCATTAATTAGATGTTTTAGGTATGTAAAGCTATCTAAGTCAAACCTTTGTTATGATCGACCTCTTAACCTAGCCTAAAATTTGTCTTAAGAAAAAATCATGCTATTTAAAGCAGATATTATTTTATTGATTTTAAATAAATTTGTTACACAAAAAATACACCTTTAGATGGGGTTTAATGAACTGCTTTCTTTTTTTTTTTTTTTTTTTTTTTTGTTTGTTTGTGACCCTTTTCTTGGTTGAACCACATGTTCTTTCGGAACATTTGATTAGGAAATGAAGGTATTGTATGACCACTTTTATGCGATTGTGATGAATTATAGATGTATCGTCATCCATCGTGACATATAATGCTGCGCCTTCTCGGATTGGTCGAGCTAATTTTTATGAACTGCTATGAAGAAATCCTACACAAAATCCAAAATTTCTTCTTTAATCCGATTTGTTGGTTCATACTGATTCAATCATTATACTGAACTGCTTGCGCTTAAAAGTAACAATTGTTTGGCAGTTCCCCGCATATACTATCTAAGATCAATGTACTTGCTTTGTTTCGCGAACTTTTTGAGGCTTGAGTCATTTTCCAAGCACCGATATAAAAACCGATTTTTCAATGTTTTACCTTTCGCTTTCACAGAAGAAGACCGACAGAGATCTCCACATATTTCTATCGTTCCTCTAACAGAGCTTTAACTATCCTGAGAAAGAGTAAAGAAACTTGTAGAAGGACTTAAATGTAGAGAAAATCGGATGCTATGTAACTGTTCAACAATTCCAAGTCTTAAGTAGTCGTAAGAGTATACGGTAAGCATAAGTAAGTGGCTGCGGTAAGCAAGCATCATGAGGGAAAGCTTTCGGTTCGCTTTTAACGTGAACTAAGCGGAAACTCTCTATAATTAGCTGACATTTGCGACATTTTTTCTACCATTTTCCTCCTCATTGCTTTTGTTTCGCTGTACATGGGCAACTGGTGTCAGCTGTTGTGAAAGTTAAAGTACTAAAAAATCTCAGCGGGCAAAAAATTTAGCTTAGTTCGTGTACATACATATGTGGAGGTTTTAGTATTTATTGTATGTATGTATGTATTGTTTGTATGCATATATTATGTATGTACGTGCGAGAAACCAGAAGTGAATGGTGTGATTTCGGTTGGCAAAAGAATTGATTTTTGTGGCAAATCCATCATTTTGCATGTGTGTGTGTGTGTGTCGAATCGATTTTGTACGCTTGCGCAAACATTGAGCGATTTATGCTGTTACAGTTGAGTCGTTTGAATCGAACATTCGACTGGCTTTGGCTGTCTCCCCAAACTGGTCTGATTAATTACATTTTAAATACACGCA
Organism: Bactrocera zonata; assembly: GCA_037783105.1. Taxonomy (NCBI): domain Eukaryota; kingdom Metazoa; phylum Arthropoda; class Insecta; order Diptera; family Tephritidae; genus Bactrocera; species Bactrocera zonata. Next base: position 24,182 of record JBAWJQ010003620.1, on the reverse strand, counting down.
ATAAATTTGTTTTGTACCGACCACCTCGACATGCCACATATTTGTCTACATACATACTTATGTACATACGTACATGTATGCGCTAGCGTGTGTTTACCTCATATTAATGCGTTTGAAATGCGTGAAATGGTCAACAATCTATCAAATATTATAAAAATAGATAAATGAGCATGAATTGTTTGAAAAATCATGTAGCTGGAGCGTTTACCTAAACGGTTTCACCACGTTCGCCTCCAAAATTTAAGATTTTCATTAGTTTCCCAGCGTCTTACGGCGACCGCTTGCACTCACGCTATGAACGCGCAGCAGTCGCTTGATAAACGGCGAGTAACTGCTTAGAACGAATGTGGCTAACGGTTATGGGCGCTGATCAAATAGCTAATTAAGCGTAATTATCAAACGCTTTCCCCTTTTAAACATACAAATTGTGGCTGCGAGTTCACACTGCAGAGAGTTTTCGACTAGATTGGGTTAAAAGCGAATCGAACGTTCTCTATCTCAGCCCATCCATTTACTACTGCTTCTGCGACTACTCGAAACTGTTGAAACGTTTCGTAGAAACCGATGTTCTCTTCAGTTAAGTTAATCTACAATTTTTGTTACTCGAGCTCGAGATCGTTAAGCGAAACAACGAAAGCAATAAGTGGAGATCTCTGCCGGATTTTTTTTGGGAAAGTGATCGTTAAAGGTCTGTTAGAACAACGAAAGCAGCAAGTGGGGAACTTTGCTGAATTTTTTCTGGGAAAGTGATCGTTAAAAATCTGTTAGAAGAACGAAAGATATAAGTGCAGATCTTTGCCGGATTTTTTCTTTGAAAGTGAAGGGTAATATCTTGAAAAATCGGTTTATATTTAGATATATATTCGTCTTAATGACAAATCGGCGCATTAGAAAGAGTTGAGGCTTCGAAAAAATTCCAAATCAAAACAATATCTGCACTGACCTTTGGAAGTATGTACCAGGGAGAGTCCAAACAACTGCAACTTTTGAGAGAAATGTACTTCACAAGAATGCTACAGGGTAAGAATTATTATTGGCACCCAAAAATCACGTATGAAGATATACACACACATACACATGCTGTACATCGGCCTGTTGCAGCACGGCGCTCTGTCGTCTTCTGTTACTCAGCTGATTGTTATCAACGATTACCATCGCTGATATGTGCTTAAGCGCTGACTTAACTTGTTCATGCTATGTCCATTGGAACAATTTAATTTTTGTGTTCCTCACATGCATTACCTACTTACTTGCGCTTTTATTTAACCTTTTTTTGGTTGTGGGTCGATTTTCCCTTTAATTTCTTTTGATTTCATATCGTCGCTTCATTTGTGTTTTTGTGTTTCGAGAATGCTCAATTAAGTTGGTAAACTGGGCTACCGCAGCGTCGTGGTGGTCCACATTTCGCCACAGTTTCCGCCTGCACTCTTAGACGCTGTTTACGTTGCTCTGCTTAAACAGTGAGCGCTACCAAATGCGCGGCGGGTCACTACTTGACGCTGCCACCGTCGCCCGCGCCGATATATTTGAGATTTACGTTGTCGCAGCGTGGAAAACATGGGATAATATGCGCTTGGCTGGCTGCCCCCAAAAACCCTTTGCCAACCCGCTGTTGTCTGCCCGGCTATTTGAGCTACTTGGCTGTCTCATGGAGTATACGCCATGATTGCTTGAGCTCGCGTTGCGTTGTCAACAGGATGTCGTATTGTCTCTGCCATGTCTGTCCCATGTCTGCCCGTCCGTCCGTCCGTTTGATTATACATTCGCCTGAGGTCGGTCTGCGGCACTTGTTGTCATTTCGACTGCGCTGCTGCGATTCACTGACCACGATTACGTCTTCATTGTATATTTTCCTTATTCACCACGTTGCTTTTAATCAATTCCAACAGCGCGGCATTTGCATGTGAATATAGTACAAATATAATTGCGGATTTATATGCCACACTGTGGGCCTTGTATTTCTGTGCGCTCATTTCGACGATGACGCGCGGTACTCACGGTCAATACGCCACAGCTCAGCCGCAAGCAGAAATTTAATGAAACATTCCAGTTAGAGGAAATGACATTCCGACGTTAGCTTGATCATTAGATATATAGTATTTGAGGGACTAAAGGCTTTAAGTTTCCGCAGCAACTGTGCAGAGTTGGTCCATTAAAAAATTATTTTGTGGTCGGCCGCGCATATTTCCGTTAATAATATATTTTATTATATTTATTTATTTTATTTTATTTAATTTTTTTTTCGATCTGCCAAATTCGCTTCGGTTTGCAGAGCGCTGCTTAAGCTGTGGCTTAATCTGTGTGGTTTAATCCTATCCTTTTTGAGCTTCAAAGCAAGCAGTTGTCATGTACTGCACACTGACGGACTAACCGACTGCACGACAATGTTGTATTTGCAATCAATTAATCTGTCGTAAATTTACCTGTCGTCCAACTGCGAGCATAAGTACATATGCTGTTTGTTGGCCTTCACTTTGTACACACACACATATATGTAACTACTCGTGGGATTATGTACGTCAATTTTTTGGTTGCTTGTGTTGGTGAAGTGTGGAAAAATATGCAAATAAATGCGAAATCGTATATCAGTGACATGTGGCAAAGCTGATATGTGTAAGTCATGCAAATTTAAGCTGTATAATCGACACATATATACATATGCATATGTACACATGCATACATACATAAATGCGTATACATACATACATATGTGGGTGTAAATCCCTTTAATTTGGCCAATAATGAAAAGAGGAAAATGAGAGAGAAATTTTAATTTGATATGAGTTGTCGCTGCATCAATTTTTTGCTTGCTGATTTGAAGCAGAATTGACCTCTCAGATAAATTTTATTTTAATTAAAAAGATTTTAGCTATCAAAATTTTCATATCTTACGCGCTCGCCACATATCAAATATTGCAGTTATAATACTCTACATGAGGCGCTGAACGACGTTACGGATACATTTATTTAACGCTATGAAACATATCTTTCTAACAATGAGTGTATTATTTTCACGAATCGCTTATTTCATGGTATTACATGTAGGCCGACGTACACAGAGCCAACTCCTCATTTTGAAGGAAAAGTTTTCAAGAAAGAAAGTTTCAACAAATCAGAAAGAAAAATGTGCGACTATTGTGCTAAGAAATCTGTCGGGTTATTTGAGGTGTCCTGATTACGAATTTGGGTTAAAGAATTTTCTATCACATACAGCTATTTTTGTCATTTTAGTAAAAATAGGTAGTTCGGCCCCTAAACCTCTTCACTACAACTCAAAAATTCTAAATGTTAAGAAATTATTATTATCATTTTCGGATTCAGCAGCCCAAAATTAGCAAGGAACAGTCTTCGGAGACGGAATATCTGTATTTATATTTATCTTTACTAAAGGAACCAATAAGGCTTGGTTGGTTCACAAATACTATTAAAGATTGGTTCTGCGAGTAGTTCTGAATAGAAGTATAACTTAATGTGAGCCAACAAAGGACTAGCAAAGAACCATGATCATTCTAAATTCGTGGTGAATCAACATACAAGTAGTACGCAGAAAATTTTTGGTGACAGATTTCCGGAGTAAATATAATTCTTATTAATATATAATTCTAGTCTAGACGGCCATAATTTCGAAGTCGTACATAATTTCGTCTACCTTGGAGCCATGATTCACGTCAGCAACAACGTCAGCCCTGAAATCCAACGCTGAATAACTCTTGCCAACAGATGCTACTTAGGACTGAGTAGGCAATTGAGAAGTAAAGTGCTCTCCCTACGACCAAAAATCAAACTCTGTAAGTCACTCATCATCCCCATTCTGTTATATGGTGCACAGACATGGAAAATAACATCATCTGATGAGTCGGCCTTAGGAATGTTTAAGAGATAGGTTTTGGAGAAGATTTATGGTCGTTTGCGGTTTGGCAACGGCGAATACCGCAGTCGATGGAATGATGAGCTGTACAGGATATACGATGACATTGACTTAGTGCAACGAATTAAGTAAACTACGCAGGCTAGTTCATGTCGTCCGAATGGATAAAAACACTTCAGCTCTGAGAATATTCGACGCAGTACCCGCCGGAGGAAACAGAGGAAGAGGAAGACCTCCACTCCGTTGGAAAGACCAGTTGAAAAAGCATCTGGCTACACTTAGAATCTCCATTTGGCGTCAAATAGCGAAAAGGAGGAACGACAGGCGCGCTGTTGTAAACTCGGCTATAACCGCGTAAGCCGTGTTTACTCCAATAAAGAAGAAGAAAGAGTCTTTAAGTTTCCAGATATCGATTTGAAAGTTTGCATAAGTTCTTTCCTCAACAGGGAGCTGCTCATTTGTTGGAACCGCCGATGTTGGGCATCTATAGCATATACCTGCCATGCAAACTGAACGATCAAACTAAAGTCGCTGTATGGAAAGCGTTTTCATTTGACGAGATATCTTTATGAAATTTGGCATGAATTATTGCCTAAGGTGGTGGTTGAATCTCTGATGAAATTGTTCCGATCGGACCACTATAGCATATAGCTGCCATATAAACTGAACGTTCGGAAACATGTGCTTGTATGGAAAACTTTTTCATTTGCAGAGCTATCTTCAACAAACTTTGCACGAATTATTATCTTAGGTAGTTATGCAATCTCCGAAGAAATTGTTCAGATCGCACCGCTTTAGAATATAGCTGCCGTACAAACTGAACGATAAAATGGAACTCCTAGTATGGAAAACTATTTTATTTGAAAAGGTATCAAACTAAATTTTGCATGGATTATTATAAATAATAATCTTTGTATAATCTTCAAACATTCAATGGACTACTACAACTTAAGTTTTTGTTGTTTTAAGAAAATTTTCATGCACAAAACTTACTTTTTTATTGTTTTATTTGCCTTCAAACGACTCAGTATCACAACGGAAACAGATGAAGTAAAAAATCGATGTGCGCCAATTAACCGTTAAAGTGAAAACTCCAATCAATATACACATATATAGGTAGAATATGTTTATGTGTATGTGTGTTGGCATACATATTAATAAACGAAATACCAGTTGAAAACAATTCAAAAACAAAACGAATTGGTGCCTTCGCTAAGGCTCGGATTACACGAAAACAATAATAACTTTCTTCTACACTGTTTCATGTGGACATACGATACATATGTATGTACATACATACACACTTACACATACTAGGTGGCATGCCAACGGAGCGAGCAATTAAATTGAAATGCAACATGAAATTTTCATGTTACCCAAACAGAGGCGGCCAAACGATTTGCATATCTAAAGAATTCTCTTAACAAGCGCGACAACATTTTCAAATGGTAGCCACCAACAATGATTAAAACACAACAACAACAGCAATTTTAAGATTACCGCCTGTTTTTGTAATTTCCCCAACTTAACTTGGCATTTTTCTATATGTATGTGTATGTGTGTGCGCGCTTTGCTGCAAATGGATTTGAAAGGGCTTTGATGACCCAACGAAGAAAGAACTGAATGAAAAAGATGAGGAGCGAAGCTGTTGAAGACGCTGCAGCATCAAGGTGTGCTGGCGCGCGGCATAGTTTAGATTACTTTTTATCGGCGTTGACGGTGAAATGTGGTGTCGCATAGAGAACACAATACACAATACAAAGAGCTAGCCACTAAATAAGTATTTTTAATACAAAGCGCATCAATACATATACACATATATATGTATATGCACATGCAGCCGTAGTTGTGTGGTTTAGTATGTGGTCTGCGCCTTTCTTGTCAGCGCTTTGCGTTCGTTAGTGGCCACTTGGCGCTGTAGAGGCAAGCGCTTCCAGCAATATTAGTGCGCCTTGCTTGCATGTGTGTAACACACACACACACACACACACAAATCTATTGTTATTTAGTTATTTTATGTAGTGTTCACCTATGTTATTGACGTTTTGTCGAGTTGTGCTTGGCTAAATGTGTGTGTTGTTGCTGCCTTTCCACTTGGCTGATAAGCAATCTTACTCCGGACTAGCCTTGGCCACTCAACGACTAGTAACACATCTCAGGTTACCCAACTAAATGCAACCGCATGGCATAAGTTGAGGCTAAGGCTACTGCTATTGTCTTCCTTTTCGTCTTATTCTTGCTTGCTGTTGTTGTTGTTGGCATTGTGGCAGCTGCTGTTGCACGTGTGCGACTTAATTGAGCAGTTTATAGTAGCTGCTGATTTTGCCCCTTTGCTGTTTCCTTTTAGAAACTCTCGATTCCAGCAGTCTTTTATTTGCTTTAGATTTCCTCGTCTTGTTCGCACCTCAGCATAGTCATTAGTGCATCCATTCTCTTACAAGTAGTCAGCCGCATTATAATAGCTTTTCATACACACATACTTTTGTGTGTATGTGTGTAAGGATATTGTATCGAAGTGGCGCTTTGTTTGTTATAATCGAACTCATCATTATTGCGAAGTAAAACTTCTCGTGAAGATGTAGCCTAAGGGAGAAGGAAATTGCGCTAATATTGGCTAAGATCGTAAAGCAATGGGCTGCTATTAAACCTAAGATCATATAAAGTAGTAACGAGATTACTTTAATTTGAATAATTTGAAGAAGAGCTTCAATATCCTGCTAAAGAGAAAATCCAATGTTTGAAAGCAAACGGTTTCTCGAGAAGATCTGCTCACTTGCTGCCCCTAATGTTTTCGTAAGGTTGGGTTAGATTAATCTGGTAGGCCAATGAGCCACGAATATACGAGTTTTGGTCCTTTGCTATACCAGATGGAGTTCAGTTACTAAGTCCATGAGGAGTAGTCATCCTTTAGGATGCCTGCATTTGACGCGTATTTTAACTGACTCTGTGACCGCCTTAACGCTACCTCATTTAGTGTATCATTCCGTGGGGACCTCCGATGCTTACAAATTGTTTTTTTTTTAAACAAGTATAGAAGTACTAAAGGATACCCTCGCATTTTTTAAAGACCAACGCTAAGGGCCATATTTTCAGGTGTTGACTAAAGTGGGTTGATTGGTTAAAAATGAAAGCGTAGGAACGTCAGACCGCATATATGTAGATCTTCATTAGGCCTATTGTGCTACCGAGTGTTAACCAAATTAAGTCTTATCCAGCAACTCAAAATACTTGGTATAAAACCTGATATTTTCCATTAGAGCTACGTCATTTGTCTCTTAGGTTATATAGAATCCAGCAACTGAGTAGACTTAAAAAAAAAAAAAAAAAAGTTTTTCCATTACAATGTCTCTGAAGTTTGAGAATAGAACATATATCGTAAAATATATCCCGTCTCATCCAGCTGAAGGCAGGGCATTCGCAAAGACAATGTTCCAGCGTCTAATCATCCTCCGCAGATGCTCTGCATTCCGCCGAATTCGCAATACTACAGAGGAAACTGGCTGCTGTTCCTATTTCACGCTTTGGTGAATATATAGATTTCGCAGGTGGAACAATCAATCATTCTTTTCTATCGTATCGTTTATGCAAAGTTACTACTGTCACGAATCTCCACGAGAATTATGTTTTCCTATGAGCAAAAAATAGTAAAGTTTTGCTCACACCTGTAATTTTAAAATTCTCAATTTATTCATCAAAATCTGTGTCGTCCCCATAAAGTGTTTATCCCAATCTTCGAAACAGTTATTAAAGCCAATTTCCGGAATTACCTTCAATGCGCGAAGCTACTCATGTTTAATGTCCTCAATTGATTCAAATCGGTTTTCCCGGAGCGTTCATTTGAGTTTGCTGAATAGCCAAAAGTTAGACGGAGTTAAATCAGGCGAATACGGTGGTTGCGACTTGATATTGGATGAAAGTTTGGTTAAAAACTCACGAAGAAACAATGCAGCATGCGACGGTGCATTATCGTGGAGCAGAAACCTACATTTGTCGGTCCATAATTCCGTCTTTTCGACGCATAACACTCATGTAGTATTCCTTGTTGACCTAGATAATCGAAGAAAACTATCAACCTTGATATACTATACGACCTGCTTTGACGTAGTTTTTTCAGCTTCAACTCTCTTTGCCCCGAAATTCGGCCGATTGACCCTCCGTTTCCGGGTCTTAGGCATAGATCCAAGATTCATCGCTAGTAATAATACATTTCTTGACAATCGCGTTTTTACTTTTCTTAGGACCAAACGATCTTTCAAAATGGTTTTCACTGATATTACGATATTCTAACGATGCCAGTAAGATCTCTGACTGTTATCGTCGGTTCACAAGCACCAATTCCTTTACTTTATTGACGTGTTGATCATCAGTTGATATTGATGGCATTCTCGAATAATTTGTACCAGTCAAAAAAACTTGCTCGTGACTAACAATTGTCACCGAAGGCCTTTCCCAATATTCTGAACATTTAAGCACTAGAAATTTAATTCCGCACACAGAATTTAATAGATCGTTTGACACAGTTGTCAGTGACAGTCATAGCAACCTAGGAAAAATCTCTCGACGAATGGGTTTTCGGGCAAAATTTACATTAAAAAGCTTTACTATTTTTTGTTCACAATAGTATATATGTGAACTAGTACTTCAGTTCTTAAAATATCCCTCTGAAATTTTGCACACGTCCTTTTTTCTCGAGCAAGCTGTTCATTTATCGGAACCGTCGATAATATAGCTTATAGAAGTCATTCAAACAGTTCAATCAAGCTCGAGTCCTCGCATGGAATGTTTCGTTATTTGACAAGGTAGAATCTGGCAGAGATTATTGCCCTACAATATTACAAATCGCAAAAAAAAATTCGGTAGGCCTACCATAGCATATAGCTGTCATACAAAATTATCAATTAAAATCAAGTCTTTGCATGGAAAGCTTTTGTATTCGTCAAGAACCGAAGATAACGTTTTTTCTTGTTTTATATAAGGTTTTCATCACTCTCGATTATTATTTTATTATTATTTTTGTTTTTTTTTTTTTGATTTACGTTAGCTGTTTCGAAAGTTTGGACAAAACTGTAATAGCTTCTGCAGTCCGATTTTGAGTGTATTAGTTATACAATATTTGTTTTGACAACTTTAGTTAAAGTATTACAAATTAAAAGCATTATCGTTTATATATATGTATATTTATCCATATAGATATATGTTTATATATAAATACACATACAAATGTCGAATAAATAATGACTATGGCGTAAGTACAACATATATTGCTGCTGAGTCGGCAAAAGATCCGCTCGAAACTGGATTAGTTTCACGGTTCAAGTTCATTAAGTGTAGCCTGTCATAATTGTTGCTGTTGCAATTACTACATACTTACATGCATGACCATGTCTTATGCACACACTAGAAATATGTGTGCATGTGAGGCTTTGAAATAGGAGCACACCGACTTGTTTTGTGCATGAGCCCGGCGTGGTTTTTGCCAGCAAATGTAGTGTGTAATTTATTCTGTAGAAATCAAGTCAACGCGCACCTTTCTTTCACTCTACGCGGCTGCGGAGCTAAGCTCTAATTGGCTATGCGGCCACATACGTACGTACATGCCTCATGGGTGAGTATGCGAGTATGCGATGTGTGTGTGTGTGCATTTAAGTTGCTGCAGCTACGAGTTAAGTGTGTACGAAAGCGGAGTGCAGATCTGGCGATGAGCTAGAAACATCACAGCAAGTGCACAAATCTGCCACAGCTCGCCACTTTTTACCTTGCAGAAGCAACAGCAGCAACGCCGCACACCAAGCCACACAGCCGCCTAAACATGTACAAACCGAGGTAATAAGTAAGTGTATCGGCTAGCAGCTAAACAAGTGTCTGCCGTAGTGCAAGCAATAACAACAAAGGCATCTTCAGTCAGTCGTGTTGGCAGTCGATCGTGTTGCCGCTTCAGCACTTCAGAGCTTGACGCTTGCTGCTGCCACGTCGACTCCTCTGGCGTCCGCCTCGCGCTCGGTTTTGCCAACTTTCCTTTCTAGACCACTGCGCGGCTGCACCGGTTCTTGCGCCATTTGCTGTTTTTGTTGGTTCTTCGCCTGCCACATTACAAGTTGCTGCCTGATTGCTCCTTCGACTTGTGCTTGTAGTCTGCACCATTAACTGTAACCAAAAGTCTTCCTGACTCGATTTACTAGCATCAACTTTAACTCTAGTCGTCGCAACTTTATTTCACTGCTTCACTGCCTTCATTGGTTTGGGGTGCAGCAGTGGCAGTCGCGGTGGCAGCGGCAGCTGGTGCACCTCATCATCGTCATCGTTGCATTGTTCGGCCCGTTGTTTCACATGTTGTTGTTGTTGTCGTCGTTGTTCTTGTTGGCCGGTTGTTGCCATTGCCATTGAAGTGGATAAATTATTGACATAATTTAAAGTTTGCCTTCTGATACGGAAGACACCGAACTACCAGCGCTGCGGTGATTGCACCCCACCGCCCCTTCCGCATGCTACGAACCGTGCAAGCCTGCACTTGTTCTTGCTGGTCAAAGCGCTTTCCGCTTTCCGTTGGTGTAAAGCAATCAGTGGCCACAACCATCGATTCGGTCGGCTGAAACAGCAGGTGCGTAGGCAATGTTTAATTTGGTTGTAGTTGTTGGCTAAGCAGCCTTGTAATTTGCAGCATCTTGTTCTTCCCTTGTTATTGTTTTTGTAGTTGTTGCTTGGCCAGTTATCGGTAAAATGAACTGGTTCCAATAATTGAAACTATGATAAGGCAATAAATTTTGAGAAACCTTCGTCTACATATGTATGTATGTGTGTCCGGTTGTGTGTCCGCGTATAGATTACCGGCGATCGTGGTGCTTGGGTTGTTCTGTGTTGCCCTGTGTGTTTCGCGCCAAACTGTTGAGTCTACAAATTGAATAATTTCCATTGGTGGTTTGCTGGTGGCATAAACATGAAAATGCTGAATTCTTCGCCGCAAGTTCCCGGCTGCGAGTAGCGAGTGCGATCGCTTTTCGCGCCACTAAATTATTGCCGATAATGGCTGGGTGTCTTCGTAAGTGCTAAACTCGTTCATTGTGTGAAGTCATTAGGATATTTGCAGCTTTCAACTTGTCATCGTAATGCGCGGTAATTCGCAGTAATGCACTGGATAACTCGCTAATGGGATACGCGAGTACTGTGTACTTAATATAGTCTTGTAGTTTATTATTTCCGTAAGCGAACTGATATGTGTTTCCGTAAGCGAACTGATATGTGTTTTTAAAAATTCGTAGAATATTGGGTAGATAGGTAGAGTGAATATATGACGACGCACCTTGGACTTTAGGAGGTCCTTGTGAAACCACTGAAACTAAACTCACCTCACTCTACTAGGTCCTCTCTGAACCGCCCTATGTTACTGAAGAAGTTCCTCAATCCAATTAAAGAACATTAAATCAAATGTTATTTCCGTCATTTTTCTGGCGTATACTTAGGAGGTTTCGGGAACAACATTTCGTGAGTTCTTCACTTGTCTTATTGATTATGTGTTAATTGCTTTCTTGTGACTACAGAAGACCTTTTTTGATATGCATTACCTGCCTCGAAGAATGTTCCCTCCATTACTATTCCAAAGGTATTGGAAAGTTTTCACATATTGTAAACCGCAAGTAGTAGACAACGTAACACTGTTTGTAGTCTGATATTGTGAAAAGTCCGATATATCTGTAATTGTGTTATTTTTAAGTCCGACTGTAAAGCTTAGTCACTTGTTGTAGTGTGTTGTAACAGTTATCTAGTCCCTGTTAGAATGGTAAGATTCAGATAAGTTGTCACCGAGGTTATCCAACGGTAGGCCCAGAAAATGTGCTGTTTCGACGGGGTCGGACAATAGAGAGAGAGTTGTTAGATATGTAGGATGAGGTAGTTTTTCCCTGGTTTTCCAGGTAGGTGCAAAGGGTAATTAGTGTCATGCGGGGACTCGTTACACGCTGAACATATGTTTGAATGTCGGAATCGATTCTCGATAAGTAGGAGTTTGACCTGCTACAGAATCCAGAACGAAGCTACGCAAGGGTCCCTCTCGATTCTCACGGCAACTCGACCTCTTCATCTGCAATGGGTGGTGGTTTAATTTCAAGTAGGCCATTCACTGATAGGGGGTTGGCGAAAGTGTTTAAGTCTCCGCTGTGAATGGCGATCAGTGGATGTCTAAAGTTTGCTGCGTCCGAAGTCTGGTCGGCTTATTGTGTTATGTCGTCGACGTAGTTGAGGAAGGAACTTTTGAAGCTCCTAGGAGGCGATGCAACGATAATTTCTACAAAAGGAGAGATAATGATGAGCTACGTATTTTGTTGTTGGATCATACTATCACTGAGCTCACCAACCGTTTGTTTAAGGCTGGTTAAGGAATGCTTAACCTCGTTATCAATGACTTCGAATTACTTTGCGACAAGGTCAGTATGAGTGCACGGCCGTAGTGGATCGCAGGTAACTGTAAAGCTGACGTGCTGACAAGAAGTCTATTTAGCCACATATTTGAATAATGGTTTCGGTGCTCCACTCTCCTTTGATATTCTACTGCAACTGGCTGCCATTGTTTCATTCGCTGTTGCAAGATCCTTTTGGCCTAAGATCGATCGTATGAGATGCAATTAGCTCTTTGCTCTCAGCAAAGCTGGCATTTGTCTAGTTGGAAGGGTTCTAGCAGGCCATTACGCTGTCGACGTCCATGCTTAAAGTTGAAAATCTTACCGGATACCAACTGCGGAGCTGTATGGACGAATGGAAACATCTCAACACTTTTTTCTTCATCGTCACGCATTTTAGAGATCGTGGCTTAAACACTTGGAAGCCCACACTTTCAGATATCCCACCGAGCTGGTGGGAACAGAAATTAAATGCCTAAGCAAATTTGTCCTGGTCCTGTCCTGTCGACTTGTAAGATCGGATACAGGAATCATATGTTTATGGCCTTACAACTGCAATAAGTACTCCAGGAACGATCTTTAGATCAATCATCGAACGTTACCTAATCACCGTTATTTTGACAATAAGCCCTGGATTTTGGACTGGTTGATTGAGAAGTAAGACTGACTTTCAGTTAGAGAAGCATCTACGATACGTTCGTCTTTTCAGAAAAATTAAAGCCTCTTGAACCGACGACTTCATAAATGATGACTCGAATGCAAATTTGGCGCACCAAGAAGTTTAAACAATTTGCTCACAAAATGAAACAGACCACAGAAAATCTACTTTTACTTCCATTTAAGCAAAGGAAAAATATTAGTAGCAGTAAGCAAAACTTTAGTTGGTTTATTGCTGACACGTTGGGACACCTGTCAACTTGACTGTTACTAAGCAAGCCCTTGCTGCCACGAAGATATTACAGCGCTTCCGCTGACAGTGAAATATTTGTACTCGAGAAAAGCGGGAATTGAAGAAGTTGTTCCGCGGAACTAATATTTAGAGCGCCGCACTCAACGACACTTGGCACAGGCGAACGAGACGTGGCGCAACGAAAAACAAAACAAAGGAAAAGCTATTGCCATTTGTTCATTTGCTCTTGCGCTGTTGTCGCCATCGGAATTGTTGCCATTGCTACTAAGTGTTGTTTACAACATTTACAAACAGCAACGTTTGCTCGGCTGAAACGAGACTGTAAACCCAACAGCAACAACAACAACAACAACAAGTAAGCAAAACGGTTTGCTCTCGTACATGAAAATTGCTGTTTTACATTGTTGTTATGGATTCTTTTGAAAACCTGAACACATACATGCTTATATGCCGAAGACACATGCTTATGTATTATGGCCTGTGTACATGCTCATTTGGTGACTTGCTTGTATAATTATTGCGGCGCTGCAGTTTCGAATCGTTGGCGTTCCTACCTCGCCTCTATTCGTACCTTTTACGGGCGGCAGCTGCATGCCACCGCTCCAGCATCCGTAAACAAATAAGGAAGCTTGAATTTGTACAACATTCTGCGCGCGCCCCACTGCGTTCCCCTGCTCTGCCCGCGCTCTGCTTGCCGCCGGCTAGTCGAGCTCATTTGCTCGCTCCTACTCCGCCGTTTGCCGTTTGCCGTCATCATACAGACAGCGCGACTTGTTTGCCTGTCTCTGACCATTGTCTTTCGCTTGTACTTGTGTTTATTAGCGTTTCAACTGTTATTGTTGTTGTTGTTGTGCTTATTGTTTAGCTGAAATTTGTTTTTAACTTGTTGCGCAGCGGCAACTTTGCCATCAACACCGTTTTTTTTTTATTTTTTGTTTTTTTTTCTGTTGTTTGTTCTGCTGCTATTAGCTCAGCCAAGTGGTGTTGCCACCAATGACCGCCGTTGCTTGTTTACCGTCAAATGGATTACACATCCAAACATACGCAACTGCTGCCTGCAAATGGGTGTGCGTCCGTCCGCTGTCCATTACTTTTGAAAACGGCGCTTACAAGTTGCGCGCGTTGCCTCCGGCCGCTGCCGCCAAAGCTCGACCTAAAAGCCGTTAATTAATGCTTCCTAAAAGTCAATTTTATTTGTGTTTCATTTGGCTCTCCGCTGCCCATCGTCATGTTTCCGCATTGTTTACACTACTCACTTTTCCTTTGAATTGCTGCGCGGCCATTGCACGTACAGTTATCTGGTGCTCCCAGCTAAACACCAGTAGTACGACCAGTACACGTCCACACCTAACTGTGCACGGCAAGTTCATCTGCTGTGTGAAAGTATTAATGTTGCGGTAATAACTAGAAAACTTTCAAGTGTCACAACAACAATATGCTACTTCTGTGGCAACTTACACTTGTAACTACTTACGTAAATAGGAAAGTACTTTACGTATATTCATACATACAGGGTAGGCCATTTAAAGTTGACCCATCTGGCAACGCTGTAACTTTTAACAGCGCTGACAAATCGGCTAATGTCATACCGCGTTAGAAGCGTCATTCGAAGACAATTTATACCATGGAACAGTACACTCCAAAAGAATGCGCTGAAATTGTTCAGCTTTATATTCAAAATAACTTTTCAATTGTGTTAACTCAACGTGCGTTTCGCAAAAAAAATAAAGTGAAAAGTGCTCCAGTTAAGAACACAATTAAGTCTTTATACGCAAAATTTGTGAACACCGGTAATCTCAGTAATGCCAGTCATGCATCCAGACAACGCACAAGACGTTCTGATGAAAATATCGAAGCTGTACGAGCCAGTATTGAGGAGACTCCATCGACATCGAGTTATCGCCGCTCTCAGGAATTAGACATCTCTCGCACCACTCTCCGACGCATAATTCATAAAGATTTGAAGATGTTTCCATATAAAATTCAAATGGCACAAAAACTAAACCCAGCTGATTATCCGCGACGCCTTAATTTTGGCAAACAAACAAATAGGTCAACTTTAAATGGCCTACCCTGTATGTATTTGTGTATATGTGTGATTATTTTGTGGGGTTAAGAAATGGTGAAACTGTCGCAAATGACTGGAATATTTAATTCTTGTTCTAATGTGTCGGAATCCACTAATCCATACACACATATGTATGTACATATGTATTTATGGTACAACCTTTGAGTATGTCTGTATGCCTGATTTCGTGCACAAACTTATTCTCGACTTTCCTCTCTAAATGCTTAAGTAGATGTTGTAGCTACAACTGAAGAAACAAAAGTCAAAAAAGTACCATTTTTAGTCAAAAATCGAGATGCTTTCACTTTCCTCTGATTCCGCTTACTTCTCGAACCTTCTTCATTGCTTCATATCGTATATTTGTTCGTAATTTTTTTAAAAAATCATACTTTATATAAATATAAGTATTCTAAGTACTGCTGTAGTCAGTAAATACTGTGAATTTTTTATAAATTGAAAATTCTCTGCTTATTCCACCAAATCAACTTTAACCTCTTCAAAGTAATTCTCGAACGATGAAACACACTTTTGCCAATACTTTTTAGACCGTGGAATAACCGGAATAATCTTTTTCTGGTACACCCTTCAAGGCCTTTTTCAAATCAGATTTTATCTCCTCAACCTTCGAACGGCATCTAAGAATTTTCATTTTGAGTTTGCTGAATGCTAAGCATTCGCATGGCGTTGAATCGGGTGAAGACGCTAAGCGTTTTCTGCGGCATTTTCGCAGAAGGAACATTGTGTTTCGTCATCGTGACCAAATTTCTGCAGGTATTCCCTGAAACTCTCCGGGTTGTCTGTCAATCTAGGCCGGTGGATCTTAATTTGTCTATATGTCCATCTTCCTTCATCAGCTGAAACCCATTGCTTTTCAACTCATCGAGACTTGTCTTTTTCTCCTTTTTGTGCTCGTCGGTCTTTAAGGGCTTCTTCATGGCTTTTGTTCTACAATAGATTCTACTTAACTCAGAGGCCATTATATCCGGCGCCATAAGACCATATATAATAGCAATCGCTTCGTGGGGCACCGCTCTAAACATACAGGCAACACAGGACGCATAACCTGGACACAGTCTTTGCCTTATTGACACATGTTATTTGACGCAAGACTGTCCCCCATATCGGAGCTGCGTTTATAACCATTGACTGGCTAACTAAAGCTAATGCTAGCACAGCTCTCCTATTTTGGCTTGGGCCACCAACGTTCGCCATGATCCTCGACAGGACCGCAGTCACTGTAGCCGTCTTACCACAGGCTTTTTCAATGTGTGTCTTGAAATTAAGGATCGTATCGATACCAATGCCAAAGTACCTCAATGAATGCTGCTTTACCACGTTATTGCCATCAATGTTCTGGATGACTATTTCCGGTCTTTTTCTGCCTCTGTTTTTTCACCGGCAAACTGCAGCTTAGTTTTCATAAGCCAGCTTTTAATTGTCGCCACGGTCTCAGTGCATTTGATCTGTATTTGAAAAAAAATTCTTTAGCTACGATCGTTATAGCAATGGAGTCCAAATAGTCAATTGTCTGTATTTCTTTTGGCAGTTATAATCGTACAAAATCGTCGATATTTATGACGCCGCCCTCGTTAGTAGACGTGGGTCGTCCAGAGCACAGTTTCTCTTAAATGCGTCCTCTTCCCACTCTGAACGCGTTGTTCAGTTTCTTCTAAAAAGGCCTTCGGAAAAAATTCTCCTGCCTTTCAGATCCTCGATAGTTTTAAATGACAATTTCACTTTACTTTTTGAACACTATGGTATAACTTTAAAATGTCTGCGGAATAAATTTCGGTAAAAAATTATTTTTTTAGACATATACATAAGTATGTAGTTTGTGAGAAGAAATAGAACGTATGTATATAATTTATTGTTATGGTAAAGGATTTAGCTTTATTACAAAGTTAAGGGTTTGTTTTTATATTTTCAAAAGGATTTCGGGCAAGTGACCACTACCGCCTGCTCGAATAAACTCAAGCCAAGAGGCCCAATTTTCTACCACTTTTTGCAGCTGTCGCGGCTGTATGTCAGCAATAAGGCGAGTATTCTCTTTTAACGTACATATGACAGCGGCAAGCGACTTCACAGAATTCCACCAAAACTAGTCTAGCGGTGTTAAATTGAACTATCTGGAGCCGCGGCGCAAGCCCACAACGCCTCGATAATGCGTTCACCAAAAGCTTACTTCAATAAATTGATTGTTTAGTTAGGTATTTGGTTTATAGTGGTGTATTGTTGGAACGAAGGGTTGGTCACATCAACCTTTTCAAGTGCGAAAGATTAATAATGACTTTGTAGCGTTTCCCTGGGCTGTAGCATTATGACCGACTAAGAGATTGCCGGTAAGATTCCCTCTGTCCATAGAGTACTTCAAATAGTGACTTTTTTAACGACGTCTTAAACAACGATTGTGACTCGCCAGAAGCTCTTTACGTTTGGTTGGGAGGATCATATGTACTATATGCATGCTACTTTGTGTCCGCACCTGGCACCGAGTGATTACCGCCTGAACTTTTCTATTTCGAATGGTTTTGCTGGTGAAAAACTCGACATAAAAGAAGCTGTGAAAATTGGTTGTTGGAGTTTTTTTGACATTTGGGACGCAGACATTATGAATTTCGAAGAATTCGACATTAAGTTATCAAAGCAAACACTTCATCTTTGACGTAAATTGCAGTCAAATTTATCATTCCTAGTAAAATACTGTAGTCCTAATTTCTACTAAAAACAAACTTGGTATCCTATCCTGTAAGAAGGTCAATTGTAAGAGAGGTTAACATTAAAAAGGATAGAGGCAATAAAAATTGCACTACTGTTTTTATATTCTGAATTTGGTATATTTAACGTGGTACTAAGTTTGTGGTAAAGAAGACTAAGTGTGTAACTCTCACCAGGAAGCGTCGGAGACTCTATGTAATATAAATGATATATAGATTCTCAGCTGAGCTGATTTAGTGTCTCAGTTACTGAGTTAACGTTTGAAAATTTCGTACACGACTTTTTCTTTTCAAGAAACTGCTCATTTGTCGGAACTGCCGATATCTGATTGCAAAATTTTATGCAATTTTGCTATTAGCTGACTAAATTTTTAACTTCCATAATTGTGAAGGGTATTCGAGCTTCAGTTATTTCTTGTTATTTCGGCTACTGATGAGTTCGGCCCCATATACATGGGTGTGGTACTAGAGTGGAATGATTACCTCAGCTTATGAAAGTAATTTGCTGACAACCGACAAAATTATATTATATACTTGTAATACATATATATAAGTATGTGTCATATGCAAATATCTACATATGTAGGCATGTACCAGGTACATACATACATATAAGCTGAGATAAAAATCTGTGTAGTCGCGTCTGCGGCCAGAGATGACAACGTGCGACTCATACTAAACGGCGGTGGCACGTTTAATGTGCCGCTTACACAAAAATGGAGTTAATATTTGGAACACACGTTGCGTTTTGCGTTTTATGTATAACAACTTCTAGAGAAATGCTGGCACAAAAGAAATAAATAATTAAGCGAGCGTACGTGTTGGAGCCATAAGTAGACGCAGGCTTGACACAGTCAACAATAAAGGCGATTATTTGTGCGATAATGGAAAGTTGTACAATTTCAGTGTGGCTGGCAAAAGTTATAAAAGCATAATTTGTAAAACTGCAAATACGCACAAACTTGTTATATATTTTACATGAATCAGCGAACAAGTTTAAAGACATACATACATATGTATATCATATCAGCGCTGTGCCCGTCTTTTCTCTACATACCTACATACACAAATCCATATGAGCAGAAAGGCGTCTTAAAGAGTACCGAAACAAGCGCACTGCGCATGCGTGTGCGCGTTATTTACAAATTAAACAACAATTAAACAACAACACAATGCAATAACGCTGTTGAGTGAAGTGAGTGTTGAAGCGCTGCAAAGCAAATGAACCTGTTATCAGCAGAAATTAATCAAATGTTGCTGTTGTGTGCCACAAACATACAAACACACACATACCAATTTATGCATTTATTTGTTGTGTCTGTTGTTGTTGGATTTCACGTTGGATATCAGCAGTTGCTTGGCGGTCGCTGTCTTTGCCTTTGCTTATTCCGTGAATCGCGTTGCAACAACATCTGAGAAGCGATAAAAATGAAATGCGAGCGCGCTGTGCCTGCTTTGAAGAAGTGTAAACATACTTTTAGCATATATGTACATATGTATATATGTATGTATATAAGTGCATGCATGCTTGCACAAGTTGAGTACCTTTTGATGCATGTAGCTTTGTGGCGTTTGTTTACTCTCTTCGTTATCACTTATTGTGATGTTTTATGTTTCAGACGGGGTTTGTCTTGAGTGGGTCAAGCGCGTACTTAGATAAAACATACATACATACATACCTAGTATCTTATTGCGAGGGCTAGTAAATTCATATGTGACTCCCATACACATACATATGTACATATATTTTGTATATTGTAAAGTAATTCCTGCATATTCATTGCGCATGCGTGCGTTTTCGTAGAAGATTCTTATCAACTGCCCACAAAAGTGCACATAAACTAAAGAGTATGCGTCCTTTACGTATGCCTCAAGTAAACAAATCATAAACAAAGCAATCCTCATAAAGCAATTAGTGAATTCAAAGTACATTATCTATCAATAGATATGCCCACAAGTACATACATACAAACAAACTCACATAAAATAAGAACAGAGATATGGTAGGCATATTCGTGTACTTTTTTCCATTCCTCTCTTCTATATTTTCTAGAAAAAACTCTCAAGCCGCTTCAGCACCACTTTAAGGACAGTCTGGTATTTTTTTTTTTTTTGTTTCTGAAGGGGGAATCTTTCATAGATGCTGATACTTAGTAGCATGCAATATGCAAGATTCGTACTGCTCGCTAAAGGTGCACCTCATTCGGGACAACCCCTAATCAGTATTATCTTATATATTGAACTTGCGAAACGGTACGCCTACCTACTTAAACCCATTAACTCCGTCATCCGTAGCTTAATGGAAAGGCCCTGCGGGAACGCCACTAAGCATTAAATCGCAGGGACAGCAGCTTAGACTATTGGCTCACGTCTATTCGCAGCTCCAGCTTCACTGCTATTTTTTTGTTCAGCTCGTTTTAGCTTTTGCAGTATCAGAATTGTCGTCCTCTTCATGGAATATCATACTCATCTAGTTCGCAGCATATACGTCACTAAATTATCAGATATTATTCGGCCTGCCACTTCCATCTCCAGATCCTGCCGCTCTGTCACAAATATCGGGCAGTAGAACAATATATGACCCACATTTGGGATACTGCTACTATAGAAACAGCAAGTAACTCCACTGTCATGACCTTAGCTATGCTAGTACTCTCTGAAACTTATGGGTCCTGTTAGAAACTGCGTCGTGTAAAATTCTATATTGTTGTGCTTTCGTTCCACCCATGTTTGTACATTTCTGATTCATCGGTGCGTCCATCTTCCCTTTGCTCCTGTGTTCCAATGATTTTGCCATTCCTGTATACTGACTTGTCTTTCCTTTTTACGCTCTACCACTATTAGCTTCCTGTCTATAATTTTGCTTTTGTCATAGATTCGCTTCAGTTCCCGAGCTATTATGTCTGGCGGCATTTTCCCAGATATAATGCTAGCGGCTTCATGAGAAACCATACGGAAAGTGCTAATAGTTCTGGTTGAACACTGATTACCATTCTTGCATTAATACCGGTCCGAAAGTGCTCTGCTGTTTTGATTTGGTCCTCATATGTTAGCCATAATTCCGGAAAAGTTCGCGTTTACTCGAGCAGCTTTTTCGCACACTTTCTCAATGTGAACTTTGTAGCTGAATCTCGCGTCTATCATTATACGAAGCTACTTATTGTGTTGTCATATGTACGTCAATATTTATCAAGCCAATGTTTGATTTTTAGTACAGTCTCACTGCATACATTCATATGTTCTGAATTTGGTGGGCTTCTTTGGCTACTGAAGTTACCGCTATATCATCGGTGTGTCCGATAATCTGTACTTCTTTAGGCAGGAGAGGCGTAGTATTCCATCGTATAAGACATTTCATAAGAGTGGACCCAAAATGAAGCCTTGTGGCACACCACCAGTTATAGTACACACTTTTGGTCCTTCATCCGTGTCAGTATGTGAGGCCAGTAAGCCTTATAAAATGCGTTCATATCAGTACTCTTTGTTGCCGTACATCAACCTACATATCTCCTTTTATGGCATTTTCTGCAATACCTGTGAGCTTCTTAATTGCATCAACGGTTGAGCATGTTTTGCGGACACGACCTGTATTTTTAAACGGCCAAGCCAAGGAACCATCGATATAGGACCACAATTGCACATATATAGTTGTCATACAAACTGAATAAGCGTTCAAGTTTTTTTAAGGAAAGCCTTTTCATTTGATGAGATATCTTCAAAAAAGTTTGCACGGATTATTGACTTAGGCAATAATTCCATCTTCAAAGAAATTGTTCAAATTGAACGACTACAGCGTAAAGATGTCATATAAACTGAATAATCACAATGAAGCTCTTAAAGGATGATCCAAGTGGAGGTACTTATTTCAATAGTTTTTTAACAGATCACGCGTGAGGTCAGATCTGAAATTGAAAGCGTACAAAATACAGTTTGTGTAAGTACCGAAGCTGCTTTACTTTCCCAAACGACATCGTTTCCTTCTATGGGCTTTTGAAAAGTTTCAAGAAAATTTGACGTTTTCGAGCCAAATTTTTTTCAGCGATGAGGCCCATTTCTGTCTCGATGGGTACGTAAAAAAGCAAAATTGCCGCATTTGGGACGAAGACCAACTAGAAGAGATTCAAGATCTGCCGTTTCATCTAGAAAAAAACAACGGTTTAGTGTAGCTTGTAGGCCATGGAATCATCGGTCCATATTTCTTCAAACACGATGCCGGTGAGAACGTACCTGTCAATGGCAATCCCTGAAATGGAAGTTCGTGATCTCGGCGACATTTAGTTTCAACAAGACGGATCCACACGTCGCATCTATCAATAGATTTATGGAATTTATAGATGTTCTCTTAACATAACGAGCATATAATTTCACGTTTTGGTCGACTGGCCATCAAGAACGTGTAAGAATCTTGTCTTGTTGAATCCAAATGTCGCCGAGGTCACGGACTTCAGTTTACGTCACGTCTAAAGTTTATACGGACAATCCCGCTTCGACTCAGGCCTTAGAGCAAAACATCCACATGTCCTTTGGCAGTTACTAGTCGAAATACTCGAATGAGTCATCGAAAATTAGACTCAACGGATGGACCATTGCCGCGGCTAACTTTTGAAAGAGATAATCTTTACAAAATAAATGCCACGGACGGCCCTTTCGAATGATAATAAACATTCCTCACCAAATTTGAAATTTCAGCGGTTTTTTGATTAAAAAAGTGGGAACCTCAAAATGTAATACGAAAGGAAATTTTAGTCATTTTAATTATTCCAAGTAGTATTATCAGTTCTGATTAATGGTATATTTTATGAGGGGGAGAATGCACCAAGAGTTTGTTTTGTAACGACACTTTATCCGTAATTAATAAGTGCTCCTCAAAGAGTATCTTAGACTGATTTCGCTGGAGTTGTAAGTAAATTTCACCTCGCAACCTTTCATGTCACCTTTCATAAGGTGATTGCCATTTACGCTATAGAAATGATAATTTCTTTTCAAAAATTGAGAACACATTTAGAGAAAAATCAGCTAAGTCCAAGTAATTTAACTCCAAGATAGTTTGGAGCATCGTATTGCATTATATTTCCAATAAAAAACAAATTCAACCTAACATTTGGAGCGTTTTTTACGATTTCAAATCGAAATGACTTGCGCCAGTTCAAATAGGATATAAAAGCGTGTAGATGTGTGTTTGTGCATAGAAGATTACATTGCCACAGAGCTGAGTGATTCCGTGAACGAACTGTCAGTGCGCATGTCTCACGGCGACAATGGTAATAAAACAAAAGCAACATCAATCTCGAGTTGCACAACACACATTTTCTTGAAGAACAATACACTTGCATCACATACACACATACAGGCGTTCACAATTAAATATGTATGACGCATTTGTGTCAACGAACGACTATCTGCGCCTAAGATCTTCCGCTCGCAGGCTGGCAGAGCCATGCAATGCGCATGCGTGTGGGTTTTAGGAATCGTGTATGACTAGGTAAACGCACATGAAAGCAAATGCACCAGCGACTGAGTGCGTATCCATTTAGACCTATATAAATAAATACGTAAGTATATACACAAGTACATGTAGGTATGTCCGTGCGGATATGCACTTCTGTATGTTGTTGTTTGCTTAGCTAGTGCTGTTGAGTACGACGCGATATGCATCTTTGCTAAGTGGCGCGGAGGCGTTGAGTTGTGCTTCTGGCTTCTGGAGAGGGATTCTGGTTCTACGAAATAAATTAAAAATCTGCGTGAATAACCAGAAAGCCAGAAGTTCCGCTGGCCTAGCCGGCAGTGCTCACTTGAATTATCAGCTAAAGAGGCGGCCTACACACAGCCCACATTTCCAGCCACACTCATGCACAAAAATATATATTTGTACATACATACATACATATGCTTATGGTACATACGTAATTTACAGTAGGATCAGCACTTAATAGCATCATTTAATTCTTCAAATCTTATTTGTTTTTGTTTTTACAGCAGCTGCCGACGCAAAAGCACTACATAGTTGAGACACAAACCTCTCCTGCTGCTGCAGCTCAGACGCAGTCGTCCACCACCAGCAGATCAGTTGCAGCCACGCAGCAAACCTCAGTTCACACCAAACCGCTACGAAATTTGAAAAGCCCACAACAACAAAAGCTCAAATTATTGGACGAACAGAATCAACATGAACAGAAACAGCAACGCAAACTGTTGAAGAATCTGCCAAAAACTGCTCTGCACTCAAAACACC
>JBAWJQ010003617.1:0-67136 GCA_037783105.1 Bactrocera zonata | reverse complement strand
CATTTTCTTCGGAGATTACAAATATGCGTCAGAAAAATTTTTTTGCAAAGTTTTTTGGAGGTATCTCGTCAAATAAAAGAGTTCGCCATACAAACACTTGATTCCAATCGTTTTGTTTGAACTGCACCTACAGTCAGCGTCATTAATATTCAGTTTTCTCATAATCGTCAATTTAAATTACTAAAAATTAAAAAAAAAAATCTTTTATACATCTGTTCGTTTTATTATTGAGGAATAGTAAATAATGCATATAAACAAGAAAGTAATAATATAGAATTCCATTCTCCAAAAAGAGCAAATAAATTCAGGTACACATTAACCGAGCGTTCATTCGGTTAGGTTGGTGGGATACCCCTTATGTTTTAGTACTTCATTAAATAATTTGGTAGATTTTCAACAATTTTAGCAGTGTATGCTGGCGAAATTTTATCCCATTCCATGCTGGAACTTAGTTTTCAGGTCGGTTACTGAAGAAAACGTAAGTTTGTGAACTTGACGATCTAATTCATCCGACAGGTTTCCGATAAGGGTAACGTCTGGTGATATGGAGATGAGCAATTTGGGGCAATTATAAAGAATTCTTAAATACCAAGGTTTTCCGAATTACATTTTAAATAGTGTTTTATGATATTAAGATACGACTCTTTGTCTATTATACTATTACTAAAAACTAGTTTATCGACCCCATTTACGTCCATACACTTCCACACCATAACGTGATCATTGCAATGTTTTACTGTTAGCCTCAAATTTCGCGGTTGCAGCTATTCATTGGGTTTTCGTCATTTTACATCTCATCAATAAATAAAACGTTATTCCACCAAATCTTTGGTTTAAAGATATTTTCCTTGGTGAATTGTACATGTGATTGTCTATTTTTTAGTTGCACTAAAGGCAATGTGGCCATTAAAACCCCTAGTATTAAGGGTTCTTTTCATGGTAGACGATGAAACCTCTTTACCAAACTCTTTCTCAATCTCTGTAGCAATATTTGGTGTACTTAAAGGGTTAGAGGTAGTTAGAATTTTCAAAAAATTATTATTTTGTTTTTGCATTTTGTATTAAGTGCAATATCTTAAAAATATTCTCTGAAAATTTCACGTTGATCCGATAATTAGTTTTTGAGTTATTCGACAAATAACAAAGAGAGCTCGGGCACTTCAAAGCGCTTGTGTGAAACTTCAAACGCGTTTTTCTCAAAACTTTGTTTTTTGAAACGGTGACAACTGCAACTCGAAAACCGCTCAAAAGATTTTAATGAAATTTGTACAGCTTTTAGAATACGTAATAAACTCGGGCCTGATCGAAGGATTTTTATTTTTCGAAAATTTCGATTTTTTAAGACCAATTAACTTTTGATTTCTTCGCAAAAACTTTGAAAAATTTTTCCGCCATTTTGTTTATTAAAAAAAAAATCCTTCGATCAGGCCCAGGATTATCTATTTATAAAACTAAGATTTTCTGTCTGATCGAATTTAGACGAATCTCCAAGGACTTATGGACTTATGGTTGTCACCGCAAGTACCTTTTTTTGGAAAAGGGTCAACACAAACAACAATAACTTTGGAAATTAAAGTTTTTTTTTTTTGAAATTTTCGTGACTTCAAGTGAACACATTCTTTAATAATGCCTTATTACTACTTTTGTAAAATAACACTATTTAATACCAAAAAAAAAAACCGAAAATTCTCATTTTTTCGTGCCACTGACTACTCCTAACCCCCTAAGCGTGGGTAAGCCTTTATTTTTCGTTCCACTACCTTCTGCTCTCATTCACTGAGATTCTTTGGTTTACCCGGTTGTTTTAATAAATGTTCTCTTCGTTCATTTCTGTAACGTCGAACGTCGAATATCTCCGACTGTTTCGACTTTCATATCGGCCATTTCTGCAATTTTTGTTTCTTCATTCTTCTGATAAAAAATTACCAAATGAATTTTTTCAAAAACAGAATTTTTTCTTTGCGTCCCATTGGAGTTTTCTGTCTGAAATCAAACTATTTGAAGCATTTCTACTGCAGAGTTAATATTTATTTATAATATCTTAAACAAATTTTCTTATAAAATGAGGGGTAGTTTTCTAGTAAAGTGTAAACATTGCACGGTTGCGTTTTACAGAGTGATTCAAATACCCGAAAAAGCCATGAAAAAGAAGTATCTTCAGTATTTTTTAGTTTTAGAGGAATTAGATTAAAAAAAACGAAATAAGATATGGGCCTGAACTGCTTTTTGGGAGAAATGGACATATGCGAAATCAGCCCGATATCGCAAAAACTAAATAGTCGGTTTTATTTCAGTTACTGTATCGGTTTTCTAGACTTCCGCCATATCAGCCGTTTTTACTCTGGTTATATCGATCAACAAATGAGTTATAGAAAAGAAAATAAGTGAGCCTATTTCCTCTCACTTTAGGGTTATCTGACGTTCATTTCAAAAAATCCCTTACCGCAGCTCGTTAAGGGGTTATATGAGTTTCCTCGAGAAAACAGCTTTCTTTCAACAATTTTTTTCTCATATAAAAAATTAAATATTTTATTAACATTTTTTATTATTACAAACATGCACTATTAACAATAAAATTCTGAAATTTTTGGAAAAAAAATATTCAAACTTTGCTATTGCGACGCCATTTCCAGTGACCCCTCGAAAAAAAGATGCGCCCGTGTTCGCAGGATATCTTCTTACAGTGAAAAAATAGGTGTTTTAGTTAAAAACTTAACTTAAAACTTGAAGAAAAGAAAACAACTGAAATTTGGAATTTGGAAGACATTTTTATAAAAAAAGTATTTAAGACCTTTGAAAAATTTCATGAACAGCGGTTAAGTAGTTCTCGTGAAGTCTTGCCAACCCGACTTCAAAAACAAAGTTTCATAGCAAAAGTTTTAAGGCTGTATATTCGAAACCATTGCTTATATTATTCAGAGTAACTTGAAAATTGAGGACAATATTCAAGAGGTATTGTTGATTTTAATAAGACATTAAAAATGTAAAATTTTTTAAAGAGAGTTGAGCATTATTCATACATTAAGCATCGTTTCTTAGGCATAGAAAAAAAGCTTGTAAGTATATTAAAACCCACTAGCCCTCTTTCAAAACTCGTCATCAAGAAGAGCGATCCAAACAAAAATTCAACCTAACCAAACTACCATATCTACCATTAAAGATTTTTAAACTTTCACCCATAAAATTGTGTAGGCCTAAAAAAGTGTCGACTAGCAGCAAAAACCTGAAAAAGCATTTTTTTAAAAAGAAGCTAAAGCTTAGAGCAAACAATGCGATTTTCAGCATACTTTAAGCCCATCTCCATGTCTGCAGTACAATCAAAGCCATGTGACCCCAGCAACCTGCTAGGCTAATCTCGTTTTCAACGTGTGTTCAGCGACGCCCTCAAAACAAGACAAAGACCAAAGCAAACCAAGCAGCACCAGCGTATTCGCCCACGTATGCCACACAACGAACACAACGCCCACAGTAGAAGAATGAGGAGCGAAAAACAAAAGACAAATAATTGTCAACGCGTCTGTGTCCGAGCATATACGCGCTCGTAAGCCTTGCAAAACACGCTCATAATAGCATTTACAGCCATCCGATTCTTCTACTTCTAGTTGCGCACAGCCATTAGGGCGTAGCGAAAAGACATCATGTGAGTGTGTGTGTGTGTGGAAACAGGACGCACAAATTTCGCCTGTACTTATCCCGTTTGCGCACTCATTGACCTAAATACTGGCACGCATATACTTACATAGTTATTACGGTGTTTTATAGAGAGGGAGTCGTATATGTAACTATAACGTGCAACATGCGACTATGAAAAGGACATGAGCACCCCCCAAGCATGCAGAAAAAAAGTTATAGTGCTATGATAGAAGGTATACAAAAGAAAAGCAGTTAAATCACGCCTTCATGACCAAATTTTACTTTTTTTATAAGTGAAAAAAAAAATAAATGTGGCAACACTATTGTATTTTTGAAAATAAAAATAAAAGTTTTTTCACAAATTTTTCTTTTATTTAGTATTTTATCAAAATACTCGATTTCCTACCAAAATCTGATACTAGTACCAAACGGTCTAGTTGCGGACCACTCCACTTTTAGTCCATTTTACTGTGGGTTATCTAAAACACCACATTAAAACAGATAATATGCTACACCGTAAAGCACGTCATATTGTAACGCTTAAATGCATATTATAACGGCATGTTGCATTGCGAAATTGGCTCCAGCAGTCAGCCGCATAGCTTGTGTGGCTCTTACTGGCTGCACTGTTTTCCCTATTATGCCTTTTAACATGGTTGTTGCAGTGGTTATTACCTTCTTTTCGCGTATAGCCTGCGCTCTCGCCTAGCTAAGCTTGCAACGCGCGCTTCATGCCACTACTGCCTCATTCTTTCAGCTTGTTGTTTTTGTGTTATGTCACATATGCACGTGCCGCAGCCTTTGTCGCGTTTGCGAAGCATTAAAATCTCCGCGTTCGATAAGCAGTCGGCTAACGTACAGGCCCTTTTCCTTTCATATCTCTTGTGCCTTTTGTTCTTTTGCCTTGCCTTTCCTTTTGCTGTTTGCATGATGACACACTTTTTGTTTGCCTTGTGCTTTACTAATGCTATGCTGGGGATATTTGTATGCATACGTATGTAAGGATGTGTACCCAATATGCATATGTTCGTATGTATGCTCGTTGGCCGGGGTGTACTTATAAATTCTTACTTGTTTGCACAGAAAGTGTTGTGTTAAAGTCAACTGTTGAAGATAATATGTAATGAGAGGCGCTGGTGCGAAGTGCTGATCTGACGCAAAATTTAACCAAGCACGAACTCATTTTTTTCAAAATTTATAACATACAGATGTGAAAGTGTTTTAAAGTCCTTAAATTTTGCACTGTGCAAACTTTTTTATTCAAGCAGAAAATTGAACTAATCCCAGGAGGTTCATATTGAACTTTTACATAGAAAATGTATTCATCAATTTAGCTGTAAGGTTCAAAATTATTATTTTTTTTAAATAAAGAACTGAAAATATGTATTTCTGATACCCAAGTTCCCCTATCAATTTGATTGACTTTCAGTATCGCCTGATCTTACTGACTCAAATGTATAAAAAATACTTTTTGTCTGGAAATCGTGCCATATAACACACCTTTTAATATTTTATGTTGTGTTAGACTTCAACTGATTTCTAGAGTTATATTTAGATATTTTACTAAATTCTGTGTTGCCAAAAAACTCAAAATTTATCTCAGCTTCGAGACCATATATGTATATAGAAGTGTTCTGAAAACATCTTCTAAAAATTGTTCAGCTACAAAGTGCCAATCATACACAAAAACAACATATATTCAATGGCTTTGGCAAAAATTATGCTAAAACAACAAAATAAATTGTTGCTGTCTCTGAATCTTTGGTTCAAGTTGGGAAACAATAACTTATGTTTTCTATAAACCGAGAAAAGCTCTTCTTAATCTGGATTTTTCAATGAAGAAAGATACGCTACAGAAAGTAGCCTAGAAAACAATCGATAAACGTTGCCTACATTTAGGATTTTATAAATTAACGAAGCTTTAAAAAAGTTGCGGAAACATTGCCTACATTAAGGATGCTATAAATTAATAAAACTTAGAAAAGAATTCCGAAAATAATAATATGATTTTGATTTAGTATGATTAACGACAGCCACAATAAACAATAGAAAAACGTTGCCTACATTTAGGGTGAAGTGAATTTATATATTTTAGTAAAAATATCGAACGGCAGAATCAATATAGAAACAAATTCTCGGGTTTTAAAATTGTTTTAGGAGAAGTTAATTCACTTAAGAAACCCTAAGATACGAGATTCTACTTTTTTCTTCCCAAAAATTTGTACATAAGAAAATTGGTCTCTTTTGGTTTGATGTTCGACGTTTTTGGCTGGTCCTGGGATTGATAATAGACACATCTGATGACTGATCAAATATCGCACGTGGATTACTGTATGTAGACCTTTGTGTGGGCATGGAAAAGAAGAACACCTAAGTTCGAACTATAAATTAGCAAAACGCTTAGTAGCCAATACAAATTTGCACAGACGTTGAATTTCCATTCCCGCCAGTTCGGCCTGATGTCTAAAGGTATGCTCTTCCAAGTGTTTAATTATTGTCCTCCCAAATATGGGGCAGTCAAGAACAAAGTGTTAAGTGATTTCCACTTCATCTTCTTCCATACAGCTTCTGAAAATGACGTCTAGTAGGAGTCCGGGCCATACTGCGTGGACGCCAATGCGGCAATGGCCCATTAAAAGCCCCAAAACTAGAGAAAGGCTGGATTTACCGAGGTTATAGAGACCACTAGACCTCTTGCGATCGATCTTGGGCCAAAAGGCTTTGCGACAGCGTATGTACCAGTGGTGACCCAGCGCTGACCAAGCTTCCACGAAACTCAGTTATTTAGTAATAGAACTCAAGATCCGCTCCCACGCTACCGATAACGGTTCTAGGGTGCCTTTTTCTGCTAGCTCATCAGCTTTACAATTTCCTGCGATTCCGCTGTTACCTGGCACCAATACCAGTCAGTTACTCACTAAGACACTCGATGATGTTGACAGCTAGGTTCGGCACTCTCTCACCAGCCCTGAACGTATAGTTAATGAGTTAAAGGCTATTATCGCCGCTCTGCAATCGCACATATTTCAAAATATGATTTTGTAAATAGGTCAAAACTGGAAGCATTGCTGGGAGCAAAAAATTTTTATCAAAATTTTTGTAAATTCAATAAAAAAAACGTTGATATTGTTATATTCGAATGTTAGTACCTTAGAAATTTTTTAAATTTCGATATTTGAGAGAGATTTTTTTGTCTTTCTAATTATTTTCATATCCGGCCCACAACTACGAAACACGGAATGATATTTTTTGTGTAAAATTTTCATCTTTAAGAAGAACACTGAATATGCAGTCATGCTTCTAGTAAAATTTTTTGAGTTTTTGAACTTTCTTAAAATATTTTATTCGGTCTCGATATACACCAATTTTAGCAAAATAGTCACCTTACCTC
Source organism: Bactrocera zonata (assembly GCA_037783105.1). NCBI lineage: Eukaryota > Metazoa > Arthropoda > Insecta > Diptera > Tephritidae > Bactrocera > Bactrocera zonata. Next base: position 60,112 of record JBAWJQ010003617.1, on the reverse strand, counting down.
AAATACATGGCAGCACTTCTACTTTTATCTTCTTAGCATATAACTTTCATATAAATCACTTTAAGATATTCCTGCCAACACTCAAAATTAATGCCTGCATTGATTGCCCATCAAGCAATCGGCCTTTTTTCCACACATTTTAATAAATGTTGCACATAATTCACGCCGACAAGCCGCAACATTTGATTTTTGCTCACATATGCCACCACTGAAACCCACCACTCGCTCGCAAAGCAACAAAAAAACACCTCACACCTACACAAAGTGACATCACACCACTGTACCACAATTTGTGCACGTCTTGTAGAATCATTTATATTATAGTCCATTAAGTTTGCACCCACATTATTTATGCAACCTTAATTTTAACCCTTCCAAGCAGACGCCTGCCTCACTTGCAGACGGGTGGCACAGCTCCCTCGGCGATGGTGCGACGCCAGCAAATAAAAGGTGTTGAGGGTATATAAATGTAATGTATGTATGTGTAAGTGTAATATGACTCCATTCACACACACATGTATGGAGAGGCGCGCTCATTATTACCGTTTACACTGTTTGAATGCTGGCTTTACCCCTTTCCGTTGGCCGTTAATAAATTTCCCATGCGTTCGGCAACAAACAACGCAACAACAACAACAGCAATGCGCTCACCTTCAACGCACCGGCTGCGGTCACAACCTTCTGCGGTGAGCTGCTGCCGCTCCACCGTAGCTGCGTGGTTGCTAGTTGCCGCTTGATGAGTTCGCTTTTATTGGCGGCGGTTGCTGCTTGTAGTGGCGCCCCACCACAGCGTGGCATGCCGCACAAACAAAACGCATGTTACCGCAAATAAGGCAGCATTTTTCCATCTCTGACTCTGTATGTGTGTATATACCATATGTATACATACGTGCACTGAAGCATATGCGCGTGTGTGTGTTGCTCCATATTAAAGCATATTTAACGTTTTCAATTTCAATTTTCAAGCCATTTCATAAACGCTTTTGCCAACGTGACTTTTGCCTCAATTCAAGCGTGTTTGCCGTTTAAAGTTTTGTTTTTGTTTTCACTGTTATTTTTGCTTTTCTACTCAGCTGTGCGTATTTGTTATGTAATGCGCTGGTTTGCCCCCTCACAGCCTCGATACACACTTATTTTGAGTTCTGCAGATTTTCAGCTTTGCTTTGGCGCCGAGCTCATTTGAACCACTGAAATATTCCTTCTATGTTTGTGTACGTGTATGTGTATGTGTGTGCGCTTTGCTCCGCCACTCAGCTATGCTCAACTGTGCTCAATTTTCGTTCGGTTATTAAGCACTTGTGTTGCTCAAGGTTCGCGCGTCTATTTGTTTGGCGCTTTGTGCGGATTTGTTAACGGCCTCAATTTATGGCCTAAATAATGCAGCATGAAAATAATTGATTTTGTCGATAAGTTGCTCTGCAGTTTTCAGCCAGTTTAAAATACACTTATTTATTTATATATTCAAGCATTGTGCTACAATTTGTTTGATTGTACATTTATATTGTAGATACAAATATATGTCTGCTTGTCAATTGTCAAGTGGTTTTAATTAGTCTCATTTTTGTTTTTTTTTTTACTCTTTAATTGCAGGTAAGCGTTGTACTCTGAATTAAAGCGCTTGTTGTTAGTAGTTTATTGGTTTGAAGCCTGATTTGTGATCAGTTTATACTTAGATGTGGGTAAGTGAGAAAATATTTTTTATAATTTTTATACCCTGAACACTGTATCCTAAGTTTGGCATGAAGTTTGAAACAATCAGCAGAAAACATTGGAGATCCAGCAAAATCCTATAAAAAAATATATAAATGATAGGAAATGAGCATGACAAGCTAAGTTGATGTAATCATATTCGTCTGTTTGTTTGTTCGTCTGCATACCTCTCGACCTGAAAAATTGGAAACGTCCTCTTCTCCTCAAGAAGCTGTTTATTTGTGTCGTCGATATCGAACCATTATAAAAAGCAGCCCATTTCGAGGTTCCTTATTTTTTTAAAGACAAACCACAGACACTACAAATTTATTGGGAAATGTTTATCATCATTCGAAAGAACATTTTTTGGCATTTATTTCATGAAGATTATTTTTGTCAAATGTTGGCCGCTGCTACTTCTCAGATGGTCCATCCGTTGAGCCCAATTTTCGATTACATGTTCGACCATCTCGACTGGTAACTGGCGAATGACACTAGTGATGTTTTGCTCCAAGGTCTAAATCGAGGCGGGATTGCCCACATAAATTTTTAATTTTACATATTTCTACTGGAAAAAGTTTAACGGTGTGATATCACATGATGCGGGGGCCAATCGATCGGACCAAAACATGAATTTATCTGCTCTCCCAAGAGTTCTCTTTATAAATCCATTGATTGATCCGAAGTGTGGAAAGTGGCGCCGTCTTGTCACCGAGATCATGAGCTTCAATTTAACCATTGATGGTTACGCTCTCACCGGCATCATTGTGAAGAAGTTTGTGCCGTTGATTCCAGCGGCCCACAAATCACACCAAACCGATGTTTTTTCTGGGTGAAATGGCAGCTGTTGGATTTCTTCAGGATGCTCTTCGTACCAAATTCGGCAATTTTGCTCGTTGATATACCCATTGAGCCAGAAATGAGTCTCATTGCTGAATAAAATTTAGCTTCAAAACGTCGGTTCTCCTCAGAACGTGAGTTTTCGTAATGAAGCTCAACGATTTGTAAATGTCTTTCAATGATGAAATACTAAACAATACCTAACAGATATAGCATGACAGCTGGACACGACTCATGCGTGATCTGTCAGAAAAAACTATTGAAATCAGTACCTCTACTTTAATCACTCTTTATTATATAGTAAGCTTTCCTTTCTATCCTAGTACCCTCTATATATAATAGTCAGCAAGGATCCACGGTTTGTCAAAATTACTGATCTAAGTGGCTTGGGCGTTGCTTACTTGGGTATAATCCATCTCTGTTAGCCGTGGTCTGTGTGCAGTTCAAAGTCTAGGCCATAAGTAGGCTCATTATGCTCCCTGGTGCTAACCAAATAAAGTCTTATCAAGCAACTCAGTGGATTTGGTTACTTTTCGACCCCAGCTGCCCAATGCAGCTTGTAGTTGGAGCATTGGGAGCAGTGGAAAATTTTTCCCATCAAATAGCTGAAAGCTGGGCATTCGCAGCGCCTCATCATCCTCCTCGAATGATCTTCATTCAGCCGAAAACACTTTTTTAATTTTCTGAAGATAAGATCTCAAAGCTTGTCACCCTGTGATGATACTTACTATATTACTAATTCCCTTTTGCTTAGGATTTCATAGAAGCGTTGTAAGTAAATTTGTGATATATTCTTTATTGCTAGTGTTTCAAGACCGGAGTTATGCCCTAAGGGTCCATTGCTTCAAAAAAACCTTTGAGGGATACCGGAAGAACTGACTGTTCTATACGACTGAGTAAAGAGATGTGAGTTAAATTATTGACTGCTTGCATAACCTAACGCAGTGGGACTTAGTATTGGCAAAAGGGATAGCTTTAATTGGCACTACAAGGTTTATGGATTTACTGTAAAGCAGAAGTTAACTTAGCATCTTCTGGTACTTATGTCAACATTTTCGGTTTGAAAGAATGATATGTAGTCATTTATTTTAAATCTAACTACTGCGTACTAATTACTTTTGATCCGTCGATGAAAATATAAATTTTCCCATTGGAACTGTCGATTACAGAACTATTGGTCCATTCTTCTTTGATGCGGAATGTAAACGTTGTCTTTATTTCTTCGTGGAAGTCTTTTTCTCGTTTGCATTTTCAATTTAGCTCGAGTTCTTTAACAAGGTAGAGTGTGATGTAGGCCAAACAAGCTACAATAAGAGCATCCCTGAATTAAAACATGTTCTTCACAAACTTCGCTGTAAAATTGTTTATATATTTTAAAATATTTAGGGGTACTAAGGTAACTATCTTATAGAAATGTTATACTTTTCGTGGTGACATCAAAAAAAGACAACCGTTACTCAAAATATGTTTTTCCCGAGTAGTTTTTAAACAATGGTTCGCCGAAGATCCGAAAAAATTCGAGGAATTTTAATATTGAAAGGCCAATCACTCTTAGGGTTTTAAGGCAAAAAAAAAAAAATTTTTTGGAATTTTTTTAAATTTTTTTTTTGTAATTTTTTTTAAATATGTATTGAGTAATTTTGTTTTGGACCTCTTGTACATTATTGAGCACACTTTTGACAATAAGGTTCAATAACCTCGCTTGGAGGTATTTGAGTCAACTATCTCATAGAATTGTCATACATTTCTTGGAGACATGCACGAAGTTGAAGTGATTTGCTCCTCCTCACTCCCATTGAGGGTAAGCAAAGTACACTTTTCTCTTGAAAATTTGTATAAATATCAAACAGTATATGCTTAAATGGCTCTCTTAATGATACTTTTCTTTCAGTTATGACTTAAGAAGCCAGAATCCGAGTTGTCTTTCCGACTTCGATGAGTTCCATGAACCGGCATTTTTCAGTATGTCGCCTCAAAAGTTAATGAAAAGCCGTTGGTGAGCCTTGAGTTCCAATGTCTGTCAGGTTTGAAGGCTGGCTTTAAGAAAAGAATAAGAGTTTATAATAAGAAGTTTTTCATCATAATTTTAAGAAGAAATTCCAAAGCTTGGAGAGTTGTTTTTAAAGATATTATTAAAGAAAATAATTAGATCTCAATAAATTTCTTGATAATCCATTGAGTTCAAATGTCAATACATACGTCAAAATTGTACAATATAACAATGCAACATGTTGCCTAATAGCAACAGCTGACGATATGCTTGCGATGCTTGCTGCTGACGTTTGACGCTAGTTGAGTTGTTGACAGCTGCGTTGTTGGCTTGCAGCGGCTAATGGAAACAACACGCCAATATGGATGCACCGTTAGACGGAAATGCTAACTGACAGTTCCTGAGAAGCTTTTAGGAACCATGCAACAACAAAGACGCGCGCTCATGCTGAGTACTTCTGAACTTGCCACAGCAGATAGTAGCGTAATATACTATTTGAGCGCTTGTTATCGCGCATGAGCATGCAATACTTAGCGCTATGCGCCCGATACAGCACCGCCGATGTGATGCTACAACATTGACTTATGAATCGTTATATTGCAACACACATATGTTAAAAGTATAGTGTACTGCCTCTTGTTTGCTGTATATTAGTGGCACGTTTGCTTGGCATGGGGCACATAGCACTATTTCTTGTTAATTACATTTGAGCTTTTGAATTTCGCCAAGGCAAAGCAACGGCACGAAGCATACAGTGTCTGCTCTAAGCTGCTGTCAAACACGTGCACGAGCTGGCGGCAGCAGCGCAGTGCTTTAGATAGCTTGCAACATCAATTTGTTGCAAACATGTAAGTACAGGTCGTTATTATTGCAACTATGCAGCATGCAAGCAGACAAGATACTCACGTGCATAAGCCATGGACCCGCAGACACACACACACATACATGAATAGATACGGGCGCTCACCCAAAAGCTGCTTGCTGGCGTTGCTCGCACGTGAGCGCTTCGAGGCACTCAAACGCTAATGCTTCGAATTTCAGTTTCACTTTGAGTTCGGAATTTAATTTCAAAATTGCGCGCACATTTTTAATCACATTTTCGCTTGCAACACACAAACGTGGATACTCAAATACACTGTGTATGTTATTTGCCTTTGAAAACACACACTCTCACACACATGCCAACTATTTATTTATTTACAACGCACACACATTCACACAAAGGCGCCTGAGCTTGTAGCTTCAGCCTCAGCTCCAGCTTTGCCTTGCACAAAGTAAATTTCGCAGGCGCTTGCCCGCCCGGTTACCTCTCAAGTGCATGCGCCGGCAACTCTGTGCCGCGTCCGTCGCCGCCAGCATCGCCATTGCCTCACTCACACTCGACTGCATTCGGTTCAAAGTTGATTTATCTTGACCCAGTTCGATCGATTTGTTTACGGATGCGAGTAAATTAGCATCAGCTTGGCCATGCCCTGCCTGCCGCTGGCACCTGCCTGCATCCATCAGGCAGTCACTCAGCCAGTGAGGCCAGTAAGGCAGCGCGCAGGCAGCTAGTCAAGCAGCAAAGTGTGCAAACAAGCAACTCATTCGCCGATTTGCCATTTTGTGCCGCTCACCGCCAGCTCTCCTCCATGATTATTACATCTCTCCCTCCTCTTATATGCACATATATGTGCTTCTCTGCATTTGTGTTTGTGACCCACAAACAAATTGGCCGTTTGCTTACTTTGCCATAAAGCCACTTTGCAATTCGTACATTCGATTTTAAAGTCATTTTGTGGATTTATAATTGAAAGCACAGTTATGTACAGATGCATTTTATAGCTCCTAACAACTCGCGTAAAAGTGTGCCACTGTGTGCGAATTTTTCTTGAAGATACTCATTAAAACTCTTAAGTTTTTCAACTACATGTCTGCCGGCAACCGCACTGATTTAATTAATTATTAATTAAATGGCTATAAAATGAATTGCGTTCGAGAGAACTTAAGTTCTTGACTCAGACGTTTGTGTTTATATATGAAATGATGCGCATAAGCAATTTGGCAGTGACTAAATAAGATATACGAAACGAAGTTCTGTAATGAGTGAATGTAAATCTCTGCAATTTAGTGAGCTAGTCGTTGAAATACCTTATTTGAACTATTGGGACTACGATCAAATCTTAATTTTAACAGCTTCGAATTTTTGTTTTTTTGATCTAAAACTGGTCCAAAAATAGTTGTTTTCAGAATCCGAACGTCAAAATAGCGAAATGTTTTTAATTTTAATTTTTTTTTTTTTTTTGGTTGTGGTCCCAGCGATAGCTGCATTCCTACTGATTAATAATTTATTTGGTTTTTATGTTTCACATGTTCAGAAGGGTAAAAATCAACAACGGCACCGGGAGTCATCTTTTAAGATAGCTTTTTTTTGGACGCCATTTTTAATATTGTTGAAAATCTTTTTTATTTAACAAACAAATATTTTTGTACTTTTCATAAGTGTATAAATTAACAGTAAAAATTTTAAATTGATTGCTCTTTTTTTAAACCTTAAAAAAAAATCAAGAAAACAGCCTTAATTTGAAGGTTCTAGACCACCGGGATCTCTTAAGAAATATTTTAGAACATAATTTTTTACAAAAATTTAATTAACCTGAATCTTTTCGATTTATACAACAAAAAAAAATCGCAAAGAGACTAGTTATTGACGTAAGCTTAAATTTAAGTTAGGGTAATCTGGTAGGCGAATGTAGAGTAGTCATTCTTGAGAATGCCTGTGTTTGACGCGAGTTGTAACAAACTTTTTGGCTTCACTATCGATACCTCCCTCTGTGATCATATGTGGGGACCACAGTTGCTTACAGTGAACTCTTGTTCCACAAAAGTTCACAATAGATGGATCACTGTTTCCTTGGTGTCTTGCTCTAAGCATTTCCTGCCGTCTTCTTGATCTCTCAGCCTCATTTTGCTGGTGTGTGTTGCCACCAGACAGTGACCAGTACCACGATCATGATTCTACAATTTCTTCTATCGAGTGCCAATAGGAATTTTGTGTACTTTCGATCAATCGCTTTGCTCATGACTTTTACAGTTTTGCAGCCAGGTAACTCGTTCCATCGGCCTTTAATTATATCCTGAACAGGGTATATTAAGTTTGTCACGAAGTTTGTAGCACCCAGAAGGAATCGTCGGAGACCCTATAAAGTATATATATAAATGATCAGTATGTCGAGCTGAGTCGATTTAGCCATGTCCGTCTGTCTGTCCGTCTGTCCGTCTGTCTGTATATATACGAACTAGTCCCTCAGTTTTTAAGATATCGTTTTAAAATTTTGCAAACGTCATTTTCTCTTCAAGAAGCTGCACATTTGTCGGAACGGCCGATATCGGACCACTAAAGCATATAGCTGCCATACAAACTGAACGATCGGAATCAAGTTCTTATATGGACAACTTTCACATTTGACAAGATATATTCACGAAATTTGGTATATATTATTTTCTAATGCAGCAATGTAATCTCCGAAGAAATTGTTCAGATCGGTTGACTATAGCATATAGCTGCCATACAAACTGAACAAATAGTTACTAACAGAAATGCACCTGTGAAGGGTATTTAGCTTCGGTGCAACCGAAGTTAACGTTTTTTCTTGTTTTCCTTATCATTCTTCTGTCCAGATCATCGTATGGACAATATATGGGTTTCCCAATGTTGATCACGTTTTTGGGTGTTAGCTGCAAACCATTCTTTGCAACCTCGTCCAATATTTCATACCTTTGTGACCTGGAACACAGTAGAAGTGAAGTTATTACTTCTGGAAACACTCTTCACTACTGCTTTTAAGCTTCCGAAGACACTTCTGGCCGCTATGCAATACGAGGTTACTGTCTTGATTGCTACTTGGCTGTCTACGTAGATGCTGACTCTGGTATTGCCTGCATCTGCATTAGAGGAGAATAGCAAAGGCCTCAGCTTGAAGTATATTGCAGTGATCCGGCAACTTAAAAGGCTTTCTTATGCCTAACTGTGGACAGTATGTCTCTGCACCAACTCTATATTCCAATTGCGAGCTAACCGTGTAAGTGTTTAGAGTGTTGTGCGCAGCTACAATTCCTTTACGCCAATCATAATAGTTGGAAAGTGGGATCATGTAGTCGGTGTTTGCCTAGCCGCCAATAAACACCGCCCCGAAGGTTCTATATGTAAATTCTCATGAAGCCAGTAGTCCTGCGCAATTTTCAGCTATATTTTCTATAGGTGGCAGATTTTGTACCAGTTCAAGCGACGTCTTTTGAGTTGTTCTTAAAGCTCACCATATGCACAGCGCAGCGAGTCTACGAACCCTTTCCATTGGCTTCCGGTTGTTAACCCTCCGTACGTCTGTCCTCCATACTACACCACCATAGAGCAGAATTGGTCTAACAATAGCTGTGTAGCAAAAGTGTATGGGAGAGTGAGAGAGCCCCCCGGTCAGTGCGAGCATCTGCCTGCACGCATATAAAGCGTTGCTAGCCTTTCTCACTCTTTCTTCTACATTGTGCTTCCACAGCTGTTTGCTGTCCAAGACTGCACCAAGGTACTTGTTGCGGTCTTTGAGATAGAGACATTTTTCATGAAAGAATTTTATCAAATAAAAAAGGCTTCCATTCAAGAACTTGATTTTGATCGATCAGTTTATATGGCAGCTATCTCTTATAATGGTCCAATACCCCTGGTTCTAGCAAGTGAAAAATTTTTTAACTGAGCGACTAATTCGCGTACATACAGACAGACATATCTAAATGGACTTAACACGCAGATCATTTTTATACACATATTATAGGTTGTCCCACACCCTGTTCATGCTATAATTAATGAGAGAGAGAGAGCAAAAATAAGTATTTTTTTTGAACTGTTTAAAACGAGCACATCATTAATCACTCCAAAATTCGTCAAAGTGTAATGTATATCCTCACTACTGGTGGATAAGCTATATGTTTAAAGAACATATAGTACATATTTGAAAGATATTCGTATTCAATCACTCCAAAATTTTTTCTCAGAAACTCTCTGTAAGTTTTGATATGAAAAAGTGTAATATAGAAAAGTTATCTGATACCTGAAATAGTTTATTTATTTTTTTTTTTTGAATCTCTCTATTATATTTAGCTCTGAAACCGCTTAGTTTTATACGAAACTGTGCTAGTTATGCTAGTTCACTATCTTTATAAGCTGAAACCTTTTGTATATTATATATGGCAAATAGTTTTCACTTTCTATTTCTTCCATACATACTGTCTCTTGAAAATATTTGAATATATGAATCATGTTGTTAAATTTGGAGGGAAGACTTTGCCATCCCGCTGAACGGCAGTGAAAGCATAATACCAGGATATGGTGAACCCGATTTCACAATCTTTGACGATGGAGCATACGTTCCATTGCGCCACCTTGAAGTAGTTCGAATAGCAATTATTTGCTGAAGAACAACACATCGGCGGGGGCCAACTGACCAGATGCGACAAATCTAGGAAAAGACTCGTGAAAAGAGAATCGACACATACCACCCCTTCATTGATTCCCTTCCATATCAAACGATATTGTAGACAAGGCGACTCCCTATCGTGTGACCTGCTGGAGAAAATAATTTATGATAAGCATTAACAGATTATAATAAAATTCTCTGAATATAGCTATATATGTAGTTCGAATCTTGGTATATAAATATTTTAAAAAATATCAGTATTATATATTCTTATTATTCCATAAAAAATGCTTTAGAATTTAGGACCTAATACTATGAATATTTATGCACTTATTGTACATGCTATCAGATGCCTCCTAGTTACAACATTTGAACAATTACACACACAATTTGCCTTTATACTTCTGATTTATTGTCCCAAGGCTAGTGCAAAGCAGAGATCGACTTAAATCCAGCAACTACTTATGGTCTCACTCTTTATATTCCTCACCACACACACATGCATTCATGTTTAGATACATGTAGGACTCCCAACAGGGACACAATAATAAGCATATATTTGCTAAAAGTGCTTTATTACCGACACCAAGCAATCTGCTTGCATAACTACCTACTCTTGGCTTTTGGTATTTCTACACACACACACACACACACACAAACACGCACATAGGCGCCTTTGATGTCAATTCTGAATTTACCCCTTGGGGCTGCTGAGAAATTTCTCCATTAAATTGCGTTCTATAAAAGTGCCTGGGATAAACGCAACTGTAATTGTTCATTGCGCATATGTGTGAGTGCATGTACATGTCTTTTTGTCTATTTTTGCTTCTGTATTGAGAAGGAGCATATATGTATCTCATGCTGGTGTCATACCTGCAAACCTAGACCCTTGTAAAGTTTTAAGAGTCATTTGCTGCACTTATCACACGTTAATGTTTTGTCTAAACTGTGCTATAGTTATTTTTACTGTTACCTCTACAAACTACATTTCATGCAGTCGATTGTGTGTGAGCTAAACTATTATCGGTGCCGGAGAAAAGTTGTTATGGGAAAGGGTAAATGAGCTTCATAAATTAAATGTTGATTCAAAATGCAAACGAGACTACTTTTCCATAGATATATGTGTGTATGTGTGTATTTAACTATATATATGTTTGTATGTGCATAGATAAACATTTGCTTGTAATTAAGTATGCAGACACACACTCTATATTTTATGGATTTCATAGTTGTCCCCCTCAAAAAAATGTCATTTGCGCAAATATAAAAGCACAAAGTAGAGGATTATGGCATTAGCAATAATTACTCTTGCGGGGTTTTAATTAAGTACATTGAGCTTAAAATTTCCATTCATTAGTATGAGATATTTATAAACTTCCCTTTTCCATGTTCATTATTTCTGTTTAAATGTGTTAAAGTAGGGGTAACACGATTGACTTTAATGAAAAAGTACACATTTAGAACTGGTTATGAACTGTATGCGTTATCAAATGATAAGTTAGATTTGCAGGAGGCTTTGATTTCAGCCGATCATTCCAAATTCCTTCAGGTTAGAGCAGGTAGTAGGTTCATATGGTTCAGCGACTAAAATAAAAAATTTTTTAAAATATTACTTTTTCTTTTTCTGAAGACTTGGTTAAAAAAAATGTTATTCGTGTAAAACATGATTCATGTTTGTCATAGTTCAACCAAGGATGAACTCTAGTAGAACTTATACTTCTATCATATCATATCTATTGATTATACTGCTTTAAGCCACATGTTAAGCGGCAAATTGGGTCTGAAAAGTGTATGGACCCCAGTAAGGTGAAATAGTGAGCTTTCTGTTGATCTCAAATATCTGCATAATATCAAATCATTATGGTTTCTCAAAAATTTATTGATTTCCTCTAGCGTAATTTAATATAATAGAAGTTTAGATATCTATTCTCGATGTAATGCAATTTTAGTCACAGTGGTTGGTATTTGCAGTTTATACTTTTTTCTCCCGAGCACTGTTAATATGATCCTACGTCAGCTTTCACCCCAAATAAAAGAGATCAAAGTACATACGTTGCCTTTTATAATTGACAATTTGACAATCCTAGTCCTGCAAACTCACAACTCACAACTTGATCATAAGGTTTGACATTTTTGATGTTATACATACATATATACTCTAAATGTTTTGACATAAGAACGATATTTATATTGCTTACAGTAACCTAAAATATTCATCGCGCCCAAAAAATGGCCGAACACGTTTGCGCGATTATTTTTGACAACTTTCGACATGGATTATTGCTAAGAGTGCATAGATAAATTTAATCACTTTTTGTTGATGAAGCTCCATAAAGGACCAATGTTTATCGATTGTGTAGTGAATTTAATCGAGCTCGCAGATCGCTCTATGGAGCATTTTCTGAAGTTTGTCCAAAATCAGTTGTCCTGTCGTGAGATAAAGACAACTATAGGCATTTTCGATGGTATGAATCCTCAGATTATTTTAACATACCGGCAGTGTTTGGGTTGTTTCCAGTAACTTAAAATATTTTTTCGACCAAAAAATTAAATTAATTGATTATTTTTTACAACTTTCGACGTGAATTATTGTTAAGAGTGCATAGATGAATTTGACTTTATTACGATACAACTCCATCACACCAGTGTTTAGCGCTGATGTGGTGAATACATCCGAGACAGATCTCCACAAGATGGATTTCGTAAAGGTCGTCAAAAATCAGTTGTTGTTCCGGAGAGTATGGATGCTGATCGCAAACTAATATTGCTAGATCGTCATGTGACCTAAAGTGAGGTAGACAAAACTATACCCCCAATGGGTTTCCAGATGAGCCAAATTCAATAAAAATTGTATACGTATGAAGCTTTTCCAAGCAAACGGTTGTCTGTTAGTTTGGAAAATCTGGACTTACCGTAACCATGCCACTTGAGCAACTCAGATCAGTAAAATCTGGCTGGTACACAACCATTTGTTTGCTAGTAGGCTTTCAAGGAATTAGTCAGACCAAACGCTGATGATATCAAAAAAATGTTCCATAGAGTAGTGATTTTCTAGAACGGATGAAAAAGGATTTGGTGGGAAATGGTTTCAATATAGAATGTATAGTATGGAAAACTAGGATAAGATGATGATCTAAGAAACAAGGCCGACTATATTCCTATGAGCAAAACACAGTTCGACTCTGTTCATAATTTTAAAATTCTTAATTTATTTTTCAAAATCTATGTCGTCCCCTAAAAGGAATTCCTCTTGGCTTCAATACAACTATACTAACACTTTTTTCAATTCCGGAAACAGTTGTTAAAGTCAATTTCTGGAATAGCCTTCAATGCTTTTCTCCGAGGCGTTCGTTTGAGTTTGTTAAATAGCCAAAAGTCACACGAAGCTAAATCAAGGATTCGCTAAGGACTCACATACTCGGTATACTATATGCTTCAGTATGTATGCCAGTGTGGTATGTACGAGGTGTGTTCAAAAAGTATCGCGAATTTTGTGTTTTTTCAAAAATTATTTATTTATTCATGAATATCTATTTTGTCCCCTTCAAAGCAATCCCCATGAGATATTATACACTTGTGCCAACGGTTTTTCCAATCTTCGAAGCACTTCAAAAAATCATTTTTTTTTAACTTCTTCAGTTCCTCCTTCGATGCCGTCTTTATCTCGTCAAGAGAAGCGTAACGTCGTCCTTTCATGGGCCTCTTCAGTTTAGGGAACAAGAAAAAGTCACAGGAGGCCATATCTGGGGATTACGGCTGGCATCATTAGTGTGTTGTTTTTGGCCAAAAAGTCGCGCACAAGCAACGATGTGTGTGAGCAGGGGCGTTATCATGGTGCAAAAGCCAAAAACATGATGCACCACGCCCCTGCAATCGAAGAAAACTGTCAGTTACGATTCGTGATACTTTTTAAACACACCTCGTCCTCTGAAAAGATACATCTATAAGCCTTTCCTTCTTCTTTCATTCGCGTATTATTTTAATAACTGAGCAATCAGCACATCCAAGAGCTGCTTTTAACGCATCAGAGATTATTTGTAGCACAACAACTCCCGAACACGTGCACCGAAGTAGACACTAGCAGCTTACGCGTAACGCCCCAACGTCGTCAACGTTTTCCGCCGCCAGTCAGTCGCTGCGATAGCAGTTTGTTTTTGGCTATCTGTTTTTTTGTGCGCTGATTTCAATTCCGCTTTCCCTTGTAGCCAGTCAACATTCACCGGCGCTTTCAACTTTCCACTCTGCACTTGCACTTTATCAATTTCATTTTAATCAAATTAATTGCGCTAAAATTGAATGCATGTGGCGGTTTGCGTTGTGACATTCTCCACTTTTTTCCCGCATTTATTCGATGCTGTTTTTATACACGATTTCCTGTCGTCGCCGTGTGTTTGAGTATATGTGTGTGTGTTTGACGACTAAATGGAGCCATCGGCACGAATGGTCCTTTAGCTGCTGAAGGTTTGCTTATATGAAGTGCGTTTTGTGGGTGTGTGTATAGTTTTATGTATGTGTGAATGTATGCACTTATGTGTAAGTATGCATGCATGCATGTATGTGTATGTCTGTACAAATGTATGTTATGTTTGGATATCTATATTATCTGCGTCTCAATTCAGGTCAACAGGCGTTGCAGGTGGTTGAACATTTTCCAACAGATAACCGGATGTGATTGCTTTATATAGCCTGTAAGTGTCTGTGTGTGCGTGCGGCAACAATTTATATTTTCTTTTTAATTTCAATAATAATTTGTTGCTGCCTCAATAACTGCTGGTACTGTATATGTTGCCGCAAGTCAAATGAAAGCGCCTCAAATTGGTAACGGCCAACGCACAAGCAGAAGGCACACTTACACATACATACATACCTATAAAAAAATTTTGTATATATGAATTTGTAATCTGTAGGCACGTGCACGACGGCCAGGTGCTGCTCTACACTCACACTCGCACACACACTCCCCAGCACAGCCGTGCCTGCAACATAGATTGTTGCAATTTAAAACTGACATTCATTTCAATTTATGTAGATTGTTGAATTCGTTATGCCTCTACAGTTATATGTTTTTAACTCGTTGCTGCATTGAACACACCAAAATGAAATATGTGAAAAAGTTACCGTAAATGGGTTAGTGTTGAAATCAATGTAAATACTAGAACTTTTAAGTAGAGCGTTTTTATAGATCGGCAGTTTTTGCGCCACTCGGTAGCGGGTAGTTGGAAATATTACGGTAAAAATAGCATAAAAATAGTTTATTCATAAAGTTGAGTGTTTATCTTTGAATGGATATTGGCAGTTGAATAAACGCAGCTTTTTAAATAAAAATCTTTTGTTGCAAATAAGCCGCTAAAGAATAAATATTTGTAGTTTTTTAGAGCTGACCACTCCTATAAGCTTCATGTTTTAATATATCTTACCGGAAAATATTGCTGTATGGTTGAGTTTTTTATATTACAAAGATAAGTGCATGTCTGTAGTAAGCCATGCCTGAATGTAGGCAACAGATTACGTTGAGTGTTAATAACTTTTACTGTGTCTCAACTGTAATGTTATTTATACGAGTAAGTATAATTTATAATGTATTTTGTCGGAAAATATTGCTGTGTGGTTGAGTTTTTTGTAATGCAAATGCAAAGATAGGTGGATGTCTTTGCTAAGCCATGCTTAAATGTAGGCAACGTATTATTCTGAATTTTAATATTTTTCAATATCGCAACTGTAATTTTACCTATATTCGAGGTGGCTAACTATAATTTGAGCGCTTCGTTTCGCAGGTTTGTGTAAGATATTTACAATCTCTTCACTGGCTCACTCTGGCTGAGATTTTACATTAAAAAGAGAGGTGTATGTCTTTGCTAAACCATGCCGAAATGTAGGCAACAGATTATAATTAATTTTAATATTTTTACTATGTCGAACCTGTAACATTTCCTTCACTTAGGGTAACTAACGATAGTTAAAGCGCTCAATTTTGCCGGTTTGCATAAGATAATTACCAAATTTTTCAACTGATTTTGAAAGGTTGCTCGGTGATTTCTAAATTACTGACAATTGTAACTCAAAAATGTATGTCTAAAGTCTTTGTAGCATTTACAATAAGAATAATAGCATTTAGGATCCAAGTTTAGAACAGCCTATAAGATAAGATTATTTCATAAGAGGCCTGAAGAGGCTTAAATAAAATGCAAGTTTTTTTTCTGATAATATTCCTTTGCTTTTCTGGGTTTCTACAGACGTGGTTATTACAACAGCAGAGCTCTTTTTAGGCAAGAAGTATATTAAATATTGAAGTGCTACAAAAAGTATGTATATAAAATCCTTAGCTTTTGAGTACAATAAAACGCTCATGTAAACTTAAGGAAAACCCCATAACTCGAATTAATATGCAACATAGTTGCCCTTGAAGGGTATACAGAAGGTTGAGTGAGCTTTCCAAAATTTTGATTTCACTTCATTACGCCATCTGGGGTGTTTGCGTACTCCCTATTGCCTCTCACTTGGAAATAACTCTTTATTGTCTCTAAATTGCTTTCCAGCTAGTGTTCTTTTGCAGTCCGAGGACAGGAAAAGGTGCCTAAAAGACATATCCAAAAGATACAGTGGATGTAAGGGCAACGCCATTGTTTCTTCTCCTCAATAAGGGATATTTTTTTTTTCTCTAATGTGAATCAAACCTTAGTACTGAACTTAAACCCAAAAAGCATACTGCACGCCCTTCATAATAATGACCATTAACTTGTTTTAATAGAAATCGACTTTAATTATTTTTATACTTAGTATTATCCTTTCTTTTTCTTACTTCAAAAACCGTTGAAATTATTTTTCGTTTCGTCCCATTTCTGACCGATCTGTCGCCGCAGGCAATAAATGATAAAAACTACTACCAAAAACTCAATCGAATTGCCACCGCGCATATTTGCCACCCAAAAAACCAGAGAGCATAAAATTACCGCCAGCAGCCGCAGATAACAGTTAAAAGACTGTCTAGCGTCTGCAGTGCCGAAAAGCGCAAAATAAATTAAATGTATAAATAAGCCTGGCGGCTCTGTTGGCATGTTTACCTGAAGTAGTCTGCTCGAGGCGACAGTAATTACCGGAATGCAACGGGTAAATTGCGCTACAACGCAATTTGCACACGGCGCGCACACACACACAAACTCACAAGTGAGATTGCTATCAACAGTAGTATGTGTATGTGTGTGTGTTTGCATTTGCTTTACTGTTATCGCGAAATTTGCATTTTGCAGTCGCTCGTCTGCTGGCATCGCCGATAAAAAGTCACTTCACCCATAGCGTTCGCGCGGCCTCCAGTGCAATGCGCCTTAAGATATGCAATAAAGGCGGCGGCACACGCACACATAGCAGTTTGGAAAGGAGCTTGTTGTTGTTATTTTAAGTAAGATGCTTACTCACGCATACTGCTGCAATTAAATCAGCTAATGAGTGCTGTTGTGGTTGTGTATATGGGTTGTTGCTACCTATACATATTCACTTTGCTGCCAACACAGGCGTTGTTGCATGAACTGCGGCAATCGGCAAACGGCAAACAGCAATCTGCATACCATCTCGCGTTGAATTAAATTTACAATAACAAAAAATTTTCTGCTATTTTTACAGCAAAAAAACATTCCTGAATTTTTTTTTCAACAAAAACACTCCTGAAATTTTTCACAACAACAAAAATGTTTTCTGAATTTTTTTACAACAACAAAAACATTTTCTGATATTTTCACAAAAACAAAAACATTTCAGATATTTTTACAAAACCAAAAACACTTTTAAAAAATTTTGCAACAATAAAAAACTTTATGCATTTTTTTACAATAAAAAAATTTTCTCAAATTTTTACAAAAAACCAAATTCTTTAACAAAAATGCCATTTATTGGTTTTTACCACAACAGAAACATTTTATGAAATTTATTTAACAACAACAACAGGGAAAAACTGCGTGCGAAAGTTTTTCAATTGAATTACTTGCAGCGTATTGATTTATAATTTTTCAACACGCCCACTAATTTGCATATGCACACAATTGGCCATACTTACGCGTATACATTAGGGAGCTCTGTATTCTCAAGTATTTATTTATTTATTTTGTTTTTTTTTTGCAAACGTTTTTTTTGTTTTAGTTTTTGTCCTAAAAAAAAATCCAAAAAAAAATTCAAAAAAAAAAAAAAAAATCCAGAAAAGAAATTCAAATTATATAAAACGTGCCTAAATCATAAAAATATTCTCATATAACTAAAATAGTATGTTTTTACAATTTTTATTAATTTTTTATCCCTAAGCCAAACAAATATACTATTTCGAAAATAAAATATTCGAATAAAAAATAGTTTGCTCTAAAAAAAATATAATTAAATAATAAAAATTTATTAATAATATAATAAAATATAATTTTTTCCATCAAGCCACTCATTTACTAGTTATACGCCGTTAAATTTATGCCTGAAATATACTACATTCATATAGTACTCCATGACGTATGAGCAACTCAGGATGTGTAAAGCGCTTGTATAAATGCTCAGGTCATTTGATGTATAATTTAAACTGCGTATAACTTTTAAATGAGAGGTGTTATAAAAAAATCATGCAGACGTGTTTTGTAATGCGGAAAATTTTTTATAAGAATATAGTTTTTCCCAAGTTGTAGGTGTTAAATATATGAGAATATATGATTGACTAGAGCGCTTGTTTACGTTGAATAATTTGTTTTAGGGGATAAACTTAATATTTAAGGGATCATCGGCAAAAACAAAATAAACTTGGAAATTAACGGACACCCTAATAAACACGCATACTTAATTACACAAATGTATGTATATAAACAACATTTACTGGCGTGTTTTTCTTCCGTCATTCTCTTCATATCAACTGTCAATCACGAAATTTAATTTAATAAAAAATTATTATGCCGCTTGTTGTTATTACAGCCAATGCACACACTCTCACATTTACTACATATATATATATCTACTTATTTACACCACAATGTCCGCTTGTTAAATGCATTTTCGACAAGCTATTTAACCCGCTTGTCGGCTATATGCTTTCCATTCAATTTTTTTTTTTTTGTTTTAGTGTCTTTTTATCCAATCATTTTTTGTTTTTATGGTCTCTTTATTTATTTTAATGCATGGTTTTTGGTTTATGGGCGCAAAGTTTTCATTTTTTATTTATTTATTTTCTTTGTTATTTCAGCTGTTTCAGCTGTCAGTCGCGCTGAGACCGCTTGGTTATTCGTTAGTTGTCAGTCGCTTGATGTTTTAACATACTGATTTACATATATACATATGTATAAGTATATGCATATATATTTATGTGTGTCTGGATAAATAAATATTAAAAATTTACTTTTGTGTAAGTAGCTGAATACACAAACACACAAACGTATTTATATCTGTTCGTTCGTCTGTTTGTTTATTTAGTTTTGTGGTGGCATATGTTGCACGCTATTAATTTGCATCAATCTCTTTATGGTGTTGCACTTTCCAGTGTAATATAATTATGTTTTTTCAATTTTTTTGTAGTAGCTACATTTGTATATACATATTTGCATCAGCGATTGCGCTTCAATGTTGCAAATAGAGTGTGACAGCTCGCGTGTTAATGGAAATGAAGTGCATATTATTGAGTTGCGTTGTGGATGGGTTGAATTTCAAATTTTATGCACATAAATAAAATAATTCTCTTACGTTATTATATAGGCGTTGATTTGGTTGAATGTCATGAAGTTAAAGGTAATATTTTTGGCTATCGAAATAAAGTGTTGAATCTAAAAGTGAACAAAGAGGCTGTAGAAAATATTTTTTGGATTGCTTCTATGAAACCAACTTCAACTTAATAGAGTAGCAATTTAATTTTTAGCCATCCTTTATTCAGTGAATAAATGTAACTTTTCAAAAGAAGTAAATTTCTTAAAAAAAACTTCATTTTTCTTCATCAGTTTGTATGGTGGCTATATGCTAAAGCAGCCCAATCTGAATAATTTCTTCAGATATTATAGCCTTGCTTTGGACAAAAATAAATACTGAATTTCGTCAAGATATCTCCTCATATAAAAAAGTTTTGCTGAGACGAACTTTATTTTGATTGATCAGTTTATATGGCAGCTATATGCTATAGTTATCCAAACTGAGCGGTTCCTTCAGAGACTATAAGGTTGCTTTGGGCGATAATAAATACCGAATTTCGTCAAGATATCTCTTCCAGAAAAAAGTTTTCCTGAGAAGAACTTGGTTTGATTAATCAGTTTATATGGCAGCTATATGCTATAATTATTCAAAGTGAGCGATTTCTATAGAGATTAAAGTCTTGCTTTTGGTAATTGTATATGCAAAATTTCGTGAAGATATCTCGTCAAATAAAAATTTTCTATACAAGGACTTGATTTTGATCAATGAATTTATATAGCAGCTATATCCTATAGTGCTCCGATATTGACGATTCCAATAAATTAGCGTCTTTATGGGGAGAAAACAACGTATGTAACATTTAAGCTCAATATCTCAAAAACTGACAGAAATACGGCCAGACGAACCTGATCAAATTGACATAGATCTTCAGGCTGGCCATTGACATATTAACTTAATAGGGTCTGCGAAGTTTCCGTTAGAGTATTGGAAACCTCGTTGCAAACTTAATATATTCAGTGTATAAAAAAAAAATCAACGAAATACTTTTTTCCAAATATTACTAGAAAAAAGAATCTAATAGACACGTGGTAAAAAATAACTTTATTACTTAAAAATAAATTATTGAATACTTAAATATATCGCCACATAAACTTCAAACGGTAGATATAACGTAAATATAACTACATCATAGTTTCGAAGTATTAGAAAACCATTTTAATACTTCACATTCCAAAATATAAAACAAAAACCTTTACAACAAGAATATTGACTTCCTCAATACCCATCCCCCACTTTCACAATATAAAACCCGCTTTCATTAGCATTCAGCGCCATCTCAAATTCGCATTTAGCCTCAATTTGTGTGCAGAGTCAGAGGAGATGCAGCAGAGCACCAATATACTGCTAAAAAATGAGCGCAAATAAAATCAACTTCTTCGCGCAACTTTTGCATTTAAAGCCACTTCGCAGCCCCCTTAACACGGCCCGCAGGTGCTTTTGTGCTGCTGAGCCGCTAACAGCGCAACGCTGAGATAACAAATCGTTGCACCGCCGCCTTAACTTTATGGTTGCAGCACTTAAGCTGTCGTCTGTGCACAAATTGTGCAAAAACAAAACGCCTCAGGGTAAATAAATAAGCGCTGCTTTGGCTTTGTTTTTCATTTATTTATCTTTATGCTTTTTTGCGGAAAGGCAATCTCTTGGTCACGGTGAGCGAAGATTAGTTTCATTTTCTCAAATATCTACTACGCTTGCTATGCTTGAAATTCTTGCGGAAGTTAGATGCAGAAGCGGAAGTCGTGGAACCAATCTAAATTTTTTTGAAAGGGTGTGGCTGGTAGTGTGAATACAAGGCTTCGAAAAAACTATTTGTTTTTGAGATTTTTTGGTTTGGCTTTTTTATTTTAGACGGTATGAAAGATTTTATGAGTAGTCTGTAGACTTTGAAAATCAGTATGACAGTCACTAAATACTCTTACCTTGAAATGATATATTTCTATTTAAAAGGCATGACAATATCGTCAGATATGTTCCAAGTAATTCATACAAAAATTATATATTATGTGATTCTTCCTTCTTTAAAACTCAAAGCTCTTTTGGGTGTATATCTTTTTGTTGGCAACTCTACTCACATACAAATTTCAATCTTCCTTCAAAATATTTTATATAATAATACTTATTATTATGCAAATTTTAAAAATATACTATAATTTTTTTTATTTTTATATCTATGTTGGCAACCCTATTAATTTCAAAATATACTACCTTAACAATTTTTGGAATTTAGTTCACTAATCATTAGAATTACGCAGCTATGAAAATTTTACTATGCAGTTTTACTTGTATTTAATGTTATTAGCAACCATATCTCCTTAAAAGCTTTCCATCCTTTAAAATGTTTTAAGAATTTCGTCAACCGCCATTTCATTTTGTAAGTTTTTCTAAAATTTTCATATATAAGATATATTTTTTTGGTTGACAACTCTATTTATTGGAGGATGGACTCGGCTATAATCGCTTAAGCGGTGTCTACGCCAGTAAAGAAGAACTCTATTCATTAAAATATTTTTTGATGATCAAATTATATTAATCTTACCAAATCGTCTTTTATATTGTACAAATATTAAAATTTTACTAGAAATTTTTGTAAGTAAATATTTTTTATTGGCAACCCTATTCATTTAAAAATCTTCATATTTCAAAATTTTTATTGAATTCCATCCAACAACTTTTAATTTGATACATATGTATATTAAAATTGTCCAATATCTTGTATGCAGTGATATAGTTGGTAACCCTACCAATTTATTAATTTCGAAATACTTTAAGTTTTTACAATTACTTAAGAATAATTAATATGTAAATATTTAAATATAAATATAATTAAGTTTTGTATTATTCGGGTGGCAACCCTGCTAATATAAAAAAAAATTTCGACATCAAATAACCCTTAATAATTTACCAACATTAAAATTCAAATTTGTTCCTTTTTTAAGGTTTCCACCTTTTTTTCTTTTAAAAGTTTCCCATTTTTCAAAATTCAATCAATTTTGTAAAATATTTTAATATTATTTGGCAACCCTGCTGGTTTAATAATTTCTAAATACCAAATTTTTTTTTTGGAAATATACTTAATACTTAAATATATGAAAAAATAAGTTATATATATTATATTATTTCGGGTGGCAACCCTGTTTTTATAAAAAAAATTTTTACATCCAAAATTTCTATAACTTTTGTCGAAAAACCTTTAATAATATACCAACATTAAAATTTCTAATATTTTCTTTCTATTTTTGGTTGGCAACCCTTTCTTCATTTTTCAAAATTCCACCAATTTGGGAAACATTATTATGTATTATAAACGTTATTATATATTGTAAATATCAATACATACATATGTCCTATCTTTAAATGTTCAAATTTTTTTTTGGTTGGCAACCCTTTAAAAATTTTCCATCTATAAAAATGTTATAAATTTGCACACAATACTGGAGTGTTATTAATGTTTACTTTATTATTCCTTAAAATTCTGTAAACTCACCCTTACTTTTCAATTTCCTTCATATAAGTTATTACCACCTTCAGTCTTTTTAGCATTAAAAATAAGCACTAACCATTCCACGTTTACGTAAGTCAAATTTGAATGATTTTCTTGTTAATTTGCATTATTTACGCAACATTTAATTACCCACTCTTTCTATCCTCATATATTTTTACTTTTCCAGCTAATTGCAATTGATTGTTTGTGAATTAAGCTTTGAACTTCCGTCATAATTGTTGCCGCGCACACCTTCACTTGAAATACGCACAGCAATGTCACTCATACGCCATGTAGCACTATGTTGCGCATAGCACATGTATTACAATAAATTAATTATAAATTAGCTGCGCTGTCGATTGAGTCTATGCTTTCTTAATGATTTATTAATAACCGACGAGCGTGACATGACAGAAAAAGTGCTCACACTCACACACACATACACACAGCATGCTCATACCTTACAATTGCCCACCTTAATAGAGGGTTTGTGTGTGGCAACATGTCACGTAATCGAGCTCATTTACTCACACACTTCTATTGATATGTGCAAACAAACAAATCGAATTATCTTGCGAAATACATAGCCAAAATTTATGCATGTGTGTGTGTGTTTCATAAACATTTTGCTTGCCACTGTATGTTGCAACAGTGCGCGGCACTTAAACCGCAGATATGGTCTTATAATAACAGTATTAGCGATGGCTTGTGGGTGTTACTACGAACGGATATGCGTATTTGTTGCTTTCCTGCATGACATAACGGCAGTTTAGCCTTGGATGGTAATGAATAAAGGCGTCAGCAGTATTGGTTTGTGTTGATTGTTTGTTTGAAATGCGAAATTAATTGAATTTGCAAATTAATCGAATTTTCCGCGCATATCGCACGCGCACACACTTCGATACAAATATTTATGTGTGATTAATTACCGCAATTATAACAAAAAACAACAATGACTGCAGTGGAGGTGACGATAAGAACAAGGACAGCAAATAACTAAATTATTGGTATCGCGGAGATAAGTTGTACATATGTTGCTGTGGTTCGAAGTAATATAATAGAATACTTTTTTAGCCTGTTTTGTTAGCCATTTTAAGACACTTTGCTATTATTTTTTTTTTCCTAACCACTGTCTGCATATAAGCGATTTAGCCTCCCAATTTTTGATATATTGAACTGAAAATTTATATACGTTCTTTTTTCTTTAAGTAGCTGCTCATTTGTTAGAATCGTCAACATCGGACTATTATATCATATAGCTGCCATACAAACTGAACAATCGGAATAAATTGCTTGTATGGAAAACTTTTTTATTTGATGAGATATGTTAAAGAAATTTGACATGTGTTATTTTCTAAACTAGTGCTATAATATCCCAAAAAATTGGTCAGATCGGATTACTATAACATATAGCTCTCATACGAATTGAAGGGTGAAAATGATGTCTTTGTTTGGGTACCTCTTGCAGTTGACGAGATACATCCACCAAATTTGGTATGGAATATTGTCCACAGCAATACCACAATATAAAAAGAAATTGGTTAAATCGGATCACCATAGCATATAGCTGTCGTACAAACCTATCGCTCAAAATGGTGTCTCTGTATGGGCAACTTTTTTATTTGTTGAGATATCTTCATGTAATGTGCCATAGATTACCGCCTGAAACAGCGTTATAACTGGTGAAAAAAAATATCAGATCGAACCACTATAGTATATAGCCGTCCTTCAAACTGACCCATCAAAATTATGTCTCTGTGTGGAAAACTTTTTTATTTGACAAAATATCTTTACCTAATGTGGTATGGATTATTGCCTAAATCAGCGCCTTAATCAAAGAAAAAATTTTTCAGATCGAACCACTATAGCATATAGCTACCAAACAACCAAAAAATCAAAATCGAATTTTTTTATTAGAGACTTTCCTACTTGTGAAGGGAATAGCAACTCGATGAGACGGAAATTAAGGGTTTATTTCGTTTTTTTGTCACTCTCTCATCCCTTTTCATTTCAGCTTTTGATTTGCAATTTTGTTTTTACATATTACAACAATTTTTTATTTAAAAAATATTTTATCAAGAATGATTATGGGATTAAAAATTAAATTTTAATTTTTTTATATCGATCTGGTTTATATATACTTCATAACATATATAATTATTGAAAAATTTATGCCTTCTATACTTTATCTAACCACCTTCTCAGAGTTAATTATTTGAAATTAAAAATTTTTTATTTTTTTTAGAGACTTTTCTATACTCTTTGCACTCAGTCAGACCCTACATACGCTGATAAATATATGCATGCATTAATATATACATAGATACTTGCAAATCCCTCACTCCAAACACTTGTCGAACTAAACACTACGCCCTCTACTCCACCCTCTATCTTTACCCTCACCTACTTTCCCAACTAACACCACCACACCACTACCGGGCGTCAGTCGAGCGTGCACTGCCGCACAGCAAATTTACATACAGGTAGTTAGATGAGCTTGTATGCACGTGCATGACTGCCACTGGCAAAGTCAACAAGGACATTTTCGAGTATTTGCCGAGAATTTAAAATGTAAATTTTGTACCGTTTTACCGCCAACGCCACTCATTTGCCAAGTATTTGCGTTGTAGACGCAGGCGCTGCTTGTTGACTCTTTTGCAGCCGCTCACACAACAACACAACCACCAGAGATACCCTCATTTGCGGCAATGCCACATACACGCACATACTTAACGGCGCAGTAGTCCTCCTCACTGTTGCGAAATACTTAACTGTGCACTTACACACTCGTATTTGCATGCAATATTGCTCGTGGACACTTTTTAAATTGTTTATAATTGCGACGTGCAGTTGAAACACTGCGCCAAACTCACTCACTAACCACACACACACATATATATGTATATATATATATACATAAATATATATTTATATGCCTGTTTGGTTGTGTTGAGCGTGGCGTCTTCGTTGAAATTTTTAATTGCACAACTTTGGCCACAAAATATTGCGAGCCTGGGCGGGGCCGCAGGAAATTGATAGTAATTAGTTGCAGTTTTCTTATTTCTGCTGGCTTAAAAAATCACAGTCGCTTGGGCGAAACTGTGTCAGCCTAATTTAACTTCGTATGCTTCTGCGCTCTCTTCTTCCCCGGTGAAGAATTGTTGAAGAAAATTCTTGAATGAGTTTCGGGCGTTGCATTAAGTTAGTTGTAAATGAGTTTTTGTAGGGATTTTAATTAGCCATGGCAATGGGTGTGGCTCTATAGTGTGTGCTATTAAGGAATGGTGTAACTATTGTAATATTTCATGTGCAAATTTGTCTACAAGAATTATTGCTTTATGTTAAAATAAAGTATAAGGCTAAATATTTATTTTTTTCAAAACCGTGGCTACAAAAAAATTCTGTAAAAAATTCTGTGATAGAAATTCTACCTAAAAATTAAAAATTTTCGAAGATAGTTGGAGCAAATGAAAATTAAATGAAGTTGTTGTGCATACCAGATTAAAAAATTAAAATTAAAAGTTGAACAGTGAAATTGCAATTATATAGTATAACTAGGAAGGTCTACAGATTTACTTAAAGCTAAGTAAAAAAATATATATAAATTAAAAAAATAAGAATTTATGATTATATTATGAGTAAGAAATTCATATAAGTACCAGATAGTATGGTAACGAGCATTCTTCTAGCTGAGGAAGTATTTAAATACGTATGTATATACCCTTCCTCTTAAGGAACACGAGTGTTCAACTGGTGACATTTGGGTACATTTTATACCTTTTTCAAACAGAAAATATAATGATTAAAATAATTTATAGCAGTACCCAAACGGGAATTACCACGTGAGGAAGCACACATGCTCTACACAGCAGCTGTAAGACCGATTAGGACTTGTGGTATCTTGGTGTGGTGGGCAATAATGGAAAAAATGCAGCGAATATTTGCAGCAATAGAGTTTTGAGAGAGATAAGCCAGGTACTTGCAATTTTACACTTGCTGCCAATAGACTTGTTTCGTAAGCAAATGGCAGCGAAGTCAGCCGTTAGTCTGAGGAAATCCTCCATTTTAATCGCTAGTAACAAGGAAAGCTTTATGATACCTAAAAAGTTCCAGTAAAAAGTAAAAAGTTTCTTTCCATTGGGACGGATTCTCGAAATCTTACAGAGCTGAATCTAGCTTTCCTTCCAGAAAGAGTAGGAAAAAGGGCGAGTCTGACAAGTGCGCAGGGATAAGCATCTTTAAGAATGTTTCAAAACTAGATAAGCGAATGGAAGGTTGTATCTTCTATGAAAAAATATATACCAAAATTGCCTTCCGTCTACCAGATCACCCAAGTTCTTCCAAGCGGAGATCACAGCATTTAAAGAATCCCTTTTTGTTCTATGAA
The DNA here is from genome assembly GCA_037783105.1 of Bactrocera zonata. Taxonomy (NCBI): domain Eukaryota; kingdom Metazoa; phylum Arthropoda; class Insecta; order Diptera; family Tephritidae; genus Bactrocera; species Bactrocera zonata. The sequence continues at coordinate 32,582 of JBAWJQ010003617.1, read as the reverse complement.
GGAACATATTTATGTATACAGGTAGTCAGGCCATTTTGATATTTTTAAAATTTCTTAAGGTTTTCTCTAAATTAGTGAAATAATGCTTTCATCTCTTGGGAGATCTAACTTCTTATTTCACGATAAACTCGCAATGGGTTTCAGGACATAGAGAAATCCCAGATAACTGTGATTCAGATGAACTAGCAAATTCAAGAAAGAAAAATAATGAATTTTTATGCCTCTGCCTACTTGCAGATATCTAATCGACAAATATGTCATACATTTAGCTGAGTCTCGGTGGAAACGTGGCATTAATGGAGCTTGGACTGCAAATGCCAACTATTCAAAAGGAGTGATACAAGAACTATAGTAGGAATGCTAACAGATCTAATAAGCAGACATTTCAGCCGACCAGGAGTGACTTATAACGACTATTGTAGAATCCGTCAGGAACTAGAAGAGTAGGAAACAGTTAATCATCTTCTATGATATTATAAAGCTCAATATAGGAAATGAATCGCAACTATCGATCGAGGATTTTTGATAACGTCCTGAAGGTTATTCAGATACGACTTTTCGTACTGATGAGTTTCATCAAAAGAACGTGAGCCAATAGATCCACTATGTGCCTCCTAAAGTTAAGTTGCGACTTGAGGCGGCCACTATACCTACCTACGATAATGAACGGTAAAAAATGTTAAGATCAAAGTTCAAAAGTTTAATGGGTATCAAACACACGCTTCTCTATAAGGGTACCTACGATATATTTGCCAAGTTTCACGTCTCCCAACGGAGGATAAGAGCAAATTCAGGATCTGTTAAGTTAATGGTTGTCAGAATCTAATTTTCTTACAAAATATAGTATATTATGGTATCTACCGATGGTGACCTGGCGCTGGTCAACCTTTCATTGATGATCCAGTAACGAAAGGCACCGACCAACTTCCATTGAACAGCAGCGATTCTAGGGTGTCTTTCGTTACTGGATCATCAGGTTTACAATTTCCTGCGATTCCGTTGTGGCTTGGCACCCATGCCAGTCTTATCACACAGACACTCGATGCTATTGATAGCGAGGTTAAGCACTTCTTGGCCAACCCTGAACGCACTGTAAATGAGTTGAAGGCTAATATCGCCTCTCTGCTTCCGATAGTTAAAAGAAATCAAAGATAACTATATAATGACATATCTGACATATCATATCGGATGACATTTCGGTGATAAAATCTAATTTCGGTAATTTTAATAATAAGTAGACAGTTGTTACTCATTTCTCCTATTCGTCACCTGAATAGTAAAAGGATTTTAGATTCACCCTGTTCTTAATTAAGAGCTTACGTAGAAGCTTTAAATTAAATATTTACTTTTTTTTAATATCTTCATTAATATTTTTTGCCTATTACACAAATTATTTGAAACAAAAACCAGCATAGTTACAGCAATATCATATTTGCATAAGCAATAAAAAATATTACGACAAGGTGTATCACAAGCACACGCCTCTTCAACAAATAAGCACGCTTGTACACAAACATATTCTCATACCAACAACAAGTACTTACAAATATACGAAATACATATCCACATATAAGTACCTTATATGCCCAAGTGAAGACGTCTTTGCCAAATAATCACGAGGCATGCTTTAAGTGCGCCGACAAGCACCAGATTTGACGGCAAAATAGAAACAAATAAAAAATTCACACATGAGAATATACAAATTGAAATTTGTAAATTGGCATTCCAAATTCAAAAGCCCTTCTGCATGTGTGTATGTGTGTATATATTTAAATGTGTGAGTGGGTACTTCAAAGCGTGCTTTCAGCAGCGAAATGACACCGACTTGGCGTGTCAGCTTTGATTTCACGACTTATTCATTTATTTGCATACACACACATATAAACAAGTCGCCAAAGTACTTGTTGGTGTTTTTGCTTTCTACCGCTTGTTCTTCGGCTGTGTCTTTTTGCCGTTGCGCTTGAGTGTGTTTATAAAACTCGCAACGATTTAATTAGGGCCGCGTGTTGAAAGTCAGTCAGCTCGCAGCGAATGCGCGGCGCGTGTTGTTTTCTATGGGAAATTAGCGCCGTCTTCACTGGCTTTTTGCGTCTCTTCCGTTGCTTTGCATATTTTAAATTAGCATCCTTTCCTCCTGTCTTTTGGCTTTTGTGTTTTTGGCGTCGTCGTCGTCGTCGTCATCGTCTTGTTGCTCGTTTGTTTTCATGTCGTCGTTGTTTACGCCCTTTGCATTGTAAATTACAGACTGTCTGTCTGAATGTGTTTTCGTTGTTTCGCTCTTTAATTTAATTTTGACTTCGGCGAATTGCGGGCATCCATGCAGTTGTAAATATGTTTTTGTGTGTTTGTATTACCAAATAAAATTGTATATACTGCAGGCAATTCCCAGCTCATATTTTGTTGTTTTTTTTTTTTTTTTTTGTTCAGAATTTAATTTGCAGGCGTATGCAAATTACCACTCTCAGTTATTTTTTAAAAAATTATAGCATTCTGATATGTTGGTTTCTTAAAATGGTGTAAATTACCGGGTCGGTTACTAAGCATATTTCTAAAAATCAAATGCAGTCATATTTTAAATTAAGAAAAATATATAGAAAATACTCATATGTAATTTTTTTCTTCTCTTTGCAGGTAAATACAACGCAAATAATTTAAAGAAAATGCAAAGAGCCCATTCCGAATTGTAAGCGAATAATAAATTTCCTCACATGTGTTACCTTTAATATTTATAATCTAAACGATTTATTCTCTGAGAGGTTTGAAGCCCAGGAAAATTAAAAAAAAAAGAAGATATTCATAGTAGATTGAAACCCGTCCGAAATGAAAGATAAAATAACAAACTTAAGGAAAAATTAATTTATGGGCGATAAGAGGTCGGGAAAAGCTCAGTGATATTTTATCATAAAACTTAACGTAGTAATACAGTATAGAAGGTCTGTCGCAAAAGAAACAGGACTTTAAAAAAAAAAAGCAAAAAATAAATATTTTTCAAAGGTTATATTTTTTTATTCAAAGTAGTTTCCTTGGGCTTTGATACAGCGTTTAGCCCGGTCAATTAGCATTTCAAATGAGTGTTTAAGGTCATTTTTCGGAATGCTCTTGAGAATATCGGTCGTCGCCTTTTGGAAAACTGAAATGTCCTGAAACCAGTGTCTTTTCATGGGGAAATGAAGTTTTCCAAATAGGTAAAAATCTCAGGGTGCCAGACCAGGTGAGTAGGGTGAGAGATTAATGGTTAATATGAAGTTTTTTTGTCAAAAAATCAGCGACAAGCGTCGACCGTAAAAGGTAAAACACAGCATTAATCGTTTGGCCAGGTGGGACGAACTCTCGGTGTACAATACCTTCGGAATCGTAAAAACAAATCAGTATTGTCTTTATTTTTGACTTCTTAAGACGATTTTTTTTCTGTGACTTCTGATCGTCACAGAGGTCCTCACGACCTTTTTGGAATCGCTTAAACCACTCATGCACATTACCATGGGATAGGCACTGATCACCATAAACTTTTTTCATCATTTGAAAATCATTTGAAATGTTTCAGTAATTGTTTTCCCAAGTTTAAAACAAAATTTAATATTTGCTCTTTGTTCAAAATGCATTTTACGACCGATGACCAAAAGCTGCTGTCACTTTTTGATCAATAACATCGATTGTAGTTATCCAATTGTCTTAAAATTTTTACGAAATGTCAACAAGAGATCAAGCTTTTAATTTCATATACCCACCAGTAGGTGGCGCCACCATAAACAGTTATATTTAAAATGTTTTGTTTCTTTTGCGACAGCCCTTGTATATATGTTTTAAATCATCAGATATTATGGACTTGCACGAACATAAAGCCTAGGGACTTTTTAAAAAATATACATATTTAAAAAAAAAATATATATAGTGTGTTTAGAACATAAAAAGTTAAATTTCCTCTAAATTTCATGGGAGAGAATTATTTTTTGTACACAACATTTGACGTTTTATGATAAAAAGACGTTATGATGTTTTAATTACCTGCAACTTTGCCATATGACTTTTTTCAATAAAGCTGGTAGATTTGCAGGAAATCGAGGCAAGCGCTTCTTAAGCCTTAAAAAGTCAGCCATGACTCTCCCCTTACTTTTCCCAACCTCAGATCGTTTGTAAACTGCTTTGCCTTTAATGTTTATTATTTTATTTCTTGTTTCCAATGGGTTTCAATCTACTATGAGTTTTGCAAAAATTATTTAATATAATAGATTTCAAACAAAATTGGAAAATACTTTTCTATAGTGATACTTTTCATCTATTCTTGCAAATTTTCTCTTCAATTTGACGCATGTTGCATTACACTTTTCTCTATTAAATAAATTTACATATAACACAATTAAATTTTTATGTAAGCATCACCTATTACAAATATAAAAGCATTGAGTAGATACTGAAGAAAATGCCAGCAAAATATACCATATTATATGTTAAGTCACAATTATTCAATTTATATATTTTTCAATTAGATATAACCTTTAAAATATACGTACATACAATTTATAGCTATTAAACAATTAAGAATAACATTTTTAGTAAAAAATATTTCAATATATTTAAAAACAAACATTTGTGTGTTAGTGGAATAATTTTTTTAATGAAAACAATTAATATTGATCCAAAGCGGCGGTTTGAAGAGCTCTAATAGCTATGTGCGCTGCAGAGGGCAACGAATAAAGAAGCTTGCTAAATTTCACTCCTATCATATGAGCTTTAAAAGTCATGAAGGCAGTGGTAGAAAGCTTAGTACAGATGACACCATGTAGTAAACAAGATCCCTAAAATTGCATTTAACTATCACGAGCTTTCTCGTCCCCCTACATTAATGTTGACTTTGCCACTTAACAAAATTTTTCTAATAGCAGTTGACTAACTCAAAAATGAAAAAATATTTAAGACTTTTATTTATTCGGTTTATTCGTTATTTATCTTTACTAGAACTAATTTACAAAAAGCTAACTTCAATCTAATTATTTTCGGGCCATTTTCGAATTTTTTAGCAAACAATTGTACTTTGCTTCCAAAGCTGTAACTATGTAAATAGTTCCGTTAGCTTAATATTTCACCTCATGCAGTAATCTTACTATCGAGAATATCGTGCTCGCCTATCGTCCAAAAGGTTAGCTTTTTGGATACAGTATAGGTTTAATATAGCACACTTTCTTCTAAATATAAAGATCAAATTTCTTGATACGAGAAGAGTGACCCCCAATAAATCTGTTCAAGCTTTCTCTGAGGTCGAAATTTGCAAAGGCAAATAATTTACTGAATTTCATTTGCAAATTATTTTTCAAAAGATTCATTCTCTTTTACTGACGAATCTTCCTATCAGATTTCAGCATATCCACAACTCTTTTATCCTTAAATAAGTGGCTTTTCTTCGTAATTTATACTATATGATTCGACCAACTTTTCAGCAAAATATATATTTTCTTCTAAGCCTATTCTAATGCCATGACGGTCGGGTCTATATAACCTTAATATACCCGAATTTATATCCGGCTGTCAACCCGGTAGAATTGTTGTGACAAATTTCTCTACTAAAACAACAACTAAAGTAACACAATTTTCTTTTTTCTGGTAATTATACCCTGAATAGTGTGTATTAAGTTTGCTAAGATGTTAGTAACACCCAAACGTCGGAAACCAGATAAAGTACATTTATACATAAATAAATGATCAGTATGACGATCTGATTCAATTTATACGTTACCGTGTGTCTCTCTGTTTATTTCCCTCAGTTTTTGAAATATCATTCTGAAATTTGGGCACATCATTTTCTCACCAAGAAACTGTTCATTTGTTCGAATATCAGACAACTATAGCATTAAGTCCTTGTATCGAAAATTTTTTCATTTGTCGAAATATCTTAACAAAATTTAGCATGGACTATTTTTCAAACCAAAGCCATTATGTCTAAAAAAAAAATCCAGATCGAATTTGCATTGAATATAGCTATTATTTAAACTGAACGATCAAATTCATATCCTATATGGAAAACTTTTTCACATTTTTTCCTTAATCAGCGATATAACATTCAAAGAAATTGTTCAGAGTGGACAAGTAAAGCAAATACCATCCCTACGAACTGGGCAATCGATATGAATTTCTTGAATAGATAAATTTATTTAACGAGATATCTTTAAGAAATTTGCATGCATGCATTTTAGTCCAAAACTTTCGAACAAATTGTTCAGATCGGATCACTAGGGCGTATAGCTAACATACAACCAATCAAGATCAAGTTGTTGTGTGCAGTTTTTTTTTTATTTATGAAGGGTATTAAAGCTGTGCAAGCACAACTCACCTTTTTATTTATCCTTTTGATTATTTGTGGTTTTGTAAGTATGTCAATATTATTGGCCGAACCGATTGGGTCAATTTTCTAAAAATAAGGATTTTTTTCAAACATTTCTACTTCACCCAAAAAGCTAAAAATCGCCATCACATTGATCAATTATGTATGTTTATCTAAGAAATTCTAACCTAAACTAACCTTCCAGAATTACAAAAATCCAATTTAAATATTTTTCATCATAGTATTTTTTAATAAGCATTTCATCAACTAACTCGAAAAAATATAAGCGCCGCAGCACATAAATCAAAAAATGCCTTGAAAAACAGAGTAAAACTTCGTAAAAGCGCGAAAAATTAATCCACTCTAAATAATTTGAATTATTGCGACAATAAAGAAGAGAAAACGCTGGATCGCTTGCGCGCATGTGTATGTGTGTGCGTTCGAATGAGTTAGTGAGTATGAGTTGCGAATTGAATTATGGCCAGCAGAAGCGATGGAGCGCGAGTGATGTGCGATTTCATTTATGTGTATGTGTGTGCGCGTGGCTTTTTTCCATCAAAAACCTATTAAACACCGAAATGGTTGCATTAGCAAAGGCCAACAGGCAGATTACAATAGCAAAAACAATGTTGGCGCAAGTTAAACACACACAGACATAAATTAGGCATACTTTTGCAACAAATATGTGTGAAGAACGAGCGAACAATGAAATTATTGCCAGCGCGTTGGAACGCCAAATGTGCATATATGTGTGCATTAGCGTATGTATGTATGTGTGTGCACACAAAAGAATGTGCAAATGAATGGCGTCAGCAAAGTGTTTGGACAAAGCAGCCGATGAAATGTATGAACACAGCGAAGTGCGCAGCTAGAAACAACACCAGCGCCGTTATGAGGAAGCTAGCATACATACTTGCTATATGTTTGTATGTGTGAGGCTGCAAATGGCGGGCAGCATGCAAACACTGTTAGAGCAGAAGTCACGGCATGCAGCGTTCGCCGCAATTTAGTTATGGCACAGGCACGCCTGCCTTGGCGGTCTCTGTGACGGCGCGCCATGTGGCATGCAGCGCGCACAATGCAGAGGCATGCATGCAAAGTAAGCAGACAACAGCATTTCTGCTGTAGCTGCTGCATATTTCCTTGCCATGGTTGCGTTGTGCGTAACTGTTTGCGCTCAGCAGTGTTTGCCGCAACGCAGCGTCAAGTTATGATTCATTATTTAAAATTTCACAGTGCGAATGTTGGCCAAAGGAATTTCGCTGGCGCATGCCTTGACTTGTGTTGCAGGAAGCTGACTGCCGATTTTCACTTATGCCAACGCGCCCTTGCCTATTGTATTATATACATATATATGTACATATATGTCAGGAGATATGAGAGTATGTTGAGTATATGTGGGCTGATTTAGTTTGTCGCATTTCCTAAATTGCTTTTATCAGAACTTTTTATTGGCACGCAACACTCAGAAAAAAATAAATTAAATTTTTTTTTGTGTTTTTTTAATTAATTAATTATTCAGCTTTTGTTCCCAAGAATTTGCGTCGTTTCTACATAAAGTTTGTTACTTATTCTTACTTTGAAGAAAACCCTCTTCTCTTCTTTCGCGTAGAGCAATATAGTGCAGGTACCATTAATTGAGTACGTCATGCTACCTTTGGTGATGCAGAGAGGAGTGGAGAAAAGCTTAAGAAGTCAACGGTAATCAGTGCTGCTTAATCTTTGCCTTCATTATGATATACATCTTCACAATATCGATCCTCAAATAACCTTTAAACCTGGACCGCAATTTCTTTCCAAGAAAACCTCCCTTAGGGTGTATAGCTTTATTAAATATAATATGTATGTATATTTTAAAAAGTTCCTCAATTGGCTACGCAACTATTATCCGGAGAAGAAGAATCGAAATTCTTTATTTACCCAGAATGAGTACATAAACTATGTTATTGCTTCAAAATCAAGCCCAACTATCTCAATCATCAAAACCAATCCTTATCCCATAGTTACGGGTCGAGTTCGCCGACTTTTGTGCATTATTCCATCGACTCGAGATTGATAATGCGTCCAACGTAAGCTTCATCAAAGCACTGGCGAAAAATAATGTGGTGGCCCCAGTACGGAGATGAATCGCGCCTGTACTGCGTACAGCTGACACCACTGTGGGGGAGAGTAAGATTTGTCTTGGTCCTACGTAGGGCAACTAAAGAGTGGAGTTCTATCGCCCCTATCTAGTAGATAAGCTCCTTGAGTTGCTCACAAAATTGTCGGGTTCGGTGCCAGGAGTACGCCGGTTACATTGTCATCATAGTGGCACGAGGTAAATTTGAGAGCACTCTCTGCGACGTAGTCCCAAGGTGCTTAATTGTAGCGGGATGATGTAAGGTTATACAAGTATACCAATCCTTCAAAAACAACCGCCGCTCTGTTTATAAAGCGAAGATCTCTCCCGGGCTTGAGGCCTCTAACATTTGGTGGCAGGTAATTTTAGGTATCTCAAGAGGTCAGATTCCTAAACCTCACATTAGATTCAACCTTACGGTAGAATAGGAACATGGAAATAATACTGTCCAGAGACACCAAGGGAGTCATGATAGCAAGCGCCTAGCCGCCAGATCCTAGGGCTGCAATCCAGGTATCTGGTAACCAAACAAATCAGCAGCAAATCATAACATGCTGCTCATGGCAGCAGATTAATTTAGCAAAGGGAAGATAATGTCGTCCACTTTCCCCACACCATAAAGGAGTTTTCGTCGCGCTCTATTCAAGCAATCCAACATGAGCATAGTGTCTCGCTCAATCTTTCATTTTTGCCACATAGAACATGCTACTTTAGAACTCCTGATTCTGGATTATCCAACAAGTTGTAGAAGTAGGCTCAAGGCCTTAGAATCCATCTACGTGGACAGGTATCACATCACCTCAGTTGCGCCTAGCAAGCTTCTGGAATTATTCAGAGCGTTGGACTTTTGGACCATCTGTGATCCCCTATATCATAGACCACAGGTCGCACTGCTAAACCTCAACTATTTTATCAATCGGATGTTTGAAAATCCTGACATCAATATATGATGGGTAGGTCAATTTTGACCCAATTTTATTCATTTAAACACTAATAAACACCGTTTCGAGGATCTCTCTTAAGCTTATTAACATATCTTAGATATTAGCCGATATATAATATGTTTTATAAAGTCGAACGGATGTTTGAAAATCTTCATATTAGGTTTGTGGGAGCTAAAGAACATATGGGGTCGATATTATCTTTTTTTGTCACAGTGATAAATTATTTTCAGGATCGAATCTTCTTTTATTAACGATACCCACAAATTGGCTGATTATATGGTTTGGTTACTGGTAGTTGAAAGTACTGAATTTTGTATAAGTTAGTATAAGGGGGCTAGAAAAAGCATCGAACCTGTTTATTAACTTTTAACATCAAAGCAGATTGATATCAGAAAGAGATATTCAATTGGTTTGTATCAAATATCTTTGAAATTGATTGATATTATCAGTATAACGGCAGCCATAAGTTCGGAGCATTGCATATTCGGCCTCTTGGGACTTGAACCGCAGTCTCTGCCAAATTTGACTATTTGTCAAAGAAAGAGGCCCCTTTCCTCATTCAGGGAACTATCTGGCCGATGTGTTTTTTCTATATCTTCCATGTTATCTGTTTTATCTGTTATGAAGTCCTCGAATTTGATGGAATTTAAAATGGTGTTGTAAGGAAGGTGGGCGTGGTTTAAATCTAGGTTAAATTAAAAGTGTAGAAAAATCTTAAATATTATAAATCTTAAATCATAAGAGTTTTTGTAAGATAAATATTTTTTTTATATATATTATTTTATATCAAATTTTGAAAAGAGTTTTTATGCTACTTTTTGACTACCAAGACTTCGTACTTACGGAAGGCTACTTTAGCGTCGCACGCATGTTTCTCATACTATATATGAGGTATTACATGCCAAATCGACGACTTTTGAACCTGTCCCCTTTAGATTTTGCTGGAACTTATTCATCTTTTTCTACCCTTTGAAAAACATTTTTGAGAATTTTTTCAAAATTTTTTGTACAACTTCAAAAAAGTTATGAATTTTTCAAAAACAAATGGCTTTTTTTATTTTCAAATAGCCATCACTTTTGTAGAAATTGACTTTTGAAAACCTTTTTTTTAATTTTTGTGTTTAAATGAACTTTTCGAAAAAATACACGAAAAAAATTTAACAGGATCAATTATATAAAATAATCGGTTTTTTAAAGTAAAATTGTAATTTTCTGGAAGTTCGCCATTTTTTTTTTTTGCTCCTCAAAAAAACTTCATTTAATTTGACGACGATCCCTGCTAATCCCGGAGTGGGTTGATTTTTTTTTTATTTATTTAAAATTAATTTTCAAAAATGAAAAAAAAATTTTCACGTAAACTTTATTTCTATCATATAGAAAAGGATGGATAAGTTTCAGCAAAATCTAAAGGGGTCGGGTTCAAAAGTGGTCGATTTGGTATGGAATACCCCTTATATATGTATATATATTTTCCCTTATACCCTTTTCAATATACATAAGCTGCAATAAATTTGTATGTCTATAAAAAAAAAGCTATGAGCAAAAGTAGGCACTGTAATCGTATGTGGCAAGCTGCTACAAACATTTGTGAATTTTACTACGATTTTATATCATTTACTACTTTCTTTCTTTATTTTTTATTTTTTTTTTTCGAATTTAAACTTTTCCCCTTTTTCATTTAGTTTTGGGCGCCATATTCACTTTTGCGGCTGGCAATAAAATCCACTAAAACTAAGAAATTTATGAGCGCTTCGTGCGGCGTCGAAACTTGCGGCCATTTTAAGTGCGCATTTTGGAACAAATTTTTTCTTGTTATTCTTGTTTTTGTTTAAGGCCACAATTTTAAGCCTTTCGTTTCGCCTTTGTTGTTGTTATTGTCTTCATATAGTTTTACTTAATTGAATTATATCGGATGCTGGCAGCAGTGCAACACGCCGACAACTGTAAATGTGTTTATTGTGGTTGTTTTTATTACTGTTACGTCTGTTATACTTAGCGTCAGTTTACAGTTGCTACATTCGCCCTTCACCAGTTCATAAATAAAAGTTTTATGTTGCAAGTTGTACAAATGTTGCAGCAACGAGGAAATTTTGTAGCTGTTGTTTTTATTGTTCTTATTGTTGTTGGCCTGACAATAAGCGCATTTATTAAGAAATATAACCTTAATATTGTCGGCTATTTTAACGTTCGCGCTGAAAACGCTGCAACAGCAACCAACAGGCTTGAGTAGTGAGAAACGATAACACATATACATACATACACAGAAGCTGTTTTAGTATATAAAAATATATTTACTATAACTTGTATATGTATTGGTATCCTGACACACATCTGTTTCTGATATTTTTCAATTTTAAAATTTTTGGCGCTTAAGTGAATTGTCTGCATACAACCTTTACTCTCTTCTGTATGTGTGTACTTGTGTGTGTCAGTGTCTCACTTCCTTTTTTATGTCACCACGATCCTTTCTGTCTGTTGATCGCGCGTTTGACTTTCATTTATGTATTTTTCCGCTTAAATATTTATATTGTTGCTGCTCAGCGCCTAAAAGCGCGCAACAACTTTCTGCTGCAAAGTGGGTTAGTAACAATTTATTGCCTTTTTACATGAAATTTATTTCAATTTGGTCGCAATGCATTTTATCGCAAGTTCGTTACTGGCAAAATCGCTCTGTGCGTGTGTGTATGGAAATATATCTGTGTGTGCGTAAGTATTTTTTATTGCTAGTTGATTGTCGATTTTCGACTGAAGCACAATTTATTGTGGTAATAGCTGTTGTTGCGTGCTCGATCGGACTGTGAGTTCTGGAATTTTTATTTTAGTTTTCAAGTTAAGTAAATGTTGTCATTTATACTTTAATTGATGTATCGTGTTCATACCAAAAACAACAACAACTTAAACAATATTTTTCATAAAAAATTAAAAATATTTTTCATAAAAAATGAACAAATGTTTTTATGTTGAAAATTTCAGCTTGAGTCTTATAGTTCTTTCATGAAGTCAGAAATTAAGAAATTCTTAACCCCAGAAAACAAAAAAAAAAAAAAAAAAACAAATATTTTTTGATTTTTCATCAAGATCTAGACTTTTAAGTCGACATAAGATGCGAGTAAAAAAAATACTAAAAAATATAAAATATTTTTTTATCACTTAATTATTTTTGTCTCAATGCAAGTTAAAAAGCTCCTGAAGAAAACGTCGAACGGCCCATAATATATACATATAACTGATCAACGTTATGTTCTTAGTCCGTATATATCCGAAATTCATTTAGTTTTTAAAATATTTTACCTAAAATTTTCCACACGTCTATTTCTTCAAAGCAGCAGCTAATTTCTTGGAATCGTCAAGCCGTCAATATCGAACAACTTTAGCTTAGGACTACCGTATAAACTGAACGATCGAAATCAATTTCTTTTATGGAAAACTTTTTTATTTGACGGGATATCTCCACGAAATTCGGCACAAATTAGTCCTCAAAGCCGTTGTAGAATATCCGAAGAAATTTTTCACATCGGACTACAGCACATAGTTGCCATACGAACCGACCTATCAAAACCAGGTTAAAAGTCCCTTCATAATCTTTTATGTTATGATAAACACACCTGTGAAGAGAATTATAAATTCGGTGCAGCCGAAATTAATAAGTTTTCTTGTTTCTAGACAACCTTTTTCAAGGAGACAACAAAAATATATATACAATAGGTGTTAACGTTCTTATTACTGCATGGTTTTTGACCAAGTTACCAATTCTGGCAATAAAGACCAATTTTTATGATATATTTATTTTATTTGATGGGTAGCAACTCCATATATATGGAACAACGAAAGCTCAAAATGCTTTGTCAGAAACCACGTTAAACGCCTTCAGATGGAATGTATTAAAATATCTATGAAAATTGCATACAGCCTTACTTAAAAAACCGAATACTTCGAGAAGTATTAATGATAGCGATTTTGATCTTGAACATTTTTTATAGCAAATAAAATTTCCTACAAATTTGTCATTCACATTTTTTCATAGCTCCTGTCACTTACGAGATATATACAAATAAATGCGAAATTCTTGGAAAAATCGGATTTAGAGCCCCCTACTACCTCGCCGGTGTGAGTTACGACTTTGTTGCGCTGAGCACTTATGTAGAGTGAAGAATTCTGAGAAATATGCGTCTAAAGTCAAAGCGATGCCATAAAATACCTCTGATCTGTAGGAATTTAAAGATAAAAACTCACGATTGTAGTGTATTTTCTATGGAAAATTTTTACAGGCCTTGGTCCAGTTATTAATGTTAATATTAAGAGCTTAAATTTTCATTGAATATTTTTTAGAGTATTTCCCAGGAAATTTCGTGACGGGACTGAAAAAAATTAAAAGTTCAATAAAAAAAAAAACACCCTAGTGTACATAATATGCGAAGAAAACTATTAATTATGGGGTATAGAGCTACATCGCAGTCTTCAACGTTTTCAATGCAGTAGTCGGCAACTTGTCTTCTTCTTATTACTTTTGCTTCTGGCCCTATGACACTGCCAGTGATCAAGTTTACCTTTGAGTTTCAAAACCGTCGCACAACGTTGTCATTATCCAAAAGGCCTTTGAATCTATTTATCAAGTAATCAATAGGATTTTCCATTCCTTTAATTTTCAAAGTAAATACTTTTTCTGGAAGAAGCAAACTCAGTTGAAATCTATCCAGTACACAACAGAAAAGCGCATCTTAAAATCTTCGGCGATTGTCTCCAATGGAGTGTACACTAAGACCCTTCTGCGCAAGTTCTCATGTAGAATTTTTGCGTTTTGTTTGTCGGCCGCAGATTCTTGGTTTTTCTTCGTCAACTTTTAGTTCTATCGCCATTATTTTTCGTGTCTGAATAAATAGATCGAAAATATTCCTCAGCTTTTGTCGTCGATTTCGGAATGTTACGATCGATTCTTTCTGAAGGGGTACGTTGAATTAATAAGTTAGAGGCATAATATTACATAAGCAAAAAATCCCAATGCGATGAGCTTGGGTGGTATCTTAGCATCATTTATTATATAAAACAAGAAAAAACGTTAACTTCGGTTGCACCGAAGCTAAATACCCTTCACAGGTGCATTTCTGTTAGTAACTATTTGTTAAACTGGTATGGAAGCTATATGCTATAGTCAACCGATCTGAACAATTTCTTCGGAGATTACATTCTTGCCTTAGAAAATAATATATATCAAATTTCGTGAATATATCTTGTCAAATGTGAAAGTTGTCCATACAAGAACTTGATTCCGATCGTTCAGTTTGTATGGCAGCTATATGCTATAGTGGTCCGATATCGGCCGTTCCGACAAATGTGCAGCTTCTTGAAGAGAAAATGACGTTTGCAAAATTTCAAAAGGATATCTTAAAAACTGAGGGACTAGTTCGTATATATACAGACAGACGGACAGACGGACAGACAGACGGACATGGCTAAATCGACTCAGCTCGACATACTGATCATTTATATATATACTTTATAGGGTCTCCGACGATTCCTTCTGGGTGTTACAAACTTCGTGACAAACTTAATATACCCTGTTCAGGGTATAAAAATTGAGACAGTCTTTTATTTTGTTTTTGAAATAAAATGGCAAATTTAAATATTTCTGTTACTTTATATTTTTTTCTGAGTAGTAAAATTATTAAAAAGCTATTTAATCCTTGAAGAGAAAAATTTTAAACAATTTCCAAGCGTTTTATCAAAGTGAAACGTGGCATCATATAATGGAAATTATGTATTTGATACAAATCCGTAAGCAAGCATAACCGCCACGAGCTGTCAAAATCACGTCATCCCTACTAGTAGATGTAGGATGTATTCATCGTTATTTTCTAACCTTTTGCGTGTTTTGTTGTTGTTTTCATTAAGTTCTTAAAATAACTTATTTTTTGTTGTTTTTTGCCACTTTTTGTTTGTGTCACCACTTGATTACCGAGTGAATGCGCCTTTCTTGTATGTCCTACAACTTGATATCCTCAATTTTATTACTTTTTTCAATACATTCCGCATTTTTACACTTGCTTTCTTGCCACTTTTGTTCCCCTCTCACCAATTTGTTCAATTAAAAACTTGAAAACCTTTGTTATTCTAGCTCCTGTGCTGTTATTCCAAGTTGTCACATATGTGTGACTGCTTCTGCGTCTTTGAAATTCTTCCACACTAGAGCTTCTACTTACATACTTCCGCCTGTCACACATGACTCTCTCACCTAAGTCCATTAATTTGACAAAACCGAAAAAGTGGTGAGCTGCATTAAAAGTTCTCCTTGCTGTTTTCCTAACGCCGCCCAAACTTTTTGTGGAAACAAGAAAAGAAAGAGAAGCGGAAAAATATTGTAAATTGACCGGTACCGTTGCTGATATCGGGTATCAAAGGTGCAAAAGGAAGCCCTTGAAGAAATCGTTGGCTTAAAATTTTGTTGTTGCTAATTTAGTGTATTTTTAGTGACACTAATACCTCTTGGGGCTTACATGGAAATAAACACACTCTCCTACAGCTGCATCTTTCTAATTTAGCACATTCGTTCAGTACCCTTCCGTTCAATAATTTGCCGTCAATTGCTCGCCCCTCACTGCAAATGGACCGGATAGTGGCGAGAGGCCACGAAAGATTAGAATGAACAGACTTGGTGTAACGGCAAAGCAATCTGTGGCACATTGCTCGCAAATAGGTGAGCGTGTGGCAAGAAGTAAATAACCAGGTAGAGGTTTTACTCGCTATAACGGCAAACGGCAAACTTTCAACGTTGTGAGTTTGTGGTTTGTTTGGTTAACTTTAGTCCGCATTTTTGTTGTTGTGCGGTTTTCTTAGTTGAGCTTGTTTAAAGTTCCATGGCATTTTGTGGGTACAAGTATAATTAGAAAATAAACTTGCGCAACTTGCCACAGCAGACGCTGAACGACAAAACAACTTAGCAAGCAGAACGAAGTCTTAATTGCTGAAGTTCCTGCGGGCCGCAAGGCAAACACGAAATCAAATTGGAAGAGAGAGAGAGAGAGCGAGAAATAGGTTTAAGAAATAACTAATAAATACAACAACAAATAATTTTAAATCGGCTGCACTGAAGCTGCAATGCCCTTAAGGTGCACAAATACGTGATTTTTTTCGATCAGCTTGTATGACAGCTATATGCTATAGCTATTTGATCTGAATAATTTTTACGGAGATGGCATCCTTGGTTTGAAGAACAATCTGTTTTAAATTTCTTGAAAATAGCTCTTCAAATAAGAAAGTTTTTCATACAACGACATTATTTTCAGCCCTCATTTTGTATGACAGCTATATGCTATAGTGGTCCGATCTGAAAAATTCTTTCAGTGTTTATGCCGTTGCCTTAAAAAATAAACTTTGCCAAATTTCATGAAGATATCTCGTTAAATAAAAAACTTTTTCATACAACAATTTAATTTTAATAGTTCAGTTTGTACTGCAGCTATATGCTATAGTGGTCCGATCTCAACTTCGGTGATTATGGCTTTGCCTTAAAAAATAAAACGTGCCAAATTTCGTGAAGATATATCTTCAAATAAAAAAATTTTTCATACAAGAACTTAGTTTTAATCGTTCAGTTTGTATGACAGCCATATGCTATAGTTGTTCAATATCGGTGGTTCCGACAAATGAGCAAGTTCTTGAAGAGAAAAGTATGTATGCAAAAGTTCAGATCGTTATCTTATTAACTGTGGGAGTAGTTCATTTGTATTCAAATGAACTGACATATGGACTGACAGATAGTCATGGCTAAGTTCACTCAGCTCGTCATGCTGATGATTTACACATATATTTTATACAGTCAAACCTTGTGGGTATTAGAAATTGAATAAAAACAAAAATGCAGAGCATACAATCAACATAACAACCAGCGAGTACAGAGAAAATATCTGCCAAAATACCAGAAGACAAATCGAAAAAAATTCACAAAACAGAGCAACTAAATACAAAACCTGCGCTTAAATGACTTAAAAATGTACCATGGATTTTAAAGGCGATTAACTGACAACACAAAACAAAAAATATAAAATCGAAACGAGTAGAGTCTACACAATAGGTGCAAATGCCCGAATTTGGCTGAAAGAAGAAAGCGAAAATGAAATAAATCGGTATAAACGTTGTTAGCAGCATGCGAAATTTACAGGATAAAAATGCGCTTATACCAGACATTATACCGTCACCGGCTATTCTTTTGTACCGCTCTCCTATCTTCCCGCTGCGCTCTTCGCTTAACCACTCTCTCTCTCTCTCTCTACATATCACTATTTCACTAGTTATTCGCTTGCCTTCATTATTTGAGCATTCGCTTTGCTTTAAGCGGCTTAGCGTCGAGTTGAGTCGATTCGACTCGTCTTGCCGGCTTTCCGGATAACTGCAAATTGCTTCGTAGTAGCTTACTAATACCTACAAACATATATGTGCGGATTAGTTGTGCTCGCTTACAAACGAAATGTTGTGGAGCTTCAAACAGAAGGTGTTGAGGTATTACAGAATGTTTCAAATGTAGTTCCATGTATATATTTTTGAGATCCAATAGATGAATATAAATGCAACTAAACACGTATTAGTTTACATATACCGAGTTATGAGGCTTTTGATTCACATTGTCTGCGATTGAGGAGTTGCAAAATGCTCTTTTATGCTATAATTTTTTCGTTTAGTATTGGAGTTAAGGGGTTAGATGGGTTTCCCCAGGTAAAAACCAGCCTTTTTTAAACAACTTTTTAGGATCACCTAAAGTGCAAAAAATATGTGTTGAAGCCTTGGCTAAGATCTTAAACGAAGAAAAAAAAACTGAAAATTAGATTTTTGGCAGACATTTTGAGAAAAAAATCCGCGACATTTTTTTTTCAAATAGTTGTATTCGATATAAAATCATTCTTCCAAGTCCTAAAAAATTGTATCTCAAAGACCTGTGTAAAATTTCCTAAAGATCGATTGAATAGTTCTCGAGAAATCTTGCCAACCGACTTTAAAAACACAATTTCGAGAAAAACGCGAGTGCACAAGTTTTCAAGGCTGTATCTTCGAAATTATTACTCTTGTCAACTTGAAAATTTAAAATCATATTCTAGAGGTATTGTAGAATTTAATAGGAAAACAAATAAAATCGATTTTTTGAAACCCGTAAACCCATGTTACACCTTAAGCACCCTTATAACTAGCGGTTGGAACCAAACTAATTTCTGGGTGATTCTAGTTCAACGCACATCAGAAATCATTATTGAAAAGTGAAGGAAAAAGCTGATTTTTAATTGAAAAATGTTTACTGCCTATTTAGTTAAATTTTTTGCTAGCTTCCGCGAGACTAAAGTTTATACATCTTGGTTATTTTACTTCCAGCAAACTGTAGGATTTATGTGAAATCGGTATTAGTCACGTAAACAGACTAATTTTGAGTTCAAACCGTATTGTCTATGCATGAGGTGCTCTATTCATATTTTGACATTACAAGGAGTGGAGTTTCAACTGTATAAGCTTAATTCCAGAACTCCATCGCTGAAATCAGTTATGAAACCTAACCTAACCTAGCTTTATTTTAGTTAGTTGTAAGTTAACTAATGTTTTCTTATACCTAATTGAAAGAGCAACGACCCTTGCTGGTGATATTTTATATTCTTTTGAGCTCTCTAAGGGTTTTTTTGTAGTTTCTGGCTCTGTTGTAGGATTACATCTCTGGAATATCTACTATTTAGAGACTGGTTCGAAAACCGATTGTTGATAGTTTAACCAAAAACTTTCCTGAAATTCTAACTGTTCCTAGTTAATTAACATTTCTTAAAGTAGTGGTAACTAACTCGGTGGTTTTATCGTACAAAATCCTTTATCGTATTTATCTGCAAAAATCGAAGATATTCAAATACCATGTTCAGGTTTGACATCAAAATTTTTTCTTTTTTAGTCTTTTAATAAATCGATATTTCCAGGGGCAAATTTCTATGATTTATAGTTGTCAACTTTTCATAGTTGAAACTAGAATATTATTCTCAGTAGATGTATTGACCTCCAAAACATTGGACTGGAATCACAAAATGTCGTGGAGATGTTACTCAAGGAGAGAGTTTATTCTAAATATAAATATATTGGTAAATTTATAGAAAACTTCAAAACTAATTTTGAAATACAGAGTTATTCGAACACCCTTGTCTGTCAGTACTTTTTAATGTCTTAAAATTAAAAAAAAAAAAATTCTATTCATGCTCTGCCGTGACTTTTCTCATGAAACACACTATCTGAACGTGGTAATTCTATGAAAATATTTGTGTGAATCTTTGAGCATGGTTTTCGCCAGATAACAGTTTAAGCTGAAAGTCCAGAACAATGCCACTGATTCTACTTCCATGGAATGCTTTGTTTCAGTGAATTCGGACATGAGTTATCATCCGATTTCGCACTGCTATACATGAATTCTTAACGGAACTACATATGTATGTATGTATGTGCATATGTGGAGTTGAGACGATTAATTGGCATATGCGAAAATAACGGACTGCCAGAGACAGTTAAAGGAAACAAATCAGACGAACTGGTATCAGTAATGGAAATCGAATTTTAATTTTGCTTCGCTAATTAGTTTGGTTGAATCTTTGCTTTTCTATATTGCAAAAAAAAAAAAAAATATTGTTTTTTTATAAAAAAAATCAAAAATTCTTCACAAAAAAATAAATATTCTTTTAAACTCAGTTAAACAATGCAAAGCATTGAAGTATCATTTTTTTTTTAATCTTTAAGTTTTCATAATTTGTTCAGCTTTTGTAATGAATTATTTACGCTCCTCCCCTCCGCGGGTTCACTGACATCACTTGCGAGTAGTTCATGGCTGCCACTGTTTACAGTAACTTTTCTCAAGCTAATGCAAATGTGTAGCTAAATGCATGTAATTATATTTAAATATGCATGAATGAGCTTGTACTCATTTCCACTTGGCTTCTACGCGCATTTCCAAAGTCGATAAACACATGGCTTTGTGTGTATGTACATATGTAAATATTTGTTTATTTTTGAGGTAACTCTAATTAAATGAGTAACGCTGGCAAACAAATGCTATCGATTGTTCTCAAACATCATTGCCAAGTGCTTTTAGTTGGTTCGTTAATGATTGTTGTTGTTGTTGTAGATAAAATGTTGCTGTAATGTGTATTTATTGCTGTTGTGGATGAAATGCCGCAATTTGTGATAAATATGTTGTTGTTGTTGAAGCAGGAATGTTGTTGTAATGCAGTTTGTTGTTTTAATGTGTGTTGTTGCCATTGTAGACGAAATGCGGGGAGTTGTTGTTATTGTGAATTTTTTTGTTGTAGAAAAAATATTGTAATTATTTTTTAGATGAAGTGTTGTTGTAAGGATACTTCTTTTAATGTGTTTTGTTGCTGTCGTAGACGAAACGTGTAATTTTTTTGTTGTTGTTGAGTACTTGTTGCTGTGAAAGAAGTGTTGCTGTGTATGTGCAGATATGTTGTTGTTGTTGTAAAATTTACAATGTTCTTGAAAAAAGTTTTGAATGTTGTTGTAATGGGATAGTATTATATTGGTTGAAATGTTGTTGTAACTGTTGTTATTGTTGTTGTAGTATAAATGTTGTTGTAATTTTTTTGCTATTGTTGTTGTAATTGAAATGGTTTTGTGATGTAGTTTTTGCTCTTGAAATGTTGTTGTAATGTATTTTTGTTGTTGTTGCTGTTGTTACTTGCATCAGTGCTCTGAAACTCGAGCAATAGATGCTTGTTAGAAACGGCCAACAATCGCAAATAATCATACACCCATGCAAATATATAGTCACATACATATGTACGTAGGCATATACATTTGTATCAATGGCTGTATGTATAAATGCCGCGTTCCAAACACTCCACCAACTTGACCAAGCCAAGTGCTCTAATGCTCAACTGTGTGTATAAACTGTTAGATGGATGTGGCCCAAATGCAAACGCACGCTTGCAATGCAGAATCTGCTTGTTTGCATGCACACATACAGATATATATGTACATATGCATACGTATATATGAGTGTATGTGAAATTCACTTCAACTGCTAACAAACCCCAACTGCTGGCCAGCTAAACTGTTGTACTGTCCAGCAAAGTGTGCCACACGCAGTTCAAGGTTGTAAAGCTATTTGCACTAAAAGCTGCTGGCTACTGCTTGTTTACCTCTAATTTCGCAAGCAAGCGCACACACGAACACATACAAACATATGTATATACATACATATGTGTATAAGTAAGCAAAGTTTGGCATTGAAATCTGTTGGCGCTGCGGTGGCATTAGTGTACGTTTAGAGGCAATAAAAAAAGGTGAATTGTGCAAATGCAAAGCACACCGATCTGTGGCACGCACGCAAGTATATTTGGAGAGGCCAGATACATACTACATATTCGTCTTTGTTTTTTTATGTGTGTAATGGAGTTTTGAAAGCTGGTAATGATTATGATGAAAATGAAGATAAAATTACATGTTTATCTCAAGGTTGTCATACATTTCGAACTATCCATTTAGAGACAGTTATAGATACCCACGGTGACCTCAGTCTAAAATGTAGATACCAACGCACTAAAATATGTGCCAAATAAGATGAAAACTAAGATTTGGTTAAGTTAAGTTAGATTAGGTTAGGTTACTTTGGCTGGCTGTCACGTCATTAACAGATTTAAGATCTTTTGTAATGTTAAATAGAGGTTCATTATTAATATCAGCTGAAGTTTGCGTCGTGGATGTCAACGCGTTTTGAAAAATTTAATAGAGACTTCATATCTAGTTCTGATACTTCATCCAACTACGAAACTCCTAGATAGATATCGAAGTTTAGATAGTAGAGGCTGAAGGAGATCTTCCAGAGGGTCTCTGATGCCCAGTTCCTTGCATTTTTCACATGTGTTAAGGTTATATCAGTAAATTATGTCCTTTGACTAGGCCAACATTCGTATGCAATCTTTTCGTGATAGTGTGCGCAGAAAGCTTGCGTGCCGGCCATTAAAGCATTGTATCTCACCCTGATCCATCTGGCAGCCCTTTTGAAAATTACTATATCTACTGCCTCTATGCTTCTGTTAGCTAGCTCAGCAGATTTGCTAACATTAAAGTCTTCTGCCTGGCAAACCTTGAATTATTCTGGCCGTTTGAGGGATCACCGGAGATCTAGCTGCACGCAATAAATCCCGGCACCTTCTCAGAACTAAAAAGAGGCGGGATAATAAAAAAGAGACTCAAATTTGAAAGCCGAGCTTAGTTTAATGAAATTCGGTCATTCGGAAGCTCTCTTGTATAAAATTTTGTTGATTTTTGATTTGCGATAATGCACCATCTTATACTGCATTGGATATTCGTGATCATTTCGCTACATTTTCAACTAATATCGTGCCGTAACCACTGCATTCGCCTGATTTTCCTTCGTGTAACTTCTGGCTATTCAGCAAATTCACATGACCACTCCGAGGACACCGTTTTGACTCAATTGAGGATATAAGAGCTGAATCGAAGAAGACCTGGTAGCCAACACGTCGGAAAACTTTTCCAATTGCTATGATGACTGGAAAATTCGTTGGCATAAGTGTTTTGCCGCGGGAGGGGATTACTTTGAAGAAAATGAAAGGAACAAAATTCACCTTTCAATTTGATCACAGTAGTATAGTATGTAAATAGACACTTCAAAGAATGAAAGGTAATGCGACATGGGAAATGGACCAAAACATTTGGAAGATAAATAAAAAGTCTCACTTTTAAAAGCATCCATTACAAGCAATTGTAGTTAAGAGGGTGATATTGAGCTTTAAAAACCTGCTAGAGAATCCGGTAGAAATAATGATTTTCCATGGAAAATTCACAGACCGCCGATCGTGGTGTGAAAATCAGTTATAATTCCGCATATCGCCACTTAAAATGCAATAAAACCTAACACAATTTTTAATAAGTTTACAGATGAAAGAAAAACAATATAATAGAAGCCTCTGAATTTGAAATAAAATTTGAGATTTGATTATAAAACGGTTATATATTGGTTATAAAATCTTTACGTATTGGTTATTATACCTCACAGCGATTTTAATTTTTTTGTATGACTCGCAAAAAACAAAATTTCCGTTTTGGTTATGAAACGGTTATATATTGGTTATATAATGGTTAGTCATTGGTTATCTGAAAGCGATTTTAATTTTTTTGGGATGATGCGCATTGAAAACAAAATTTGAGGGTTGTTTATGAAACGGTTATTTATTAGTTATATAATGGTTATTTATTGGTTATTATAACTGACAGCGATTTTCTTTTTTTGATGATACGCTGTTTTGCATTTTAGGTGACGATACATTCACGATACATACTATATAAAATGTGCAATTTTTTTGTACTGCTTCAAAACCTAATCAAGTCTTGTATATCATAGGATGTGTATAGTATGATTTTTTTTACTTAGTTGCCTTAAAGGCATCTTTATAGAATTATTTTTTTCTCGTCCACAACACTTTTACCGTTGAACTGGAAAAAGCATTTAAGAACTTATTTTTAGAGAGTACTAGAATATTAGAAGGCATAATAAATTTCTAACAGACTTGCTTTCAGTTAGGCAACCAGTTACTTTACTAACCTCAACCTTCTGTAGACTCAAACGCAACAACTTTTTCTCTGCATTCAAATGTCTTGAGAGTGGAATTGGAATATTATCCTCAACATCTTTCTCTACGTAATTATATTATAAAAAACTGTATGAAATATATATAAATGGCATATAATATTTTGACAAAAATCATTTATCTATTTTTTTTTTCAACTTCTGAGAATTGTACCAAAATCAATTTGTGCAAAAACTTCAAAAAACCGAAAAACCATTAAACAAAATAAGTTTGTATTTTTTCCAGCCATTTGAATCGCATTAATTATCTGTTTACATCTCCACGCATTTAAGTATCTTTCGAAATTTGCATATCCGCATATCTGTTGGGCGGGCGTGGTCGCCCGAAATTAGCTGTAAATCGTCACGGACATGACAAAATCGCTGTCTGTTTCGCTGATAACAAATTCTCCGCTGTTTCATAAATTATGTGCACAAGTTGATAAGTAAGAGCGTGTATTTATTTACGCACACAAATTTCACAAATTAAATGCATTTCAATGACACTGATTTATGTCTGCCTGCCATGTCACATACATTTACAGTTATATATGCGCATGTGTGCGTATTTATGAAAGTTTGTTTTGAATGTTTTGCGCTTTGATTGATTGACGATTTTTTAGTGAGTGACTGTTCGTGGGCGTGCTTGCATAATTTTTAGATTAATTTAGCAAATTTAATGGTGACATTTACTGGATTTTTTCTTTTATTTAAACTGACAGTTTTCAATTATGTTAATATTTGAAGTTTTTGTGAATATGAATGATGATAGCGGTTTTGATTAATATTAATTTTTTTTTGTTTGAACTGGTGTTAAATTCTATTACAAATTAAAAAAGTAATAATTTGTTTGTATTAAAAATCAGTTGCCAGTTAATTCAGACAAGAAAAAACGGCCAGTAAAACTATGAGTAAGTGAAAAACATAATTACAGATGCATTACTGACAAATGCAATTATTTTTATTACTCACTCATAATTGTTCAGGCTTTTTTTTTTAATTAATATTAATTTATAAATATTATTAATGTGGCAAAACCGTTTAACTCTTGACATAATTTCAATTCCTTTTTCGGCAAAATTCACGAATCGTTTCAAAATTAAAAAAATAATATATTTTTTGAAAAAAAAATTAATTTTAATCAGATGGCAACTCCATAAAACTGAATTTTTAAAATGTACGAATTTGATTAAGTGTTCTCAAAGTGCTGTCTGCATTGCATTTCTTTAAAAAAATTTACATTACACACATAATTATTTGAAGTGGAAGTTTTTGTAAATTAATTCAAAGATTAAAAATTAAAAAATAATAATAAAATTTAGAAACATAAAAATTATTTTATTTTTAACTTTTTATAATGACTAACCAAATTTAAAAATTAAGTCTTAAACTTTTTTAATTGTTATTTGTATTTTTGGTTTGCCAATATTAAACCCTTCCGTCAAGTGGCAACTCTATGATTTATATATTCATAAAAAAATTTCGGTATTTTGTTTTCAACAATTTAATAAAAATTCATATTATGCGCATAAATATTTGGGTTAAGATTTGTTACACTTTATATAAAGATTTAAAAAAAATAATTTGAATTAATTAACAAATTTAGAAAAATTACTTTTTGTTGTTAAAATTATTTACAAAATTAAAAAAAAAAAATAGAAATTTTTCAATATTTTGTTTAGATTTTTTCATATTAATAATTTTGGTCAGGTGGCAACACCATGATTTAAGACTCTTGAAAGTACTATGCGTATTATGCTTCTAATAATTTTACATAATGTATATAAATATACATATGAGGCAAACTTTATTTTACATTTTATATAAATATTTTGAAAAATTAATTAATAATTTAAAAAAAAAATTTTAATAAATTTTAATTAATTTTTTTTGTTATAATAACTTTCAAAATATTTATATTAAAAATTTTTTTTTACTTAACTTCTTGACAATTATTAATAATTTTTATCTGGTGGTAACTCATTAACATACTGTCGGTATTGTGCTTTATTATAACTTTTTATGTATATTTGACTAACGTTCTTTTCCCACAAAAATTTTTACAAAATGATTCACAACACATTTGTTTTAAAAATTTTATTGTTTTTCAAAAAAATATTTTTTTTTTAATAACATTTGTAAATTGGTTCAGAGACCTTGTCATCTCATATAAAGAAGTGAAAAATTAAAAAAGTAATAAAACTAACAAAAATACATAAAAATACTAAAATTTTTATTTTGAATGATTTCAAAGTTTTTTTTTATATTATAAAAATTGAAAAATAAATTTTTAAAATTAAATTTATAAAGATTAAAAAAAATTGTATGATGTATTCCAAAAGTAAATACATTTTCTTCGTTTTTTTTATTCAGGTTTTTTTTTTCAAAAATTTAAAAAATAATTTTTTTTTATTTTTAATATCCAAAATCACAAAACTGTCGTCCATTTGCATACAACTTTCATTTCCCCAAATTTTCTTTAATTTTTAAATAATTTATATTAGCACAATCCAGTTCATTTTCCGCTAATAATGTTGCATAACATATTTTTGCTTTCTTCCTCTCATTTTTCCTATCTAAAATCCATAAATTTTCCGCAACTTTCCTCTTTGGCGCTCAACGTGCCACTGTTACCCAAATAAACTTCCGCTGCAGCAACTTGACATAGTGTCTACGCCTGCGCACATCCGCACGGCGCCAACAGCTGTGCGCCATACAAATAACGGCAGCCACAACAAGAAATGTGAAAACCGGCAAGCGTTACGCAATTTTCGCTTGCTTGCAACACGTTTATTACGCAACGCTGGTGGATGTTGCAAGCAAAACACTGAAATAACAGCTGGAGATGGAAAGGAAATATAAAACAGGTCTGCACTTTCACGTTCACAGTAAAGTAAACTGCTTGCAACACACAGGCGTGCATACCTACAAATATACATATATTTATAGTTGTAAATATGTACTCATTAAGTGTGTTAAGTAGCGCAGTTCAGTTGCATGGCGCAACCAGTCAAACAAACCAAAGTTCGCACACAGCTACAGCCTTTAAATACGTGTGTATGTGTGTAGATATTCATGTGTGCACCTTGAAAAACTTGCAACTAAGCAAATGCCGTTACAAACCGTTAACTAGGCACATGTTATTTGGGCGGGCACAAATGGCACAGCGGTGGCATATGAAGTCAATGGCAACTAACCACTTAACTAAGCGAGGTATGTGGCGTGTCGTATATATGTGTGAATATGTGTGGAGTTTATTAAAGTGAAGTTCAAAGCCAAATTGTGTCGGTGTTTTATTTAAATTTTTTTCTAAATTTTCTAATTCATTTATTTTTTTCTTTGCAATTTTATGCTTGCTTGCTATTCGACTTCAAAGAGTTACCTAAGCTAAGTTTGTACTTATTTCTGCTTATATATACATACATACATATATATATTTCCTACTGTGTGTAGGCTTCTGTAAAAAATATGCCGTTTATTGTTTCTGCTATTGTTGCATGCGCTTCTTGAAACGACTAAAGTCACCAAAATTTGCCGACACCGCAAAAGTGCCAGAAGAAGAAAAAAGAAAACAAGAAAAGAGAAAATTTTCAGCTTGAAAAGCAGCTGTCATGCCGGCACGCGACTTCATATAGCCACATACATAAATACATATATATATATATATATATATATATATATACATTATATATATATATACATTTATACATATCCAAAATAAATAAACATATGTATGTATACATACAAATTTACTTGTGGTCTGCTCTGTAAGTAGTTCTTATTTGCACACTCAGTAATTTCAAAGCCAAAGTCTCACCGCCGCTGCCAGTTGTGCTTTTTTACCTTACATACGCACACACAATTATATACAAAAACAGTTTTTTTGTAAGCTGTTGCTTTTTCGAATGTTTCGTTTTTAATTTTTTTAATTTTCAACTTGACATTGACGTTGCCGTGCGACTTGGCCATTGCGGATATTTGGAAACTTACTTTTATATTTATATCAGCAAATATACATCTATACATAAGTGCATATATACAAATGTGTGGTTAGGTCTTTTCATTAAAATATTTTTTAGTGTATTAGTATTATTGTTGCTTTCGTTCGGTTGGCTTTCATTAATTTAACCAATGTCTCTCTATCGAAAGGCTCGTCACAGAATAACAATTATATTTTTTTCTGTTCTAAACACAACTGCTTATAACATATGTTATATAAGAGATGAATACTGGTTCTTAGCAGCATTTATTCTGTTTAGTTGTATACAAAAGCAGTGCATAATCAATGTACAATCGCTAACCAGTATAATATGCTTCAGTTTTTATCCAAGCGAAGAAAAAAAATATTGATGATTTCTGTGATAGTGATCAAAATTCTCTCAGGCAAGATTTGATTGTCATCTGTCATAAAATATTCAACAGAATGTCGTTAATATGATACCAAGAGAGAATGATACTCCTCGACCAAGAACATTAGTGTTTAAGCAGTCGGTCGATTTACTACGAAACTTATATTACTAAAATGAATCAGCAAAGTAATACTTAACTAACTAACTCGAATGTGGAACTAAAAAATATTGCAACCTAACCTCCCCTCATCTTGAATTAAAGAGTCAGTAGAGTAATCTGGCCTGATTTTTTGGCTTTTTTTCATAGAAATTTTTATTCTACAATAGACTTTTTTCATATCTCATGAGGTATACCGGGGAGTGTATAAAGAAATTTTTTTAGGAATTTTTAGTTGACACCTGTCGGAGAAATGGCTGGATGAATGAGACTCGTTTTTTCACTGGCGGCCACGATTTCTCATATTTGGGTCATCTGAAACACAAAAACCCAATTTATTCTTAAAAAGTATTTGAATGGTTATCGTCCCTACTAGAATCATGAAAAAATGTTGATATACGAAAAATTAATTAATGTTTTTTTTTTGTTTTTTGTTTTTTAATTTGTTCGCATATTTTTTTACATATATTTTGTCATAACATTTTCAATAAATTATAAAAAATATAGGGACAATAGCCAGGCGTTTTGTGAATATTAAAAAAAAAAAAATTAAGCAAATCGGTTGAGTAGTTCGATCGGAATCATGTCCGCCAGTTTAAAAAGGTATGTTTTGAAAAAAAAAAAAACGCATTTAAAGTTTGAGGTGTGCACTCCGAGTGCTCCGAACGTCGAGCGGTATTATTATAGGCCTTTTTCGAAACCTAAAAGTGGGTTTCTACATTAATTATAAGGGTATAAGGAAACAGAAACTGCAAAAAAAAAAAAATTGAAAAAAGATTACCTACTAAAGGGTCCTTAAAAGAAAAAAAAAAAAGAAAATTTTCCAACTGTAACTTAAATAGAAATCTTATTTACACTACCTTTTTATACTGAAATGTCTAGCGTATCACCCATTCTACCTCCCCTTCTTACTCTAGTTCATAATAACTGAGTCAAGTTGAAAAGTTTAGATAATGTCATTTAACAAGGAAATTCTTTTTTATCGGATATATAGTAAATGCAGTTGTTATTTGGACTCACAGCATAGCCTGTAAGAATTTAAATTATAGCATAGTCCACCATTCTTCTTAAAACTCTTGTCACTTTTTTAGTTGAAGATTTCAATTCAATGAAATTTACTCTCAACTCTATATGCAGTTCAAAGGACTGAGCTAGAAGATCTCGTCAATATTTTAGAGGGTCATGATTTCAAAAGATGGATTTTATTTGCATAAATCCCAACTCGAGCACTTATTAACTGTGCTGGTAAAGTATTTTTCCGAAACTGGTTGTAGTTGGAAAGTAACTGTAATTGGAAAGTAATGTCTCCCGAGCACGTGGCCAAACGCCTGAATTTTCAGAGGTGTTTTTCTCGAAAATCCATTTTTTAAACTGGCGCTCACAATTTTTCAAAATTGGTTCCATCGATTCTTCAAAATTTCATTTATAGACCCATCACATATGTGGCTGTCGCCAAAACTAGAATTTTTAAAAATTTTGAACCCCTTCTTTTAGTTATTTTAAAAAAAGTTTATTTTTATTATTTATAATTTTTTATTAATTTATAAATATTTTAAAAGCACACTAATGAATTCCAATTGTTTGTAGAAGGTCTTATTCAAGGCATTGTTGATTTTAGGTTAGCCAGTATGCTTGTTGTCGGATTATCAAATGAAATAAATCATTCAGAAAATCTTCAGCGGTCAGATTTCGGTTCTATATCTAAATGCTTGAAATTTAAAACATAAATTAAATAATTTTATATTTACGAAACCCATATGATTAAAAAAAGATTAAAAAAAAAACTTAATTTTAAAACATAACTCAAAAAATTAAAAACAAATTTAGCTCGATTATGAAATCCAAAATGACTGGTCAATTCAGGTAATTTATTGTGTGGGAAAATCAGCTTATAATTGGGATAATTGTGAGATTTCTGTCTAAATAAATTTGAAATGGTGATTTCTAACACTAAGTTAATATATATACGTACCTTACAATTTTGATACTTTCTTTTACAGTTCAACGAAAGCTACTTACTTATCAATTGTATGTGTTTAAGCGTTTAGTGGTTACGAAAAATCTTTTTTCCTAGCCTAATATAATTTCCCTGATTTCAATCTACAATTTCTCTTACTTCGGTCATCCAACCAAAGCGGTAAATTTAGAAAGAAATAAAAGATACACAAAAGATTAATCTCTAATTAAACCACTGAATTGTTTAATTATATTTTTTTCGTAAAACTAATAAAAGTACACACTGATTAAAATATCTCTAATTTTACTAAAAGAGTGTCATAACTCAAAACCATAAACCAAAATAGTGAAATTTCTCATAGAAGGTTTAATAATGTATCAAAGTATGGTAACGATGTCTCTACAATTACTTTTAGTGGCTAAAAGACCACTTTTCATCTTTTTACTACAGCTAAAATAATTTTCGGTGTTAAACTTAATTATATATTTACAGATTTCTACTAGAAAATGCTTTTCAACAAAAAAATAGAAAATTTTCAACTAACTTCATTTTTCATAAAGTATTGCAATATTTTTACTGATTGCCTTTGCTATATACATATTGTGTACATTTTATAGTTTATACTATATCTAATTCTTTATTTTTTATTTTAATTTAATATATAATTTACAATACGGAACGGAGCAAGGCCTACCTCGTACACCTCGTACACAACATTTGTAGTTTCACACAATAGCCAAGCATGTCGGCACATTAAAGGTAAAGCAAACAGTAAATTTCATATAGAAACCCCCAAACCCCAACCACTTGAGCGTGAATTAATAAAATAATAGCGTTGGCAACTAATACGGCTTTCAAAAAAGCAGAAATATGCAAATTGCATGCTAATTAGAAACCGTAACGTCTTCACAATTTCACTGCTTTCGTCTATATATACCCACAGTACATAACTACTTATACATATATATAATTTAACGCTTTTTACTTTCTTCCTCTTTCTTATTTCCCATAAAATTTTTTTTGCTTGCTTTTAAGCTGCTACTTATTCTCTATTTTCTTTCACGACATCTTTCACTGGCGTGCCGTCATAGCTTTCGTTTTCATTTCACACATGCGTAACTCAGCTGGAGCTCCTCTCCGCTAGACTCTAACATTATTTATGCTAAATTTAATACACAATACTTAATGTATGCACATAATACACAATTAGCCAATTTGCTACCGTTTTCGTGTTTTTTGTCTACATTGCTTTGCTTTCTTTACGTTGCTTTCAATGCCATTCGCTTAAAGTAATACTGTAGCTATAGCTTTTAGCGCCAAAACTGTTCGTTTTTAACGAAAACGGAAGTTTCACGTTAAACGCGGAAAGTGCAGCGCGTTTAAAAGAAGAGGCATCTGCTAAGTGTATAAAATATATATCTTGTTTGTGAGAGTTGTTTTTGTGCAATTAGATAAGATATGTTTAAACTGTTAGTTAAAAAAAATTGTTTTTTACTATGTTAATCAGTGTAAGAAATTAAAAATATCAATTACCTAGATCAGACTTGATCATGACGAGTGCTTATAAGCACATCAAAAATTTACACTGTCAGACTCAATAAAAAGTTAACTTATCCTCGAGAAACTTTTTCCTATTTTTGTGTAACAATATGTGCAAAAAATTTATTAGAAATAGTGAGAATAGTGCCTCAATGACTCATTATTAAATTAAATTGTTGACATATTGTGAGTATAATAAGTATCTTTTTCCTCTTTGTTCGCGAAGACACGACGAGTTTACCAGTCGTTCTTCCTTTTCACTGTTTGGCACCAATTGGAGATTTCCCGTGTAGTCAGATCCTTTTTCACCTGCGCCGTATACTCTCAGAGCTGCAGTGTTTTCATTCATTAATACAGTTTCCAAAATAGACAAAATTGTCTAGGATTTCGAAGTTATGACTGCTAACAGTTACGTAACAGCCAAATTCAGACATACCTACATAAAGGCAACTTCCTTTCGTTCGGTCAAAAGCAGCTTTAAAATTTTCGAGGAGCCACGTCTGTCGATCCTCTTTTCACAAGTATCTTCCAAGATTTGGCTCAGGATGAATATCTGGTCAGTTATTGATTTTGCAGGCCTGAAGCCA
>JBAWJQ010003615.1:600000-770599 GCA_037783105.1 Bactrocera zonata | reverse complement strand
ATAAATTGGCTGTTGAAAAATTCGAACACAAAAAAAGGATTGATTTGGACAAAACAAAACTAAAATTTGCAACACTAGAACTAAAAAAGCAAATGCTAGAAATTGAACGGTCCGGCCAATAAAAATATTATATTTTAGTTATTGATATTGAAGTCTGTTACTTATTTTTTAATACTTACTGATAATTACTTATTTATTATATTAATAGTTTAAATGAATTGTTTTGATTTAAAAACGTATTTTGTGTTGATGTGATAGTTTTTACTTTTTATTACATACAAGTATATAATACTTACATATATAGATATGTATACACATGTGCAAGAGACTAAAGCTTTATATCATTAATGTGAATTTTAATCAAATAAATTTGAAAATGTGAAAAATTAAAATGTTTACTTAACTAAATAGTGTTATATGTTTATAAAGTAGTCATACTGTTTTTTATTTGATCCCTTAAACGTTTAGCAATATTGGTTTCATTCGCATTTCCTATGGTTTCAGTATAACTAGCATCGACTTCTTCAACTTCTATTGCTATATTAGCAGGTGAGTCCACATTAAAAAGAGTGCAAATATTATGAAGAGCACAACATACGTTCAGAATTTGCACCACTTTTTCTGGGGCATAATGTAGTTCTCTAGCAGCTAAAAGGCATCGGAACCGCGCTTTTAACACTCCAAATACTCGTTCTATTAGGGATCTGGCTTTTGAAAACTTGTAGTTCAAGTAACTCTCAGCAGAGTTTTCAGCAGCATTTCTATACGGAGTTAAAAGCCATGGCTCAAGCGGATATCCAGAGTCGCCTATAAGAAAAAAATTAAGTTAGCAAAATAATTGATGCATATAATAGCTAACGAGTAAAATTAACGAATGTGTATATGCTCACCAAGAATGCGAATTCCTATTTCTCCATTCACATAGTTGGTTTGTAAATATTGGCGCTCGCTTGATAAATTCCACACATGTGAATCATGACACGCCCCAGCAAATCGACCGTTAACGGCTTTTATCATCATCTTATGATCACATATCTAGGTTTTGGAAACAATATTTGTAAAAAAAAAAACAAAGATAAATTAAAAAACAACTGCCTTACCACCATAGCGTTTATACTATGCTTTAATTTCCTATTGAAATATAAATGCTCATTAACTGCCGGTCGTATCATTTGGATGTGAGTACCATCCACCACACCAATTACTCCTGGAATTCCAG
This sequence comes from Bactrocera zonata, assembly GCA_037783105.1. Classification (NCBI taxonomy): domain Eukaryota; kingdom Metazoa; phylum Arthropoda; class Insecta; order Diptera; family Tephritidae; genus Bactrocera; species Bactrocera zonata. The sequence continues at coordinate 769,380 of JBAWJQ010003615.1, read as the reverse complement.
ACATTGAGTAAAAAGCTCGTTTCGCTTCATTTTTCTCCTCTGAAGACATTGCAAAAGTTATGTGTTTTGGACACAGCACTTTCTCAATTGCTTTACAAACTTCAAACACACAACGCGAAACAGTTTGTTGAGCTAGTCCTGTATGGCGATCTTGTCCAATTTGCTGTTGATACCCTCCCTGCGCCAAAAATTTTAAAGTTGCAGCTAATCTCACAATTTCGGGTATTCCTGTGGTCCTGCGTGGAGTTTTTAACTCACTACTTATGCTATCCAACACATATTTGAATGATTCCTTGCTTAATCGAAAGTTTTGAACGAAACTACAATATTTACGAGTAGAAGCACAAATAAGTTTAAAGAATCACATTAAACTTTATCATTCTAACTTACCTTTTTCACTAAGACTCATCACATTAGACTTGTCTCTTATAATTTTCTGCTCAACACGTTCATTTCTTTCGTTTTCCTCCCATAACACAACGCAATCCATATTCACACTTTTTTATTTATTTAAAATTACTTTTATATATGCATAAAACTCTTCAAATTAAATTATGTTTATCTGTCAATTTTTTACACTTCTTCACTTTTCTGTTATTGATTTTGTTTTCATTCTCCTTCGTTTCGGTCAGTAATGTCAACTATACTGGAGATTTCTCAACGGGAAAACAGTGCAACACTGTTTACAATGCGAAAGTGTTACAGAGTACCGATTGCCCTTCACAACGCAATTCACTTTCGCAACGCATTGCTATTCGTAACGCCTTACAGAGTAACCCCCCAGATGTAAAGATGGTGTATGCTCGTAGTACAGGGCCAAGAACGATTCCCTGTGGTATTCCTGCATTTATGTATTTTATGTCAGACGTTTCATCATTTATTTTTACATAAAACGACCTGCTTGTTAACCCTGGACGGTCATCCTTTTTTTTTTTGTACATTAACGTCATCCTTCGTCAATATGACGACGACTTATTTCACATCCATTTTCAGTAGGGTGTGAGTCGAAATAATGAACGAATTTAATTTTTTTTTTATTTATTTATTTCATTATTAATAAATACAGGTCAAAAATTAAAAGGAAAACTTATATCCTTTTAACTTAAAATTAATAATTCACAGTCTTCTATCAATTGGCTTCAACTTTAAGGCATTGCCTTTTAAAAATAAAAAATCACAATTTGTGGCAGGAATTCTGATAAAACTAAATAATTAAACTTAAATAGAAAAATTAGCTTTTGAAGTTCAAACCTCAGATAAGACAGGAGGCACAAACATCAACTTTATGCTCTCCACATATGTAGGTGTTTATGGCACTTTGCGCATACCACCTTCGTCATTCTTCGTTTGGAAGAAGGACACATGGCACAAATCTTCCGTTTCTTAGCTTCTGATGCCCGTATCATATTTTCTGATCCATTTTTAGGATGGTCAGGTCGTAAATTTATTACGTCATTTCTTACCGTAATGATAATTGTTGGCATATTAAGTCTGTCATCTAAGTGACTATCTATAAGACTAGTAAAAAGCTTTTTCATAAAATCTACCCGTTTTAAAGGCTTTTGTCCAACTTTAAACATATTGTGTGTGTAAATAACATACGAATTTATAAAAGAAATGCTCAGCATACCGAAAAATTGGCACAATGGCCACCTGTTCGTTTTTCTTGAACAACTCATTGCGCTGCACATCTGATCCAGGGAGTCTACTCCCCCTTTGGTTCCGTTGTAAAACTCAATCATGGTTGGCTTATTTGAAACGGAGTTAATAGTACCTATTTCATTGCAAGATGATAGAAGATATACTATTTTGCTAGGTTTTGGTTTGTAGGATAATAGAGTTAAATTTTTGTCGTAGCAAAACATTGACGTTCCGCATTTACGTCCCTTTTTGTTTTTTAATTCAGAAGATATTTCCGCTTTGTTTGATCTGAGTGTGCCAACTATTGTTAAATTGTACGGGTGATTTCCTAACGACTGAGCCAAAGGTATGAATGTAAACCAGTTGTCCATCGTACTGATTTTATTAGCTGTTTAACGTAGAACTCTCCAAGAGGCAGTTTCGTGGTATTGGAGCCTTTACCTAAATACGGCATTGCATTCGCCATGTAATTAGTTCCACTATCACACATCATTATAATTTTAATGCCATATTTGGCTGGCTTATTTGGTATGTACATACGGAAACGGCATTTACCTCTAAATGCCAGTAGCTGCTCATTAATTGTTAGGTATGAACCAGGATTATAATTTTCCCTGCACTTTTGGACAAACATTTCCCATATTTTCCTTATAGGAGCGAATTTGTCCTTTACTAGTGGATGCGTACAGACTTATCGTCGAACCATAACCAAGCCATTAGGAACTTGAATCTTGCTTTTGTGGTTACGCTTATGTACTGGGTGACCGATCGAATAATTCATCAGCAGATAATGCTGATCCTTTCTAACAGCCGTCATTACTAGTACTCCTAAAAAAGCGTTTATTTCCGTTTCAGAAGTGATCCGTCTTTGTGTCATATCTGCATCTCCAATGACGGTTGATTGCCGTTGAATTATTTCTTGGTTTATCCACTGCACGATTTCGCTAATAATATCCTTTGTGATAAACATTTGGAAACATTCTAGTGGGTCAGTTATGTTTTTGCATTCACGCGCTGGACCTCGATTTTGATGTATGATGTTCAAACCATATCGATGTGTTTTACCTTTTACCGATGACCATTTATGGCCGTTTTTGCCACGCAGTATTACTTTAGAGCATGATATAATACTAGAATTTGATTTTAAAATATTAAGGGGAACGTCGTCTTCATCCACCTCGGTTTCTTGATCTGAACAGCTTGAATTATGAGCATAATCGCATTGATCCACACTAGTTTCTTCACCTGACGAGCTTGTATTTTGAGTGCATTCGTCTTGATCCACTGCTGTGTCAATACTTAGTTCACTAGTTTCGCTTTCCAACTCATCGTCATCGATTAAGGAGAGAAACTTCTCGATTTCCTCATCATTTAACGGTAGTTTAGTAGTCATGGCAAACGAAATAAACCCCTAATCGATCAAGAAAATAATACCACAAAAACCTGAAAGTTGCATAAACGTCATCCTTCGTCAATTTGACTACGCCATAAAACATAACCGAAAAAAAAATCTACTTACGATTTGCGTGCTCCTCTGTATGTGTGCTATCAAATAGAACAAACAACCGACTATCGCTGTACAAAAGCGGAGATCAACACGAACAATTAAAAACGTATTTACAGTGAAAATAAAATAGTTCGTAGTCATTTTGACGAAGGATGACCGTCTAGGGTTAAATAAGACTTGAGAATTAGATAAACATGAGAGGAAAATACTTTTTTTTAATTTGTATAGTAAACCATGATGCCTAACTTTATCAAATGCTTGTTGTATGTCTAAAAACGCAGCTGAACAATATTCTTGACGTTCTAAAGCATCAATAATGTGATTAATTACACGGTGGCATTGTTCGGGAGTACGACGAAACCCAAATTGGTGTTCAGGTATCACTTTATTCTCTTTTAGTATTGGCAATACTCTACGCAAAAATATTTTTTCAAAAATTTTTGGAGAATAGTGACAACAAACTAATTGGTCTATATGAAGTGATTTCGTTCTCAGATTTAGCTGGTTTAGGCACCATCACAATTTCAGCACACTTCCACTGAGTAGGGAAATGGTTAAGCCTTAAAATAGAATTATATATAAGTGTAAGCAACATAATTCCTTTTTTAGGAAAGCATTTAGCTACTTTGGCATCAGTTTTGTCATATCCTGGGGCTATCTTGTTAGACAATTTCTCGATTTCAGTACGTATGTATTTCAGCGGGTGTAATATGCTTCAGTGATAAAGACATTCGACATGTAATGTCAAGGAATTCTAATATTTCAGCACATTGTTCCTGCCATTGTTATCAAAAGGAGTGAAAGTTGCTTCAAGGTATTTACTAAATGAATTTCCTTTACTTTTATCTGTTCTACACCAAACATTGTTACTGTCTTTGATAGGTACATTTTTTTTTTTAGGCCGTTTTATGTATTTTGTAACATTCCATATTTTATGGTCATCATTATTTCTATAATTTAAACTCACAATATATTCGGATATCGATTTATTTTTGAAATCAGCGAGTTTTTCTTTTAGCCCCTTTGTGGCTTTGTTTAGAATAGTTTTGTCAGTTGGATTTCTGCTGATTTGCCATTTTTTCCGTAACCGTCTTTTATTCCGTATTAATGCTCTAATTTCTGTAGACACGTGAAATGAGTTGTGAGGCGAGAATTCATTCCTCTTTTGGGGAGTAGCAGCATAAGTAGCTTCATGAATTAAGTTTGTAAAACCTTCAACTGTATCATCCAGTTCAGCTGAAGTTTTAATAGAGGTGTTAAGTACTATATTTTGAGTTAACCAGTCTTAAAATTTGCAAATATCACTTTTGTAGCTTGAAGCAGAATATTTTCGTGGTTTAACATTGATTAATGTGTTGTAGCTGACAATAATTGGCGAGTGATCAGAGCTTAATTCTTCTGAGCTAACCGCATCTAAAAGCTGAGTTGGAATACCTTTATATGCAGCAAAATCTAAGAGGTCAGGAATTTTCAAGGGATCACTTGGCCAATAGGTTGGCTCACCGCTTGACAGAGTTTTTAAATTATTCTTTAAAATGCATTTGTAAAGCTCTCTACCCTTTGGGTTTGAAATAGGTGAGCCCCACCAGGGATGCTTAGGGGCCATCCATAAATTACGTCACACCTTAAAGGGGGGGGGAGGGTATCATTCAGAAGTGACATTGTGTGACAAGGGGCAGGGGGGTCAAAAGCTTTGTGACATCACATTTAAAAATTTGTGGTGTACAAACGTGAAATTTATAGGTAAACAAAAAATATTAAACATTTATAAACACAATCTTTGTTTTTTAATACTTAAGTTGTAACGAAGCTTTTTACTGCCCCTGCTTCTTACAAGTATAACTTGCTGAGGTATACTCGCCGTATCCAGGGTTCGTTACAATAAATTTGTAAACATTGGGGCTCTTCTGCGAATCGTACTTTATTTTATTTTGTATTATGATTTTAATCAAAGTTACAAAATTGTCTCCCGCGTTATAGTTTTAGCTTTACAACATTTTAAAGATTTTCATTTAGATGCAATTTATATAGCTAAAAATGCCCCAGGAAGAAGTGCATTTAACAGAGTTGAACGACGCATGGCACCTCTCAGTCGCGAACTTACTGGTGTACTATTATCACATCTTGATTCAAGTAATCGAACTACTGACTTAGATCTAGAAAAACGAAACTTCGAAAAAGCGGGCAATGTGTTGGCTGACACTTGAAGCAAGTTAGTCATTGATAATTTTCCAGTCGTTGCTGAATGTGTTGCACCAACTGTTACTGGACTGGATATTGAACAGGCTATGATGTTGAAAAATAATGCTACTTGGTATGCTAATCATGTACGTGAGTCACAATATTTTTTACAAATAGTTAAATGTGAAACTATTGCATGTTGCAGTGCAAGACGTTCTAGTCTTTGGAAATTATTAAAAGGATTTTTACCACCACCTGTGTTAATTAAACAGACATCAGAAGGTTATGGAGTCACAGTGAGTGATGACAACGACGTTAAGTTTGCTCCATTATTACTACAGATAATATTAAATCTCCAAGAATCATCCCATCTGAAACAAGTTCTATATGATAGTTATTGCCCTAGTGTCGAGTCATACTTATTTAAAAGATCGTGTAGCATATGTGGCCCATATTTTTCTTCATATAAAGCCACCAATCAACACAAACAATCACATAAAAAACAAAAGCTGTTACCTATCGCGAAAATTCGTCCTCAAAGAATTGCGGCTAGACGTGTCCGAGAGATTCTCTGTTTAATGAATGATGACGATGCTTTATGGATGGAAGAAGACGATGTGAATACGAAAGATATTCCTGACATCCAAATTCAGAACGAAAATGATTTGCCTGATTTAGCAGTAGTAAATGATATAAAGGAGTGGATCAAAAGTCCATTGACACAATATGATTAAGTATTTGATAAATCCATCAAATTGGAAAATGTGTGACGTCACAAAAGGGGAGAGCCTAGTCCAAAATGTGACAACTTGTGACAAGGACGGGGGGAGGGGTTAAAAAGTCCTTAAATTCGTGTGACGTAATTTATGGATGGCCCCTTAACATTGTAATCTCCTCTTACAAAAAATCTTGGACCGAGACCGCTGAAGAAGCTTTCGTATTCAGAAGCTAATATGTTGTGTCTTGGTGGTGAGTACAAAGCATAAATATATAAATAATTATTGTTGGTTTTAACTTTTATTCCAGCAGCTTGTATTGAAATTGTTTGAATTGGTTCAAGAGCAACATAATTGATAGAAGTTTCAATTAAAACAGCACAACCAGCATTAGCCCTGTTACTGGGATGATTAGAAGTGACTACATAATAATTTTTAATTCGTCAAAATGTTTTATTTGTGAAATGTGTTTCTGACTCTAGCATAATGTCAATATAATTCTCATTTAAAAATATTTCAATTTCTTGAGCGTGACGGGATAAGCCATTGGCATTCCATATTGCTAATCTTAAGTTTATTTGCATAACTTATTAATAAGTAGAGACATCATGTTAAGTAGAGTGCTTGTTAATTCTATTTGTTTTGCTAGCAGCTCTTCAATTTTTTTCATCGTAGTTTGTTCATTTTTCTCATTTTGTTTATCTATAACATTACCTTTTAATACATTAGCATAAGTCTGCTCAGTGTTGTTATTTGTCACATTGTTAATGTAATTTGATTTAGGTAACTCATTACCTAAGCTAGGGAAGTTTTGTTGGTCTATATCAGAGGTGGGCGCTCACACATATTGTTACATTTGTACACGCATACTATTACTATTTGTGTGTGAAGCAGCGAAAGCACGAATTTGAGCATGTCGTTCGGCACAACAACAGTGTACACTGAGTCTTGCAAGTTAACGTACAAATGTGCTATTCATGATTATTATTTATTGTTATTACTTTTTATTCTTATTATCTCATTATTATATCATTATCATTATTATATTATATTATTATCTTATTATTATTATTATTATTTAATAAGACTATCTATGTCTATTTCTCCTTCGTAAGTCTTAATCCGGAGGAGGTCTGCTAAATGCTGGTCCGTCATTCGATTTCTTTGTTTGTTAAGTATAAGCTTCATCGACGAAAAGGCAGATTCACAGTTGTATGTCGATCCAAACATAGAATACAGTCTGTAAATCTGATCCTTTGTCTTTGGATACTTCTTTTCGTCGATTGCCCTCCAAAATTGTTCGCCAGTTAGCAACGGAATTGAGAAATCTTGTCTCATGTTAACTAACTCTGATTGCAGTTCAGAGTGTTGCTTTTCAATATCGCAGATAAGTGTATATTCGTGCAGATCTATTATATTCTTTATAATTTCAAAATCTTTGAATGTTAAATGACAATCTGTGTATAAGTTTTCTAGCATGTTGCAGTATTCTATGTTCTTATCAAATGTTTAAAATTGGCTATAGATTTCTGTCACTTTTTTCAAATTTAAAAGATTTCCATTTTTTATTTCATTTATTGGAATTTGAATTTTCCGGCTGAAATGGTGTACTGTGGTTACTAATTGTGTTATTATCTTGTGTTTTCCTTGAAGCTGTAAATTTAATTCATTGAATAATTCTGTTATGTCGCAAAAAAAGGCTAGATCATACACAAAATTTTTGTTTTTTTAGTTCTAAAACGAAATTCCCATTATCTGCAAACATATTTTGTTCAAAAAATGTTAAGATTTCATTCCACAAATCGAACAGGCGCTGAAGCCAACGAACCTCAGTACATAATAGTACGTCACCGTATTCCGCTTTTAGATCCTGAAGAAGCGTTTTGAATTTTCGGTGGTTTAAAGAGTTGTGGCCCCCTTTAATTTTATTTATAATTTTTATTGATATATTCATTGCCCTTTTCAAATAGTCCCCTTTTGCGAAAAACGCTTGCTGGTGGATTATACAATGGAAAAAAAGAACCTTGAAATGATTTTTTAATAATTGCCCTACTAAGCCTTTTTTCGATCCCACCATTACTTTGGCCCCGCCCGTACAAATTCCGGCTAATTTATTTTTATCAACGAAGCAGAAGACTTTCTCAACCAAAACATTGTATAAAATTTCACCGGTTACATTGCTATCCAAAGCAATAACATCAAAAATTTCTTCGAAAGTTTGAAAGTTTTGATCGACAGTTTTTACACAAATTATTAGTTGACAAATACTATTTAGATCAGTACTCTCATCCAAACTGAGAGAAAAATATTTGCAATTTAGCAATCTATTTTTAGTCTCAGAGTGGATGAATTTGCTATATCTTCAGTCCTACGTGTGACGGTACGACGAGATAAAGGTACCTTTTCTATGATTTGATGCCCTTTTTCACCAAAACATTTCAAAACTTTTGAAGACAAATTTAAGAAAAAAAGGACATCTTCAAATAGGCGACACTGCTTTACCAAAGCCAACGCAACAGTAAAAGATGCCTTTATTAAAGGCAAATCAATATCTTTATTATTATTTTTACCATTATCAGTTTCAGTATCATTATTATTATTTTAAAAAAATTGCTTGCTTGCTTCCGCTCACCTCCAGTAAAAAATTTAAAATTTGTATGGCAAGAGAAATAATGTCGGCTTAAACAAAATTTAGAACTGCGACCAACAATGTCGTAACAAATAAGACATTGTGCTCTTCCATCCAAATTTTCTATAAAGAAAAAATCTTCTTCCCATTCGTGCATAAACATTGTTAGCTCTCACTGTATATTTGAAATAGCGCAGCGTGGTGTTGCTTGAACAAGTGTTTGCATGCGATTGTTTTGCTTTCCCATAGCCACTGGTATGACAGCATTCAGTCTTCATTGTGCCGAGGGCTACCGATCGTTCGTATTCTATAAATAGCGTAATATTTTGTGCTGCTCGTCGCAGCAGAGGCCCTATGCACGCGTGCATAGGAAAATCAACTTGTGCCCACCTCTGGTCTATATGTTTGTTCTCTTTTCTAATGCTTGCAGAAATCGGTTTATTTCGAACGAGTTGTTGGTATATAGTGCAGCCTTTGTAATTCGCTGTATGGTTTTGTAAGCAATTAACATATATAGGTAATGTCTTTGGATTTAGTACATTGACTAGTAGGATGCATTAAATTACACTTTACGCATTTATACGGATTTTTACAATAAGTTTTGGTATGATCAAATTCCTGGCATCAATAGCATTGAGTAATGTCATTTGTTTGGCTCTACCTTAATAATAGCATTATTTAAATGTTTAAGCTCGTAAATTTCCTTATTGTTAGCGTTGGGCTCCAAATCAACAAAGAACATAGATAACGGTTGCCTAGTTATCCTGCTTTTAATATAATATTACTTACATTTCTTACTTTATGACCTAATGAAGTAATATTACTTTTAGTTTCTTCCAAAGCAGTGGAAAAGTGAATACATTTTATGACTACTCCATATGATCGATCCTGTTTAGGTTGATACGTGTGAAAACACACTTTAACACTATCTAAATATTTTACAATTTTTCTGTAGGAATCTATATCATTTATCATAACTCTAATTTGGCCATCAGATAACGATTTATATCTAAAATCTTTTTTGGCAATTACACTAGCAATATAGTTTAGCATTTCATTTATATTAAAAACACCTGGTATAATCAACGGAGGTGGTTTTGGAGCGTGCAGCACTTCTGTTTCATTCACTGTCATATTCTCTTCAGCGATCGTAAAAGTGTCTTCATCATCACTTAGGAGGTCGAATCTATTTGGATGTATGAGAATTTGTTTCTTCCTTTGATGGACATTGGGAGACTCATTGTTTATACGTTTTCCGTTTTTGATTGAAATGCTTTGCCATTTATGTTTTGTATATTCGTTGTCTTCATCTTCTCCTGATGCATTCGTTTTATAATGGTAGATTTTATTTATAAGTTTTTATGAGTTATAATTATAATCACTCTCACTAATATATATTACACAGGATAATACACTTGGAAACAAGCGAGAAGTGCGACTGATGCAAACACAACAATATACAATTTAAATTAAATTTAAATTTCTTTGCAATAATATATTTTAAGAAATTATAGAATTTTTGAAATTTTATATGAGCTTGAGAAAATTTATTTGCTACCGTTCTCAATGCCTGCTCGTGAGATAAAGGATAAGTGATGAAACAAAAATGATAAAGATGTGGTACTGCTTCCTCTTTTCTTCCCGATTACTGTATGCTTCCACTCGAATATTCCACAATCCTTCTAAAATTTGATAGTGTTCTATCAAACGGAGTATAAATTGTTGGTCGTTTAACGATTTCTCCATTTTTATATTATTTATTTTATTTTACTTTATTTTATTTTATTATTTAATTTCATTTTTAGATTTAATTTGATTTTATTTTTTTTTAATTTCACATTTATTTCAATTCACTTTTTTCTTCTTCACTTCGCTTTGTATTATTGTGTCAATTAACTTTTTTTCTTCGCTTCACTTCACTTTTCTATGTCTTCTCAGCTTGAAATCTTCACTGCAAATGAGCTCTTGCTTGTCAAACATGAGTGGAGACGATCAAATTATCGTCCGTCAAATAGAAATATCAAAAATTTTTGATTTTCATCAAACAGAGCCCAGAATATTATTGTAACGCAATATTTATGGCAAACACAAAAACTGTCATTGCCCATGGGCAGTTTTCAAGCTTTTATAAGCTGAGATCTACACCATAAGCAGATGCACTGAGATAATCCTATAGAAGAACTATCATGGGGAACGAATAGTCATTTTTAGTGCTGGTCGACCTGCATTTCAGGCAATCTCTTCCGTTGAAATTAAATCAACACTAGTTAATAGGTGCTGAACAGGATTGCCACTGTAAAAATTATCCTACTATTATGGATGGCACAATGAAAACGAGCTAACGATGTTCTGGAAAAAGTGCGGCAACCAATTCGATAATACCAGAGCTAACCCTACTGGTAACTGGTGCCTGGCCAACGACAGGCAAGGATGTTCCGGGGAGACTACGATACAAACGGTTCAAAAAACTAATCCCTTGCACAATAGGCAGATAAAGGCAGCTTGTTGGAATTTAAACAGCTCAAGGCAGGCTGCGGTGTCATCTGCACAGATTAGGGTATTGTTCGATGGGTCAATGTTGCTATTGTGACCATCTGAATAGCACCGCAATCGCAAGAAGAAGGAGCCAGGAAATCGGGCCCTGACAGACGACAGCGCTAATTTGCATTAGCGTGCTTAATTTACATTTATTTGCGCATTTGACCCACATTAATGCAAATTTGTAATGCACAAGAATTTCGTGCATTTAGCTGAATTTACCAAATTTGAGTAGGCAACACTGCTCAAAAATGGCCGATTTTTGCTATTTTTTGACAAATGTCGCTCGAATTCTGCCGCCACCTTTGCGTTTATAGCATCAGAGGTAAGCAGTTTTATATGGCTAATTAAATTATGTGCAAGTATATTAACAAACCAAATTTTAATATTTTTAGATGGCAGAAAATAAACACAGTTTGCTATCCATTTTTCCAATATTTTTTAATCTTTCGCACACTTTTCTCGCTTTACCATCATATATTGCTTTTAATTTCACTCTATTATCTTTGAACGTAGTTAATAATAAACGAATTTTTTCGTTAAATTTATATTGATTTTCCAAAATACCAAAATTTCTATTAATAATTTTTCTTATTAATTTTCATTTTACTTTTTTTTTAATAAATAAACAAATTTCACAATCTAAATGCACAAGTCTGCCGTCTGTCACCATAAAATTTCAATGCGCATTAACGTTGCTTAATGCGTATTAATTTTGCTCGTCTGTCAGGGCTATAAGCTAACTGGTCCAGTAATTCAACTGACCACAAACGTAAAAAGAGGTCAAAGAAGACATTATACAATAACATCGACAATCTTCAATTCAATCCAAGGAGTGACGAAAATGTAAGCAGCAAAATTCACATTTGAAAGTGTAATACATACATGTAGTGGAAATGAATAAACGTCCAACAAAAGAAGAAGTAGCTGCAGAAAGATCAGTCGTAAAGTGATATCGAAATGCCTGTATTGCGTATAGAAAAGGAAAGATGGACAATGCTCTCGAACTTTTGTGATTGTTCTGAAGGTAATAATTTCCGAAATTGTTAACGAGTTGCACAAAGGTTAAAGAGAAATCGTGATTACCTTGCAGAAAGTAAAGCAACGGTTTTATTGGGTTGGTTGTCGTCAATTTAGTACCGAGTGAATTGTCATTGGTGCTGAGCGTATTGCAACTAAATAACAGAGCTCCAGGAGTCATGATCAGATTAACTGTACAATTGGAGTGAACTGGATGTAAATAGGAAACAAATATTTTTTGTTTGTTTTTGTTGTAGCTGTCTAATTCCCGCTTTTGAGGTAAGGTTGAGGTTGGTTGTCATCGAAGTCAGCTAACAGTATACCCATGAAACGTGACTTTACGACGGGGTCGAGTAGGATTGCATGCAGAGTACATATTTGGTATATCTGAGCCAATAACGCATAAGTTAGAGTTTAATCTGCTATAGGATCCAGAACGAGCGCCACTCTAGATTCTCGTAGCAACTCAAGTTTTTCGTCCGTTATAGATGGTACGCTATTCACTGGGAAGGAGTCGGTGAAGGCTTTAATAGCTCTACCATGAATGTCGTTCAGTGCGTGTCTGAAGTTTCTTGCGCCCATAGCATGATCGGCGTATTGTTCGATGTCGTCGACGTAATCAAGGTATGATCTCTTAATGTTCACAGGAGCCAACTCCATTTCAAATATTCGATTGCAGGGATGGTTTCTACTTAGAGAAAAGCGAACCTGGTTGTCTCCATGAAAGCATAGTTCTTCGCTGATCAAATCTTTTTGAAAAGTTTCCGTCAGTTTCTACCAATATTAGTCATTTTAATTTTGCTTACCCTAAAAATTGGTAACGATATTTTTACAAATTGCATTCGTCTATTCGAATAGTTGTAGAAAATGCTTTTGTTTTATTAGGAAGAGGAGGTACAAAACAGAAACAGAAGCCACCGCTTTGATACGTTTATAATGTTACTAACGATTTATTGCTTCGTTCAAACAATTTGGTCTATGTAGGCTCCGTTGTGCTTTTTGTAAACAGTCATTCAGGATTTGGTACCTGATTGATTACAAGTGTGCTATGTCGGGATGGTGAAAGAGCTTGGCATTCCTTCACTGCCGATGACGGCAGTGAAGACCTCCACTCCGTTGAAAAGACCAGGCGGAGAAGGACCTGGCTTCGCTTGGAATATTCAATTGGCGCCAAGTAGAAAAAAGGAGAAACGACTGGTGCGCCGTTGTTAACTCGGCTATAATCACGTAAGCAGTGTCTACGCCAATAAAGCTTAGTATCCAGCTCTCAAGAAATGTAAAAACTTCATATAAACAACGCGTAAGAAATGGTCAAGAAAATTTCCTGCGGTAAATTTTCTTGTGCTGGTATGCAGCTCTAAAGAAATCTAGTACTATTTTTTAATAAATTTTTTCAATAAAATTCGAATATGGCAAACCTGGTTTTGCGAAGAAACATCAAATCAACTGAAGGAAATTCAATTCTAAATTAGTTAAAATCATTATGAAGTATATTTAATTTTAAAATGTTGTATAAAACTTACGAATCATCAACAACATTCCTTAAATCGCAATGAAAATATTTATGTTACTGCACACATACTATACATACATACATACTACGCACAAAGTTTTTTTTTCTTTGTTTATTATTCCTTGCTCTTCTAATGTGTATCAACAATGCGTAACCTGCTGTCAAAATTACTTGACTACAGCGCAAGAAATAAAGATTTTTTTCTTGAGTATTTACTTGAGAATTGGAAACTAACCATAAATGAAAACAAAAAATTATAACAGATTTTTTTATTAAAACATGGAAATGAAAACTAAAGTTTATCCCGATTTGGTAAAAAAAATATTTAAATAAAATAATTACGATACAAAAAATTATAACAGATTTTTTTATTAAAACATGGAAATGAAAACTAAAGTTTATCCCGATTTGGTAAAAAAATATTTAAATAAAATAATTACGATACGTGTAAAAAACTAGATAATCAGTGGATTAACATGTGTAGTTTGCCATAGGCCGCGTGAAGATTTTACCCACTCACGTTCGTATACACGTGATCATACATCTTTGTTGCACTCATTCAGTAAAGTCATATAAACAAGTATATCTATCCCGCTCTAATATCCCCAATCGACGACTGATGCAGGGTTGCATTTTTTTATTCCTACATTAAAAATTTCTGAAAATTTCAAAGAAAACTTTTTAATTTTTAAATTATTAATTTTATCATTTTTAATAAATATTTACATAAAATTGTAATTTATTGTAATTAAATACCTTAACGCTAACATTTTGTAAATAAAAACATATTTCATCTAAAAAAATAATTTCATCTCAAAAAAAGATAGAAAAAAGAGGAATGTACATGTGTACATATGTATGTATTTATTTTTGCGTATTATATTGGACTACGCAGTCCCTTTTCAAAGTACATTCACTTTTTTCACATACTTACTTAACAACTGATATTTGCTGCTTCTGATGATATTGGAGGATGGAGTCATGTGTAGAAGTTCACGCAACTGAGGAAAGTTCTCTGATCGCCATACACTTGGGAGTGGCAAGAAACGATTCTTTTACATATGACTCAAGCAGCTCACGACTTCCGGTCTTTGACCAACTATCCTCTGGGTAACTTAAGAACATCCGTTTGAAGGCGAGCTAAAGTGAGAAGGCGAAACATTCCCTGCATAGGGTTGAAAAGGAACAACAAGCCTCGGATGAGAGACCCCCCTTTTGATGACGACCATGGCAAACGAAATAAGGACTACGAATTGAGGGCATGTACCTGGAATGTCCGGTCCCTTAATTGGGAAGGTGTCACTTCCAGCTGGTTGATGTTCTCGTGAAAATAAAGGCTGACATCACCGCCGTCCAAGAAATGCGATAGACGGGACAAGGACAGAGAAAAGTAGGTCCTTGTGACATCTACTACAGTGGCCAGATAAAGGAGCGCAAGTTTGGTGTGGGATTCGTAATGGGAGGGAGACTCCGTCGCCGAGTACTATCATTCACTCCTATGAATGAACGTCTAGCCACAATCCGCATCAAAGCGAGGTTCTTTAACATATCGCTGATTTGCGCCCACGCCCCGACGGAAGAGAAGGACGATGTGACCAAAGATGCCTTCTATGAGCGCTTGGAGCACACCTATGTCGATGTCAAAATCATGCTTGGCGACTTTAAGGTCATGGTGGGCAAAGAAGGTATCTTTGGCACTACAGTCGGTAAATTCAGCCTCCACAAGGAAACATCCCCAAGCGGATTGAAGCTTATCGACTTTGCCGGGACACGAAATATGGTTATCTGTGGTACTAGATTCCAGCATAAGAAGATTCATCAAGCTACCTGGCTGTCTCCGGATCGAAAAGCCACCAACCAGATCGATCACGTTGTGATAGACGGAAGACACGTCTCTAGAGTTTTGGATGTGTGTGCGCTCCGAGGTCCTAACATCGACTCGGACCACTATCTTTTTGCAGCCAAGATTCGCACCCATCTCTGTGCAGCAAAAAACGAACGACAACAAACACATGGAAGGTTCGACGTCGAGAAGCTGCAATCACAACAAACAGCCGAACGATTTTCTACTCGGCTTGCACTCCTGCTCTCTGAGAGCACTCGTCAACAACTCGGTATAAGGGAACTGTGGGACGGCATTTCAAACTCCTTACGTACAGCTGCAACCGAAGCCATTGGTTTTCAGAAAGTGCAAAAGAACAGCTGGTAGAAAACAGGCTGCCTACCTCGCAACGTTACGATCGTCCACAATACGTGCGGGATGGGATAGATACCGAGAGTGGAAGAGCGAAGCGAGACGCATTTGCAGACAGAAAAAGAAAGAGGCCGAAATACGTGAGTATGAAGAGCTTGACAAGCTGGCCGACAGAGGTAATGCTCGAAACTTCTACGAAAAAATTCGGCGACTTACAGAAGGTTTGCCCAGAGCATACTTAAATTATGGTGGGAACACTTCTCCAGCCTGCTGAATGGCAGTGAAAGCACAACACCGGGAGAAGGCGAACCCGATTCCCCAATCGAAGTCGATGTAGCGGACGTTCCATTACCCGAGCATGAAGAAGTTCGAATAGCAATTGCCCGCCTGAAGAACAACAAAGCGGCAGGGGCCGATGGATTGTCGGCCGAGCTATTCAAACACGGCGACGAAGAACTGATAAGGAGCATGCATCAGCTTCTTTGAAAAATATGGGACGAAAGCATGCCCAACGATTGGAATTTAAGTGTGCTATGCCCAATCCATAAAGAAGGGGACCCCACAATCTGCGCCAACTACCGTGGGATTAGCCTCCTCAACATCGCATATAAGGTTCTATCGAGCGTATTGTGTGAAAGATTAAAGCCCACCGTCAACAAACTGATTGGACCTTATAAGTGTGGCTTTAGACCTGGCAAATCAACAACCGACCAGATATTCACCATGCGCCAAATCTTGGAAAATACCCGTGAAAGGAGAATCGACACACGCCACCTCTTCGTCGATTTCAAAGCTGCTTTCGACAGCACGAAAAGTAGCTGCCTCTATGCCGCGATGTCTGAATTTGGTATCCCCGCAAAACTAATACGGCTGTGTAAACTGACGTTGAGCAACACTCAAAGCTCCGTCAGGATCGAGAAGGACCTCTCCGAGCCGTTCGATACCAAACGAGGTTTCAGACAAGGCGATTCTCTATCGTGCAACTTCTTCAACCTGCTTCTGGAGAATATAGTTCGAGTTGCAGAACTAACTAGAGAAGGTACCATCTTCTATAAGAGTGTACAACTGCAGGCGTATGCCGATGATATTGACTGGACAAGGAAGTAATGCAAATGGGTCTGGCAGTGAACGAGGGCAAGACAGAATATATCTTCTGTCATCAAACAAACAGTCGTCGCACTCGCGACTTGGCACTCACGTCACTGTTGCCAGTCATAACTTTGAAGTTGTAGATAATTTCGTCTATCTTGGAACTAGTGTAAACACCACCAACAATGTCAGCCTAAAAATCCAACGCAGGATAACTCTTGCCAACAGGTGCTACTTCGGACTGAGTAGGCTATTGAGAAGCAAAGTCCTCTCTCGACAAACAAAAACCAAACTCTATAAGTCCCTCATAATTCCCGTCCTGCTATATGGTGCAGAGGCTAGGACGATGTCAACAACGGATAAGTCGATGTTGCGAGTTTTCGAGAGAAAAATTCTGCGCGTTGGCCACGGCGATTATCGCATTCGATGGAACGATGAGCTGTACGAGATATACAACGTCATTGACATAGTTCAGCGAATTAAAAGACAGCGGCTTCGCTGGCTAGGTCATGTTGTCCGGATGGACAAAAACATTCCAGCTCTGAAAGTATTCGACGCAGTAGCCGCCGGGGGAAGCAGAGGAAGAGGAAGACCTCCACTCCGTTGAAAGAACCAAGTGGAGAAGGACTTGGCTTCACTTGGAATATCCAATTGGCGTCAAGTAGCGAAAAGAAGAAACGACTGGCGCGCTGTTGTTAACTCGGCTATAATCGCGTAAGCGGCATCTACGCCAATTAAGAAGAAGAAGAAGATGATATTGCTGCTGTTGCTTTTTCCAATTCATTCGGATTTCCAATGCTATAAAAACAAATGAAGTAATTATTATTTATCATTATTAAAATCACATGAAATTTACTTACTTACCTTCTTGCTGCTGTTGCTTTTTCCAATTCATTCGGATTTCCAATGCTATAAAAACAAATGAAGTAATTATTATTTATCATTATTAAAATCACATGAAATTCACTTACTTACCTTCTTGTTGTACGAGCCTCCTTTGCCATGGTACGAGCGCGAATGACATGCGTCCTTCAATCGTTTTTTTATTACCCTTTTTGGGATTTTCTTTTGGCACTATTGACGATTACGTTTTCTCCTTCGCACTCATTCAAATAAATCAAGAAATGAAAGGAACTTTTTTTCATCGCATTTAGGTAATTAAAAAATAACCCGAAAATGTGCGTTGGTGTTAGTGCCCATGCGATGAAAAAAGTAGAGAAAAAATGTGTAGTTGTATTAGAATATTTGACACAAGCGGGTAGCCGTGGTTGGCAAGGTATCTTGTTGACTATAAAATGTTACCTTAATATTTCATTATACTCTCAGAGAAATATGTAAATAGCATTGAGCTCAAAATAAATTAATACAATTGGTGTGCGAAAATAAACTCTTCAATTCCCAGTGTCACCTGTAGGTGACACAAGTTTGATATTTTTTTTCTACCACACGGAAATTTAATTTCTAATTCTACCACTATTCTAGCAAAGCCTATTAATAACACTAATTATTATTTTTTTCTGGCAACACTAGTAAAATGTCATTTGTCAAATTCGTTCATTTGTTTAGCGCGATACTTGAACAGTCTGAGTTTGTGTGATTTCTTGCGATATAAAGTGAAATAAAAATGCCTAGACCGTAAGTATTGATTATTGTGTTATTACATATAATAAACAAATATATAAGCTGTGATACAAATATATTTTACAATAAAAATAACTTATCGTATCATTGCTACAACTTTGGAAATATGTAAAGAGTGAGTCTGTTAGATCAAATGTGCTGGAATGAGAATTGAAATCATAACATATACGGCGGAATGGTTCGTTTAACTCAAAATTTGTTCTAGAAAATTTTAAAAGTAAGGGTCTAAACTGCTTGGTAGAGCGAGGGGGAACGTTAAAATTAATATCAGATAAGAGAGATGGGCTACAGACTGACCCATTCATGAGTTTTACAAGAAATATTATGCCAAGCATCTCCCTACGACTAGCGAGTGTCGGGAGATTTATAAGCTTTAAGCGGTTAGTGTAAGTGGGAAGATTTAAACTGGAATCAAAAGGCAAATGATTTAAGGCAAAAAGTAAAAATTGTTTTTGAACGGACTCTAACTTATCTGAATGGACTTGGTAACTAGGGTTCCAAGCCACAGAAGCATACTATAATATAGGCCTCACCAGAGATGTAAAAAGAATTTTTGTGGCAAGCGGATCTCTAAATTCTTTAGACCAACGTTTAACAAAACTAAAAGCCCCTTTAGCTTTAAAAACCGTGGAAGATGTGTGAAGATTAAAATTGAGTTTGGGGTCCATAGTTACTCCCAGATCAACAAAACTGCATACTTGTTCCAACCTAAAGTTTTGTATTGCGTATGAAGTAGGGTCTACAGATCTACGTGAAAAGCACATCGTTTTACATTTTTTAAGGTTCAATGGCATGTCATTTCTATCACACCAAGAAACTAGGTTGTTTAAGCCTGTTTGCAACTGACATATTTCGCTGTTCGAAGTACGTTTTCAAAAGTTTTACATCGTCAGCATATAATAAAACTTTTGAAAAGTTAAAAACAGATGATATGTCATCAATAAATAACAAGAACAGAATTGGACCAAGATGGCTACCTTGTGGAACGCCTGAAGAAACATTGATTATGTCAGACAAATGATCGTTAAATATGACTTGTTGAATTCTATTACTAAGTTAAGAAGCAACCCATTTTAGAAATATTGGTTGAAAACCAAGAAGATCAAGTTTATGCAAAAGAATTGAATGGTTTACTTCATCAAAAGCTTTACTAAAATCTGTGTAATAAGAAGAGTATTGTTTATAATAGGGCTTGTTGCTATGCGGTATGTTGCTTTATAGCTTGTTTACGTATTACAGGTTGACGTTAGATGAAATTGCCGAGGAGTTGGAGGCCGGGGACGACCCAGGCGATATTATTTTATTTCCTCCTGATAATGGTGTGGTAACGTACGAATACAGAGGGGATGAAAACGAAGATAATATTCTTCATCTTTCTAGTCGCATGCTTCGATCTCAAGTAGAAATACAAAAGAGACCTTCCATCTCTGGAGACAATTGTTTAGATAATCTGGAAGAGGAAGAGGAAGAAGTGGAAGTACCCGCACCGAAAAAAAGGAAAAAAGAAAATACTATAAAGAAATGGTACAGCAATGTCAGCAATGCTTCTTTTATTACTTTCGGTAAAGGAGACTGTTATGAAGAAGTTTTCTTGAACTCTCAGAAGGAGATGTCTGCCGTCGAATGTTTTGAATTGCTCTATAGCGACAACATAGTAAAGTTCATAACTGAAATGAGCGATTTGTATGCTTTGCAGAGAAATCACACTCTAAATGTGACTAGTGATGAAATTAGAGTTTCATTGCAATACTACTACTTACGGGATATTTGACACCTAAGTACATGCGAATGTTCTGAGAAGTAAAAAGTAACACACACTATGAACTAGTGGCATCTAGTATAAGGCGAAATAGATTTTTTGAAATTCAGCAGTACCTTCATCTTTCAGTTAGTACATCCTTGCTACCCAACGACAAATTCGCTAAAGTTCAACAATATTTCACGAAACTAAACGTAAATTTTACTGCCAATTTCGAAAAAGCTGGTTCTTCACACATTTCCATAGACGAAACTATAGTACCATACTTTGTAAGGCACGGTACCAAGCAACACATACACGGAAAACCAATACGATTTGGTTGCAGCTACACGACACGGATATTTGGTCAATTGTGAGCCTTATCAGGGTATTTGTATGTATTGTAGTATTTGCGAGAGCACAATGTTGGGGGCACAGGTACTGTTCAGGAAAATCGACTGGAGAATTGCAATTTGCCAAACTCAAAGGATATGAAAAAAGAGCCAAGAGGTAAGCTATGTCATAAAGCTTCGGAGTAGGTTTTTGCAGCTAAATGGCATGATAATAGTATCGTCACCATGGCATCCAACTGCCATGGATTAGATCTCATCACAAAAGTGGATCGAATTGAATTTGTGGACAAAAAGCGGGCTAAAATTCAAGTTGATTGCCTAGCCATTATCAATATGTACAATAAGTACATGGGTGGAGTAGACCGTTTTGACGAAAACGTTCACTCCATGAGAGTAGCTCTTCGCGGCAAAAAGTGGTGGTTCCCGCTCTTTGCTCCTGGTTTAGATGCAAGTTGCCAAAATGCATGGCTAATCAAAAGAAATTCAGATAACAACTGGACCTATTGCGATTTCCGTCGAAATGTGGCAAATATCTACCTGCAAAAATATGACAAATCTCCCATCCGCAATTCTGTTTGTGGTGTTCCTGTGCAGATGAGAGTGCGTATCGAGGTGAGGAGTGCAGGCAGTGCGGATGATCACTTGCAAATCGACTGTTCTCAACGAAGATGCGGATTTTGTCACCAACGCAGTAGAAAAATGTGTGCCAAGTGTAATATTGGTTTGCATGTAAAATGCTGGTACAACTTTCATAATAAATAAGTGTTAATTTTTTTTGTAATAAGTACATAAATAAAGATTACCTATCATAATAAAACTGATGCCTTATTCCTACCGAAAGAAAAAACGCGTCTTTTGGAGTTTTCATTGCCCAATGCCCACTGTAGGTGGCACGCCCATAAAAAAATAGGGGTAGGTTACATATTTTTTATATTTTTTTTGTTGTCGTATCTAAATGTATTCATACTGTTTTATGTAAAGAGATAATATTTTTTTTGCTAACTTGGACATGGGAATTGAAGAGTTAATTTGTCGCAAACTTGCTTTTATTTCTTAGTTAAATATTTTTCAAAAGGCGAGTCACATTAGAAAGCTTATTTCCATATGGATATTTTATTTTGGTGCTTTTAGCTTTATCTTTAGCGGATTTGTAAGCGAACAGCGAAGCTCGCATTTTACATTCTAATGCTGTCAAGGTCGTAGCTGAACCCTAATGAAAAAATTCTATAATTTTTGTATCAAAGAAAAAATAAAAACACTTCACAGGTGGAAAACATTTCTGACAGATAGTTCCTCTGTTGGTGGAGAGGCTGGGAATAATTCCTACTGAGTTCCCGGGTGGCACGGCGGTCTGGAACAATGTGTAATATATACAAGTATAATATAAGTCGATTGATGGATCTGGTGGCCTGTTTCTCATATTCTCCCCAAATCTCTTTGCCATTCCTACCTGTCAAACAATCGTAGGGCGATGAAGCTGGCGGAACAGATAGATGATTCGACATTCTACACAATGAATGACGAAGCTACCACGATAATTATGGGCACCTGTAATAGCTCCACCGATGTTACCATTTCTGGCGGTGGTTTGATAAATAGCATAACCTGGCAACTTATGCTAACTCTCGCATCAGACCACCTGCCCATAATTATCTCGATCGAGAAACCTCCCAATTGTGTGTTTTTTTCTGTGGACAACCGCACCTTCGTTAACTTTAACAAAGCAAACTAAGCCGGCTTCACGGAATTGACTGAGAACACCTTTACCGCTTTACCTATTCCTACGGACGGATCCATTAGCAAACGCCGATTCCGCAAGATGATCGCAGCAGCTACCGCTCACTTCATCCCGGATGAAAGAATTCGTAACTCCGCCCTAATTTCTCAGCCGAAGTAGCTGTTTTAGCTAACGAGCGAGTTAATTTATTTACAGCCAATGATATTTGTTCTGACTGATCCTTTATTTGTATAATATTTCAGCGTATACACATGTATTTCAATATTGAATATATTACACTTAAACTGTACAAGTGTTACTCGGCAGTAAATAATGATAAAGTGACCTCGAGGCTATTGTTCCAGTTGCTTATATAGGCTATGCTTATCGCTGCTCATACTGTTGAGATGCTGGTTGTTTACTAGTAAATAACTATTTTGGTTGTTATTGTTTGTTGTACTGATAGTGCGCTTCTATTGTTCTAAGATAAAGTTGTTTTGATGATTTTTCTTTAATCTTTACTGAAACATAAGGTTGTGGTTAAAGGTTAAAGTATTAACTCTGCCCTCTCTTGTGAAAAATAGATCTCCTGATCTATACTTGAATCTTGAGTGATGAGTCATTCCTACACATTCTATGGTAGCGTTGTAGTTTCTCAGATATACAGTTTTTTGATAAACTATATATAGTGAATATTACAAATATAATTAATCCTAGGACTACAAGTACTCCTATAGTTATGAACATATTCTTGATTGGGTGTTCTTCAAATGGTATTAAAAATGGATTTAATTTTTTATTGTTGTCAAATTGATATTCGTTTTCTGATTCCAATATTTCAAGAATGTGAATTCTTTCGTTTCCATTAGCTATAATATAATCTTTAATTTCTTGTTCCTGGTTGTGGATTTGGAAATTTGATTAAATTCAATCCTTCAATTGATTTTTCGTTTAAAATATGTTTTCCTTGTAATACGACACTACAATGTCCTAAATCTATAATAGGTGCATTATTTTCTTGGATAACATTACAATGGGCTTCGTAACCTTCGATCATTGGTATTGTACAATTGTCATTAGGTTCTTATTTACAAATATATTTACTTAAATTATTTTTACATTTAGATGTTAATATTATTTTATCTTCACATTTACTTACGATTTTATTCATATCCAAAATGCCTTGACAACAGGATAATGGAGTATCTTTGTATGTTGTGCATTTCTTTTCAATGACTGGATATTTATAAATTACAATGAAAGTGTCGTCTAATCTACCTACATGCGTGTCTGCATATTCGAGTATGTCAATAAGCGGTATACTAGTTTGTTCTTTTTCTAACATCCTTTCAATCTCGTCCGTATTTATTGCTGCTGAATAAAAATTTCCGTTCTTCGCGAAATTAATTGTCGTAGTTAAGTCAAATAACTCCTTGTATAATTCTTGCAATATAACTTTTTGTTTAATTGTCTCAATATTAAATGTTTTCATCATTATTTCAAAGTTGGAATTTGACTTATTATTTTCAATTATGTCGTTGAGTGTTGTTTTAATTTCAATCAGGTCGTCGGGGTCTGGGACTCCTGTGACTCCTGAGCGTCTGTCTCGTCCATTATTCAGTAGTTGTTTTCTGAGGATTTCTATTCTGTTGAACAAAGCTGTTTCTGTTGTGTCTTCACTAGGCATCTCTCCTTTATGTTCGGCGATCTCCTAGTATGACTTAAGTATTTTACTTAAGTTCGTCATATGGAATGGGTACTCATGTTCTTGATACAAAAATGATGGGTGAGTCTCGGTTAACACGTACTTGCGATCTTGTAAGTCGGTTATTTCCTGAGATAAGGATGTTGCTAGGATTAATGTTAGCGTTATCTTCATCACTGTTTCTGAGGTCGTCCTTGTGTACGATATTCCCCTCCGTTGTTAAAGTTGTGTCCTCACGATTCTCTGGTACTGTTTTCTTCAAATAGCGTGGATTTCTTTTACTTCGTCGCTTTGTTTCGCATAAACTGTTTGTCCTGTTTTATATTCCTTTTGGGTTCGTTTATATTGTGGTATGATAGCATATACTCCTCCTTATTTTCGATCAGTTCTTTTATTCCTTCAGTCTTGCTCCTTTCAAAAAATAATTCGATAGGTTTCATTTTTTTAACGGAATGTAATGTCCTATTGTATTCCTTGATTGCGTTGAATAGTTCATCAGTCGCGGTTGATTTATTTTGTTTAATGCGAATTCTAGTAATTTCCAGAATGGTTGAATGCATCCGTTCGATGTTGAATGGCGTGCTGCGGTCATTGAATGTTTAATATATAGCCGTTGGAATAGAGCTTTTTCGGCTATGCTATTAAATATAGTCTCGTTATTTGTCATTGGTTTATTACAAAAGGGGAATATTTGTATGAGTCTTCTTCTTCTTAATTGGCGTTGACACCGCTTACGCGATTATAGCCGAGTCAACAACAGCGCGCCAGTCGTTTCTTCTTTTCGCTATGTGGCGCCAATTGGATATCCCCAGCGAAGCCAAGTCCTTCTCCACTTCGTCCTCCCAACGGAGTGGAGGTCTTTTTCTTCCTCTGCTTCCAACGGCGGGTACTGCGTCGAATACTTTCAGAGCTGGAGTATTTTCGTCCATCCGGGCAACATGACCTAGCCAGAGTAGCCGCTGTCTTTTAATTCGCTGAACTATGTCAATGTCGTCGTATATCTCGTACAGCTCATCGTTCCATCTTTCGCAGAACCGTTCTCTCGAAAACTCGCAACATCGACTCATCGGTTGTTGTCATCGTCCTAGCCTCTGCACCATATAGAAGAACGGGAATTATGAGCGACTTATAGAGTTTGGTTTTTGTTCGTCCAGAGAGGACTTTACTTTTCAATTGCCTACTAAGTCCAAAGTAGCACCTGTTGGCAAGAGTTATCCTGCGTTGGATTTCCAGGCTGACTTTGTTGGTGGTGTTACGCTGGTTCCAATAATTTCAATGTTATGACTGTCAACAGTGCCGTGAGGGCCAAGTCGCTTGTGCGACGTATGTTTGTTTGATGACAGGAGATATTTAGTCTTGCCCCCTTGACACTGCCAGACCCATTTGCTTTGCTTCCTTGTCCAGTCTGGAGGAAGCATAACTAACTGCGCGGGTGCTGAGGCCGATGATATCAATATCATCGGCATACGCCAGCAGCTGTACACTCTTATAAAAGGTTGTACCTGCTCGATTAAGTTCTGCAGCTCGTACTATTTTCTTCAGCAGCAGATTGAAGAAGTCGCACGATAGGGAATCGCCTTGTCTGAAACCTCGTTTGGTATCGAACGGCTCGGAGAGGTCCTTCCCGATCCTGACGGAGTTTTTGGTGCTGCTCAACGTCAGTCAGCAGGCTGGAGAAGTGTTCCCTCCATAACTTAGGTATGCTCTGGGCATCGTTGACTAGATCACCTTTGGGGGTTATACAAGAGTATGCTCCGTTCTTGAAACCTTCTGCAAGCCGTCGCATTTTTTTGTAGAGTTTTCGAGCATTACCCCTGTCGGCCAGCTTGTCAAGCTCTTCATACTCACGTATTTCGGCCTCTTTCTTTTTCTTTCTGCAAATGCGTCTCGCTTCCCTCTTTAACTCTCGGTATCTATTCCATCCCGCACGTGTTGTGGACGATCGTAACGTTGCGAGGTAGGCAGCCTGTTTTCTATCAGCTGTTCTTTTGCACTTTCCGAAAACCAATGGCTTCAGTTGCAGCTGTACGTAAGGAGTTTGAAATGCCGTCCCACAGTTCCCTTATACCGAGTTGTTGACGAGTGCTCTCAGAGAGCAGGAGTGCAAGCCGAGTAGAAAATCGTTCGGCTGTCTGTTGTGATTGCAGCTTCTCGACGTCGAACCTTCCTTGTGTTTGTTGTCGTTCGTTTTTGCTGCACAGAGACGGATGCAAATCTTGGCTGCAACAAGATAGTGGTCCGAGTCGATGTTAGGACCTCGGAGCGTACGCACGTCTAGAACACTAGAGACGTGTCTTCCATCTATCACAACATGATCGATCTGGTTGGTGACTTTTCGATCCGGAGACAGCCAGGTAGCTTGATGTATTTTCTTGTGCTGGAATCTAGTACCACAGATGAACATATTTCGGGCCCCGGCGAAGTCGATTAGCCTCAACCCATTTGGGGATGTTTCCTCGTGGAGGCTGAATTTACCGACCGTCGTACCAAAGATACCTTCTTTGCCCACCCTGGCGTTAAAGTCGCCAAGCATGATTTTGACATCGACATAGGTGTGCTCCAAGCGCTCATAGAAGGCATCTTTGGTCACATCGTCCTTCTCTTCCGTCGGGGCGTGGGTGCAAATCAGCGATATGTGAAGAACATCTATTTTTCGCGGATTGTGGCTAGACGTTCATTCACCGGAGTGAATGATAGTACTCGGGGACGGAGTCTCTCTCCCACTACGAGTCCCACACCAAACTTGCGCTCCTTTATATGACTACTGTAGTAAATGCCACAAGGACCTACTCGTCTTTGTCCTTGTGCCGTCCATCGCATTTCATGGACGGCGGTGATGTCAGCCTTATTTTCACGAGGACATCAACCAGCTGGGCGACACCTTCCCAATTAAAAGACCAGACATTCCAGGTGCATGCCTTCAATTCGTACTCCTTATTTCATTTGCCATGGTCTTCATCAAAAGGGGGGTCTCGCATCCGAGGCTGTTGTTTATTTTTCATTGGGGGTGTTCTTTTACTTGGCGGGTCCCAAACCCAGCGCACAACCCTATGCAGGGATGTTTCGCCTTCTCACTTTAGCTCGCCTTCAAACGGATGTTCTTAGGCTACCCAGAGGATAGTTGGTCAAAGACCGGAAGTCGTGAGCTGCTTGAGTCATATGTAAAAGAATCGTTTCTTGCCACTCCCAAGTGAATGGCGATCAGAGAACTTTCCTCACTTGCGTGAACTTCTACACATGACTCCATCCTCCTATTTGTATGAGTACTTATTCTAATATTTTGTAGAATTCTCCTTTGTCGTTCAACTTTCTCATATATGCGTATTTTGAGTATCTTTCTATGCATGAGAGATACATTGTTCCATCGATTTCAAATATGTTCATTTGCATTTGTACGCCTATACCTTCGGGTATGGGTGTTTTTGCAAAAACTTGTTTTGTCGGGTAGCGTTCGTATTTGTTCTCTTTACAAATGCTACAATTTCTAGTTAGTCGGATTTTTTATATTTGGCCAATAGCAAGTTTCTAGTATCTCTAATGTATTATTTTTTGCATTTCTATGTGATCTTTCATGCGTATGTTTAATTATATTTTCCCTATCCTCTTCTTTCGTAATGTCCTTTAATAGATTTTGGCAAAAAACCTTTTTCTCTATATTAAATGAAGAGTTTATAATATCATGAATTTCATACCAGGTTTCTAGTGTAGTGTGAAATGCGGTCGTGATATTAGGATTGATAATTTTCGTTAGTGTATCTATCAAGTCTTGTGGTGTGACGTAATTAATATAAATCTCTCGTGGTTTGCAAAAATTGTTGCTTTTGTTCACATTTTTTTTATCACAATTTGTGTTTTAAATTGGTTTAGTGGAGCGCTGACATCTTTAATTCTGATTGACGAGGATGATTCCTGCGAGTGTATTGAGTCGTTCGTAGTTAGGTTTACTTGACGGCTGAGTGCGTCGGCTACTACATTTAAATCTCCTTTAATATATTTAATTTTTGCTCCGTATTCTTCTATAAAATTTTTTCATCGTTTTCATTTTGAATTTGGGTTGTCCTCTGATATTGAAAAAATTAGGGATTGATGATGTGTGTAAATAGTAGTATTACTAGTGAGACCATACAGAAAATTCCTAAGTTTCTTGAGTGCCCAAATGATTGCTAACATTTCTTTTTCATTTGTTGAGTAATTTTGTTCAGTTCGCTTTAATGTACGTGAAATAAATGCTATAGGTTTCTTGCCTTGTGACAATACAGCTCCAATCGCATAACTGCTTGCGTCTGTAGTCAAATCAAATCAAATCCTTTTCCAAAATCTGGTTGGAATAATTCTATTTGTTCTTTTAGTTTATTTTTTAGTGTTTCCAAGAAAGATCTTAAGTCTTTCAAACTTGTATGGGTTTTGTACCTATCTATAGCTTCTATTTTTGCTGGATCTACTGTAATTCTACCGTTTTTAATTATATGTCCTAAAAATTCTGTCTGTCTTTGAAAGAATTTTGTCTTTTCATCCGAGATTTTCATGTTGGCTGCGTGTAAAGTGTGTATTATATTAGTGATATCTTTCAATTGTTGTTCAGGGTTAGCTGAATATATTAGGACATCATTTATATACACGTATGCGCATGCTCCTATGAATGGTCTGAGGATGTCGTCAACACATCTTTGAAAGATCGTTTTTCATTCCAAATGATAGTCGTAGAAATTCATATTTGGCATTATTTATTGAAAATGCTGTTTTCTCCCTGTCTTCTTTTTTTATTTTCATTTGATGAAATCCTGATTCCAAATCTAACGTCGTGAAGTACTGTGCTTCTTCTAAGTTTTGGAACATCATGGTGATGTCCGGAATGAGATTTCTATCAGCAATTGTTTGCGCATTTAACATCTGGAAGTCAATAACAATGCGTCTTTTTGGGTTGCCTTGATCGTCACTCCCTTTTTTAGAAACTGTCCACACGGGTGAATTGTACGGGCTTTTGCTTGGCTGTATTATTTCATTATCTAATAATTTTTTTATTTCAGTTTCCACAAATACTCAATCCGCTTGGGAGTATGGATACTGTCTGACCCAAATAGGATTATTTGTTTCTGTTCTGATTTCTGCCTCTACTGTAGTTACGTAGGGTAATATTTTACTCTGCTCATTTCTTTTCATTAATTCATTTATTTCTATTTTATACATTTCTTCTCCTATCATATAATTTATCCTTGTTAATTTATTCTTTTTCACAATTAATACACTTCTTTCTGTATCTATCATTGCTTTCATTTGCTTTAAACCTTTAATTCCTATCAAGAAATCGAAATCTTGTAAGGTATCGAGTTCTAAAAATTCCATACTGAATCCTATTATATCCACTTTCTTTTTACATTTAATTAATGATTTTCCGTGTAAAGTAGCGGCTTGTTTTTTACTTTCTACTTCTATCCTTTTTGCGTGAGGGAATTTTGGATTTACATAATTTTCTTCTGCACCACTATCAATTAAAATATACACTGAGTTACCTTCTTCTGTGGTCCTTACAAGCGCTGGTAACCCATGCCTTAAAATAAAAAATATTCTTCCTGTTCATATTCTGTATTTGATTGTTGATCGTGTGTAATTTGGTTGATCCGTTGATTCTTTGGTTGTATATTAGCATGACTTGTATTATCTCGTTCTCGTTTGTATCCCAATGCTCCTGCTACTTTCTTAAATGGATTTAGATAATTCTGTCGAGGCTGCGGATTTCGTGGTGGTTGTTGCTGATTCTTGCTATAAGCTTTTCTCGTTGGTCTACGGAATATGGTGGATGAATTTATATAAATTGGTTCAACTGGGGGTTGTTGTTGACAAGAATAATTATTCTGATGTTGATTGCTGAAATTATGATTCTGATGATTGTTGTATCGTGGAATGTACTCGAAGTTCTGATGGCGTGAATCATGTTGCATTTTACGGGCGATACTGTAGGCATCTGCTAATGTTGTGCAGGCTCGTGAATAGATGGTATTCTTGATAGCTACACTTATCAGTCCAATGACGAATGTTCTGATTGCTTTAGCTTGGATTTCTTGTGTCAATACTTGGACTATTCGTTTTTCCTTGTGTGTCATCTCAATCTTGGATAGCACTACATTCAATGCTTGGTTCAGATTGTCATAATATACATGCAGTGGTAGTTCTTTTTGTTGTATTTTCGTCATATCTTCCTCCAGAACATCTATTGGTCGTTTGTCGGCATAGGAATCGTCTAACCTATCGATGATGTCTTGGAAGTTTCTCTTTACGTTGTGGTTGATCAGGATCTGTGCTGCTTTGCCAGTAATTTTTTCTCTGATCATTATTAGTGCTTGGGCATATACAGGGTAGGCCATTTAAAGTTGACCCATTTGTTTCTAAAAAAAAAGAACAAAAGAAAACAATGTTTTTTGCTCATTTCAAAAATAATTTATTTTGGTCCAAGGGGATTTGTTTCAGCTAATATTTAAAAATTAGATCGCGTAAATGGGCACCTTTAGCTTTGACAGCTAAATGCACTCTTTTTTCGACATTTTCCATGACTTTGGCCAATGTTTCGGATGATATGGCGGCTGTTTCACGTCGAATGTTGGCTTTCAGTTGAGCTAAGGTCTTTGGCTTATTAGCGTATACCTTGGATTTCAAATAACCCCACAAATAAAAGTCTGGTGGCGTCAAATCTGGTGATCTCGGTGGCCAGTCAACATTACCATTTTTCGATATCAATTCGTTTTCAGCCATTTCGATGGCCCATTTGCCAAAATTAAGGCGTCGCGGATAATCAGCTGGGTTTAGTTTTTGTGCCATTTGAATTTTATATGGAAACATCTTCAAATCTTTATGAATTATGCGTCGGAGAGTGGTGCGAGAGATGTCTAATTCCTGAGAGCGGCGATAACTCGATGTCGATGGAGTCTCCTCAATACTGGCTCGTACAGCTTCGATATTTTCATCAGAACGTCTTGTGCGTTGTCTGGATGCATGACTGGCATTACTGAGATAACCGGTGTTCACAAATTTTGCGTATAAAGACTTAATTGTGTTCTTAACTGGAGCACTTTTCACTTTATTTTTTTGCGAAACGCACGTTGAGTTAACACAATTGAAAAGTTATTTTGAATATAAAGCTGAACAATTTCAGCGCGTTCTTTTGGAGTGTACTGTTCCATGGTATAAATTGTCTTCGAATGACGCTTCTAACGCGGTATGACATTAGCCGATTTGTCAGCGCTGTTAAAAGTTACAGCGTTGCCAGATGGGTCAACTTTAAATGGCCTATTATATGTATATTATGTCCTTCGAATTATCGTATGTCTTCCATTAATGTGGTTGCCACTTTTCTCCAATTCCTGTATTCGTTGTAATCACCATGAAATTGTGTTATTGATTTAAACATATTCAGATCCATTTCTTCTGGTCTGGTGTAAGAACATATTTGTTCTGTTCGTTGTGAAATGGTTGCACTTCTTCCTAATTGTAGTTCGGATAACTGTCGTTGCAGATCGGTGACTGCGTTGTATATAATAATATATAATATATAATTTTAAGTCAGCCAATGAAATTGGTTCTGACTGATCCTTTATTTGTATAATATTTTACCGTATGCACATGTACTTAAATATTGAATATATTACACTTAAACTGTACAAGTGTTACAAGTGGTAACTTGTTACTCGGCAGTCGATAATGATAAAGTGACCTCGAGGCTATTGTTCCAGTTGCTTATATAAGCTATGCTTATCGCTGCTTATACTATTGAGATGCTGGTTGTTTACTAGTAAATAACTATTTGGGTTGTTATTGTTTGTTGTACTGATAGTGCGCTTCTATTGTTCTAAGATAAAGTTGTTTTGATGATTTTTCTTTAATGTTTACTAAAACATAAGGTTGTGGTTAAAGGTTAATATATTAACTAGCGCGACACCTTACGCCATGCCGATCACAGTGATCCCCGAATAAGGTATCTCAATTTGGAAATTCGGCGATTGGTAAATCAGCACAAGCGAACGAAATGGATAGAGCAGTTGAAGTCATGTAGCCTCTCGACTGGTGTAAGTAAGGTTTGGTCTACTATCGAGGTTTTGTCTAATCCGAAGAGACATGATGACCGAGTTGAGATTCAATTCAATGGCCATGCTTCTTCGGACCAGAAGAAGTGCGCGAGCTATTTTACTCGGTAATTCACGTTGCACCCTTCAGTGAACAAAACTAAATGATGTGTTACCCAATAGCTGCGCAAAACGCCAAAAGACTGCGCAGGATTTTCTTTCACCAAGGAGGAGGCTCAGAATGTCATCAAAAGGTTCAGAATGTTGTCGAAAGCCTCTGACACAGTCAGTCACAAAACGCTACTGCAGAACATTGAAAAAACTACGCTTCCTCCAGGACTGAAGAGGTGGTCCATGAACTACCTGAGCGGTCGTCAATCTTCCGTACTGTTTCGAGGAAAAAATTCAGAACTGAGAAGAATTAAACCAGGGACTCCGCAGGGTGGCTTTCTCTCCTCGCTATTGCGTAACTTCTATATCTCGAAACTCCCACAGGCATCAGAGGGAGTTTCTATAACCTCGTACGCTGATGACTGCACGATACTGACGTCGGGCAATGGAATCGATGGCATCAAGTCTCTGGTTGGCAATTTACAAGGCAATCGGTCGACGGTCCTTAACTACGCTCCACCAATATGGTCGCGCGGATGTAGTGGAATGCCATTTCTATTTCAAACATCTTTTTGTATCATCTTTAATTTTTAAAAGTATCCGTAATTTTGTTTTGACCTGTAAAAAGCTAACTCCTGCATTTTTATTGAACCTCTCCTTAGAGTAGGCACTGGCCTCCTTCTCGAACTAAAAGTCACCAGGGGTGGACTTGCTACAAGGTATGCAAGTTCTCTTGACACACCTGTTCATCCTTAAAAGAGATAGCGTACATCCCAGAACTATGGATAATAGCAAAGGTAATCTTCATTCCAAGGGTAGGTACGAGAGACTATTCGTTGGCCAAATCATTTTGGCCAATTAGTCTCACATCCTTCATACTAACAGGGATGAAAAAGATAGTGGACAACCACATAAGATCGGAAGCGCTGAAAATCGCACCCGTACACGTCAGCCAGCACGCGTACAGAGAAGGCTGATCCACTAACATTGCTCTGTACCAACTTACAGCTGAACTACAGAATTCGCTGGATAATGACGACTTGTTTTGGCACTACGAAGTGCTGCCATTAGAGTTCAATCCCCCCTTAAATGGAGCACAGTATGCAGATGGAGGAGGCCTTACTGCGTAATAGGGTAGCTGAAACAACTGTGAGGAAGAGCAAGATTCATCTTGGCAGTACGAGGGGCTGCCCACAGGGTGGAGTTCTATCCCTTCTGATATGGAGCCTTGAGTTGCTCACTAGATTCGTTGCTCAAATATATTGAATATGATTATTTACATACATATGCAAAAGGCATATAATTATATGAGTCACATATGATTTTATAAATGTAGACATGCACTCAACGAATGAAATATTTCTCAGCTCAATAAGGTGTTTACTTTTCCCCTGCCAGCAGTAAGAATTTAAAGATTCTTTCTGGCTGGGATTTAGAATAGCATCCCTATATTTAATATAAAATAAATGGTTAGAAACGAATTAGTAAAATGTTAGTGGAAATAAAAGTTAAAAATTTAAGTGTAAAATTAATTTTATATCGGAGAAACACGCGTTTTAAATAGTTGAATTTTTGAGATTTAAATGCAAATATCTCGAAAACCATAAGTAGGCGGCAACATATATACTTGTGTATATTTTCTTGATCTGGAGGAGCTCCTCCATTACCCATCCATACCGATTTTAACCCCGAAATCGGGGGATTCTATTCTAAAATGTACCCTTCTTTTTGATATTGTATTTGTTAAGGTCTCTACATTAAATTTTAAAAATAAATACTATAACTACTAATACTTAGCTATTTAAATTTGAAAATAATAATTATAACAAGTTGAGGGCTACAACATTTAACATGATAAGTATGTTTACGTAGATAATAAGATTACTACGGTGGTTATCCTGGATTTCGTGTTAAGAAGCATGTTAAGTATCTAAGCAAAATGTTAGAATATCAGTTGTTAACATTTCCTAACCAAACGAAATATTTCAGGTTATTATATATGGGCCATTCCATCAATTGGCGACATGGTTTTGTACCCGTGGATCTCCGATTTCGACCAAACTTTAGAATATCATAATATAGACCAAAATAAGAATATCTGTTAACTTTTTAGTGGTCAAAGTTGCTCCACTGTTTTTTGGCGCGCAATTCAAATTGAGATCAAACAAAAAAATGACTATTTCTTTTATTATATTGACGACCTCAAAATTGAGTAAAAAAAATTTTTAAGTTATCCAATTTTATGTAAAAAAATCTCAGCTTTCTGATAAAAATATTTTCAATAATAAAAATAATTTTTTTTCCAAAAATACCGTTTTTTGTGCTTTTTCCACAATTTTTTTTTTTTAAATTGACTTTTCCATTCGATTCCTCGTCCAATTTTATACAATAATCAGTGTTCAAAAATATGGGACTCTGATCCCATTAACAGCAAAAAAAAATCAAAGTTGTCGCTTTACTACCAATGGAAGTGTATTCGACATCAGAATTTCTATCTGCAATTACGAACATTTCAATAAATTTTTAAGAACAAAATATTATTGTTATTATTATTAATGAAAAGGATAATATAATTAAATCTTAACAATACAAAAAGTATCAGCTTTATCGAATAAGGCTATCAGCTTGAGGACCAACATATTATGAAGTTCTTACATATTAACGTTTGTTACGTTTTTGACGACAGACCATTAAATTGAAAAGTGTTGAGCGTCATCTAAAAGCACATAAAAACACTAAGTAAATTTTTGCAGCTATGCCTACCTGTGTAGCAGCCTGCTGTAACCGCATTTAAGGTTATCACAATTGTCGAAATTAAAAAAAGAAACTATTACTATTCTGTTAAAACCTTTTAACTGATTTGTGAGCTTTATTTTGTGCGGTTATTCTTGCTCAAACCTCACAAGAAAAAAGCAGAAAAAAGTGCTGTATTACAAACAAGATAAATTAAAGAAAAGTGATCCGTTAAATTTGGTGCACATATAACAATTTCATTTATTTTTTGGATTTCAAAAAGTAAAAGACCAAATCAGGAGCAGCTGCGTATTACAGCATACTATTTAAACATAAATATCTTTTTATTTGCACATACTATATATTAAATATATACATACATACATTCATATTTACGAATAAAATCTTGTCCGAATTATTTGAACCTAAATATGTATGTCTTTTTATTAGTGCTTAGAATGAAGGAAAATGGACAAAGATCGTAAGCTATTATAGATATCGCCTTTGGCAATAATACTTCCTCCATTCTATTTTAATAAAATAATTGCAAATTTCTTTATCAAATGGACATTAACAGCACAAAAAACAACCGATTTTGCAATGTGAGGTTTGCATTCTTCTTTTATACTGGCGAAGACACCGCTTACGCGATTAAAGCTGAGTTGACAACCGCGCGCCAGTCGTTTCTTCTTTTCGCTACGTGGCGCCAATTAGAGATTCCAAGCGAAGGCATGTCCTTCTCCACCTGGTCTTTCCAACGGAGTGGAGGTCTTTCTCTTCCTCTGCTTCTCCCAGCGGGTTCTGCGTCGTATACTTTTAGAGCTCTAGTGTTTTCGTCCAGCATGACCTAGCCACCACAGCGGCTGCGGCTGGCGGCTCTTAATTCCCTGAGCTATGTGAATGTCGTCGTATATCTCATACAGCTCATCGTTCTATCGAATGCGATATTCGCCGTGGCTAGCGCGCAAAGGACCATAAATCTTTCGAGAACATTTTTCTCGAAAACTCGTAACGTGTACTCATCAGATGTTGTCAATGTCCATGCCTCTGCACCATTTAGCAGGATGAGAATAATGAGGGACTCATAGAGTTTTGCTTTTGTTCGTCGAGAAAGAACTTACTTCTCAATTGTTTACTCAGTCTGCGGCAGCAGATTGAAGAAGTCACACAAAAGAGAATCATCTTGTCTGAAACCTCGTTTGGTATCGGACGTCTCGGAGAGGTAATTCCCGACCCTGATGAAGCTTTTGGTATTGCTCAACATCATCTTACACAGCAGTATTAGTTCTGCGGGGATACACTTAAGGGGTTAGGGGAGTCAGAGGCACGAAAAAATGAGAGTTTTCAGTATTTTTTTTTTGCTACTAAATCGTGTTATTTTACAAAAGCAGCAATATGGCATTATTATAGGATGTGTTGACTTGAAATCACGAAAATTTCAAAAAAAAAAAAAAATTTCGAAGTTATAGTTGTTTGTGTTGACCCTGTCCCAAAAAAGGTACTTGCGGTGACAAGCATAAGTCCTTGGAGATTCATCTAAAAACAATCGGACAAAAAAAATTAATTTTATGAAAAGATAATCCCGGGCCTGATCGAAGGCTTTTATTTTGTTTTCAAAATTAAAGAAATGGAAATTTTTTTTAAATTTTTGCAAAAAATCAACAGTTAATTGGTCTTAAAAAATCGAAACTTTCGAAAAAATAAAAATCCTTCGATCAGGCCCGAGTTTATTATGTATTCTAAAAGCTGTATACATTTCATTAAGATCTACTTAACGGTTTTCGAGTTACAGTTGTCACCGATTCAAAAAACGTAGTTTTGAGAAAAACGCGTTTAAAGTTTCACAATAGTGCTTTGAAGTGCCTAAGCTCTCTTTCTTATTTCTCGAATAACTCAAAAACTAATTGTCGGATTAACGTGAAATTTTCAGGGAATATTTTTAAAATATTACACTTAAGAAATTGCAAAAAAATATTTTTTGAAAATTCTAACTACCCCTAACCCCTTAAGTTCCAATCATTGGGCATGCTTTCGTTCGACCATATTTTAAAAAGAAGCTGATGCATGCTCCTTATTAGCCCTTCGCCGCAGTGTTTGAATAGCTCGGCTGGAAATCTATCGGCCCCCGCCGCTTTGTTGTGCTTCAGACGGGTAGCTGCTATTTGAACTTCTTCATGATCGGGAAATGGATTGTCTACTCCATCGATATCGATTGCGGAAATGGGGCTCGCCTTTCCCGGCGTTATGTTTTCACTGCCGTTCAGCAGGCAGTTTTAGTATTTTTTGGGCATCGGTTACTAAATCACCTCTGGGGGTTCTACAAGAGTATGCTCCGGTAGTGAAACCTTTTGTTAGCCGCTAAGTTGCTCGTAGTATTTTCGAGCATTACCCTTGTCGGCCAGCCCGTCAAGCTCTTCGTACTTACGCATTTCGGCCTCTCTCTTTTTCTCTATCTATCACATCCCGCATGTCTTCTGATCGATCCTAACGTTGCGACGTAAGCAGTCTGTTTTCTCTCCGCTGCGACGCGGCACTCCTTGTCGTACCAGCTGTTTTCTTTTTAGCAAAAAACGCACGTCAACAAATAAAGGAAAGTTCGACGTCGAGAAGCTCTAATCACAACAGAATGCCGAGCGCTTTTCTACTCAACTTGCATTCCTGCCCTCTGAGAGCACTCGTCAACATCTCGGTATGAGGGTACTGTGGTACAGCATTTCACGCTCCTTACGTACAGTTGCAAAAGGCAAACAGTTGGTACGATGGGTAGTGCCGCGTCGCAGTGGAGAGATATCAGGCTGCTTACCTCGCAACGTTACGATCGACCACAAGACGCGCGGGATGGGATAGATACCGAGAATTGAAGAAGGAAGCGAGACGCATTTGCAGACAGAAGAAGAGAGAGGCGGAAATGCGTGAGTACGAAGATATGCTGGCCGACAGGTGTCGTGTTCGAAAAATTTACGTAAAAATGGGGCAGCTAACAAAAGGTTTCATGACCGGAGCATACTCCTGTAAAGTAATGTGTCTGGCAGTAAACGAGGACAAGACGAAATATCTCCTGTCATCAAACAAACAGTCGTCGCACTCGCGACTTGGCTCTCACGTCACTGTTGACAGAATGCAATGTGTTTTACGTGGGTATCTGCCTGCGAAAGCTCAAATCCACGGTGCTTTCTATTGCTAGAAGCACATAGGTCAAAACAATACGTTGATCAGCGCCCCAAAGCATAAGTGCATGCACCCGCAATATACTCTGGAGAACCAAAGCATGAATGCTGGCATATACACTTATACTTTGGTTCCAATTGGTTCGGATGTAAACCAAAGGAAAACACCCTAGCCACCTTGGTTGGGTTCGGGGCCCTTCTAAAACCTCTGCCGTACTCTAGGTCCGGCACCCGGCCGCAGTGCGACTCCACATTGGACAAATGCCCTTCCTGCATTTAGGTTTAAACCACAGCCACCACGAATCTCCACAAAGGGCCAAAAACCCCATGAGCAGATTGGAGTTATCTCCAAGGGCTAACTGCTCCCCTTGGTACCAGGTTTAAGTCTTTGGTCTGACTTACATGCTGACATTTAAAATCAGACCTGTATTTGTCAGACATAGTGCTTTTGGTTTTTAATCGCTTCTTACGACAGGTATGACGTCCCTGTTGACAGTCATAACTTTTAAGTTGTAGATAATTTCGTCTATTAGGAACCAGTATAAAAACCACTAACAATGTCAGCCTGAAAATCCAACGCAGGATAACTCTTGTCAACATGTGCTACTTCGGACTGAGTAGGCAATTGAGAAGTCCTCTCTCGACGAACAAAAACAAAACACTATAAGTCACTCATTATTCCCGTCCTGCTCTATGGTGCATAGGTTTGGACGATGACAACAAGTGATGAAAACGAGAGAAAAGTTCTGCGAAGCATTTGTGTTTTTTGTGTTTTGTATCGCATTCGATGGAACGATGAGTTGTATGAGATATACGACGACTTTGACATAGTTCAGCGAATTAAAAGACAGCGACTAGGCTGGCTAGGTCATGTTGTCCGAATGGACGAAAACACTCCAGCTCTGAAAGTATTCGACGCAGTACCCGCCTGGGGAAGCAGAGGAAGACCTCCACTCCGTTGGAAATACCAGGTGAAGAAGGACCTGGTTTCGCTTGGAATATACATTTGGTGCCACGTAGCGAAAAGAAGGAACGACTAGCAACTCGGTTTTAATCACGTAAACGGTGTCTACGTCAGTAAAGAAGAAGAAGAAGAAGAAGGAGGAAATTTCACAAAAAGCAATCAGCTGGGCAGCGGCACTTTTCCAATAAAGGTACCGGACATTCCAGGTGCATGCCCTTAAATTTTTAGTTCGTTAGCTGTGGTCGTCATCAAAAGGGTGTCTCAACCGAGGCAGTTGGTAATTTTTCATTGGGAGCGTTTTTTTTACGTGGCGGGTCCCAAACTCAGCGCACAACCCTGTGTAGGGGATCTTTCGCCTTCTCACGGCAGACTTTATCACACCTTCAAACGCTTGTTCTTTGGCTACGCAAAAGATTCTTCGTCTACGATACGTTTGTAAAATAATGTTTCTGGCCATTCGAGGTTTGCATTCAGACATCACAAATTTGTGAAGAAATTTTGAACGTTTTTGTTTTTGAAATCACTTCAACATACGGAAAATCTCACAAATAACATAAACCTCACAATAGTTTGGGCTTTAAAAACGTTTTGTAACATCAGGTATATAAGGTAATTTGCACACATTTTTCATTTACACTAAATGTTACAATATAAGTTTTCAAATAACGTGGAGTCCAAGCGTTTTCTTATTTACTAACTGCACTCTCTGATACCCATCTTGCATGATATTCGTAGGATCTGCGGGCACGATTCCGACTACATACTTTGGCGGTTGGGTAAAAAAACGAATTTGGGTAAAAATGGGATATGTACGGATAGGGCATCTTCTCCAGAGGAGGAATATGCAGAAATAGTGTTGCAAACACTTATATTTTTTTAAATATTCCCGATTAAAATTTCAAAATTTTAATTTAATAACACAAGTATTTCACAGCATTCACTAAATTTTCTCACATTTTCACTTTGTATATTCAAATATACATTATAAACATTAAAATAAGTTCACATTTCACTTTTATTTTGTTATAGTTTAGATAAATTTATTAATTTAAAAATCACTTAGCACACTTATCGTTGAAAAGGTTAAATTGTTTACAATTATGAGTAAAACGAGCGTTGCCACATCTTACACCAAATATGTAGGATTTTCAATCATTTTTCTTTGTTTGTTTA
The DNA here is from genome assembly GCA_037783105.1 of Bactrocera zonata. Taxonomy (NCBI): domain Eukaryota; kingdom Metazoa; phylum Arthropoda; class Insecta; order Diptera; family Tephritidae; genus Bactrocera; species Bactrocera zonata. The sequence continues at coordinate 728,996 of JBAWJQ010003615.1, read as the reverse complement.
TTCGATTCTTTGATTCCTTTTTCTATATTAACTATAATAAAAAATACTTTCCAACATTTTTCAAGCCATAATCGAGTTGTGAACACTTTTTCCATATACATATATATGTATATGTATAATTTGTGATTTATACTTAGCAAACACAAATAAGTAAAACTCTATGATAATATTATAAAATTTATATCATATCGAGGTGACTGAAGCACTTTCGCGTAGTACTCCTTTTTGCGTTGGCGTTACTTTGAAGGGGACAAAATAGATATTCATGAATAAATAAATAATTTTTGAAAAAACACAAATTCGCGATACTTTTTGAACACACCTCGTAAGATTGCTAAAAAAAGAAAGAGAATTTATAGCGAAAGAAAATTTCAGTGAATTGCTCATAACTCTTCTTCTTCTTTACTGGCGTAGACACCGCTTACGCGATTATAGCCGAGTCAACAACAGCGCGCCAGTCGTTTCTTCTCTTCGCTACGTGGCGCCAATTGGATATTCCAAGCGAAGCCAGGTCCTTCTCCACTTGGTCCTTCCAACGGAGTGGAGGTCTTCCTCTTCCTCTGCTTCCCGCGGCGGGTACTGCGTCGAATACTTTCAGAGCTGGAGTGTTTTCATCCATCCGGACAACAAGACCTAGCCAGCGTAGCCGCTGTCTTTTAATTCGCTGAACTATGTCAACGTCGTCGTATATCTCGTACAGCTCATCGTTCCATCGAATGCGATATTCGCCGTGGCCAACGCGCAAAGGACCATAAATCTTTCGCAGAACCTTTCTCTCGAAAACTCACAAAGTCGACTCATCCGTTGTTGACATCGTCCAAGCCTCTGCACCATATAGCAGGACGGGAATTATGAGGGACTTATAGAGTTTGGTTTTTGTTTGTCGAGAGAGGACTTTGCTTCTCAATAGCCTACTCAGTCCAAAGTAGCACCTGTTGGCAAGAGTTATCCTGCGTTGGATTTCTAGGCTGACATTATTGGTGGTGTTTACGCTGGTTCCAAGATAGACGAAATTATCTACAACTTCAAAGTTATGACTGTCAACAGTGACGTGAGTGCCAAGTCGCGAGTGCGACGACTGTTTGTTTGATGACAGGAGATATTTCGTCTTGCCCTCGTTCACTGCCAGACCCATTTCTTTTGCTTCCTTGTCCAGTCTGGAGAAAGCAGAACTAACGGCGCGGGTGTTGAGGCCGATGATATCAATATCATCGGCATACGCCAGCAGTTGTACACTGTTATAGAAGATGGTACCTTCTCTGTTGAGTTCTGCAGCTCGAACTATTTTCTCCAGAAGCAGGTTGAAAAAGTCGCACGATAGGGAATCGCCTTGTCTGAAACCTCGTTTGGTATCGAACGGCTAGGAGAGGTCCTTCCCGATTCTGACGGAGCTTTTCGTGTTGGTCAACGTCAGCTTACACAGCCGTATTAGTTTTGCGGGGATACCAAATTCAGACATCGCGGCATAAAGGCAGCTCCTTTTCGTGCTGTCGAAAGCAGCTTTAAAATCGACGAAGAGGTGGTGTGTGTCGATTCTCCTTTCACGGGTCTTTTCCAAGATTTGGCGCATCGTGAATATCTGGTCGGTTGTTGATTTACCAGGTCTAAAGCCACACTGATAAGGTCCAATCAGTTTGTTGACGGTGGGCTTTAATCTTTCACACAATACGCTCGACAGAACCTTATATGCGATGTTGAGGAGGCTAATCCCACGGTAGTTGGCGCAGATTGTGGGGTCTCCTTTTTTATGGATTGGGCATAGCACACTTAAATTCCAATCGTTGGGCATACTTTCGTCCGACCATATTTTACAAAGAAGCTGATGCATGCACCTTATCAGCTCTTCGCCGCCGTGTTTGAATAGCTCGGCCGGCAATCCATCGGCCCCTGCCGCTTTGTTGTTTTTCAGACGGGCAATTGCTATTCGAACTTCTTCATGGTCGGGCAATGGAACGTCTGCTCCATCGTCATCGATTGGGGTATCGGGTTCGCTTTCTCCTGGTGCTGTGCGTGCACTGCCATTCAGCAGGCTGGAGAAGTGTTCCCTCCATAATTTAAGTATGCTCTGGGCATCGGTGGCTAGATCACCTTGGGGGTTCTACAAGAGTATGCTCCGGTCTTGAAACCTTCTGCAAGCCGCCGCATCTTTTCGTAGAATTTTCGAGCATTACCCCTGTCGGCCAGCTTATCAAGCTCTTCGTACTCACGCATTTCGGCCTCTTTCTTTTTCTGTCTACAAATGCGTCTCGCTTCCCTCTTCAACTCTCGGTATCTATCCCATCCCGCACGTGTTGTGGTCGATCGTAACGTTGCGAGGTAGGCAGCCTGTTTTCTCTCCGCTGCAACACGGCACTCCTCGTCGTACCAGCTGTTCGTAAGGAGTTTGAAATGCCGTCCCACAGTTCCCTTATACCGAGTTGTTGACGAGTGCTCTCAGAGAGCAGGAGTGCAAGCCGAGTAGAAAAACGTTCGGCTGTCTGTTGTGATTGCAGCTTCTCGACGTCGAACCTTCCTTGTGTTTGTTGGCGTGCGTTTTTTGCTGCACAGAGGCGGGTGCGAATCTTGGCTGCAACAATATAGTGGTCCGAGTCGATGTTAGGACCTCGGAGCGCACGCACATCTAAAACACTGGAGACGTGTCTTCCGTCTATCACAACATGATCGATCTGGTTGGTGGTTTTTCGATCCGGAGACAGCCAGGTAGCTTGATGTATCTTCTTATGCTGGAATCTAGTACTACAGATAACCATATTTCGGGCCCCGGCGAAGTCGATCAGCCTCAACCCATTTGGGGATGTTTCCTCGTGGAGGCTGAATTTGCCGACCGTAGTGCCAAAGATACCTTCTTTGCCCACCCTGGCATTGAAGTCGCCAAGCACGATTTTGACATCGTGGCGGGGGCATCTCTCATAAGTTCTCTCCAAGCACTCATAAAAGGCATCTTTGGTCACATCGTCCTTCTCTTCCGTCGGGGCGTGGGCGCAAATCAGCGATATGTTGAAGAACCTCGCTTTGATGCGGATTGTGGCTAGACGTTCATTCTCCGGAGTGAATGAAAGTACTCGGCGACGGAGTCTCTCTCCCACCACGAATCCAACACCAAACTTGCGCTCCTTTATATGGCCACTGTAGTAAATGTCACAAGGACCTACTCGTCTCTGTCCTTGTCCCGTCCATCGCATTTCTTGGACGGCGGTGATGTCAGCCTTTATCTTTACGAGGACATCTACCAGCTGGGCAGCGGCACCTTCCCAATTAAGGGACCGGACATTCCAGGTGCACGCCCTCAAATCATAGTCCTTATTTCGTTTGCCATGGTCGTCATCAAAAGGGGGGTCTCTCATCCGAGGCTGTTTAAACTTTTGCATTGGGGGTGTTTTTTTACGTGGCGGGTCCCAAACCCAGCGCACAACCCTATGCAGGGGGTGTTTCGCCTTCTCACTTTAGCTCGCCTTCAAACGGATGTTCTTAGGCTACCCAGAGGATACTTGGTCAAAGACCGGAAGTCGTGAGCTGCTTGAGTCATATGTAAAAGAATCGTTTCTGGCCACTCCCAAGTGAATGGCGATCAGAGAACTTTCCTCACTCGCGTGAACTTCTACACATGACCCCATCCTCCCATCATAATTGCTTATTATCATATAGCAGCGCTTCATTTCCTCATAATTATCAGCACATTAATGATGCTCACTACGAGTGTAAAAAGTAATTTTTAAAATATAGATTTCTTGCTTCTAAAATCTGCAAAAAGTGTAAATTGTGGATTTGTTCAAATGTTTACAGTTTAGTTAAATGAATTTGAGATGAAAAGTGTGTTAAATAAAGTGAAAAAGCTTGTTGGAATGTTTGAATTTTGGAATTTTTTGAACTTTTAAGTCGAACATTTCGTAAACCAAGTGTTTTGCGGTACCTATAACCCTGCATATTTTTTAATCTGGAGAACTTCCTCTTTCCAAGGGTACCTTCAGATCGCGGAGCCAAAAACTAGAATTGTGAACTAGAGCAAGAAAAAAATTTCAGCAGGTACCGTAATTTTTTCATTTATTTCGGTACCTATACATACATATGTATATACCGAACTGTCTAACCGGTTTTCCGTATAGAACAGTTGGGTTATTTCTAATTAACTGTATGTCGTATTACAGCTCAAACTGTATTTTAAACATACATATGCGCATAAATAATTTTATTAAAAATTTAATTGGAACGGACTTACTTTTTTCTTCGCTAAGGGTTTATGGGTAGCAATACTTATTTATGTGTGTATCTCTTCGTTCTTTCTCTCGCTTATTCTCCTTTCGTCTTCTTGGTTTTTGTTTTTTCTTAAATATAATTTTTTTTTATTTATAATGTATTCACTGCTGCTGCTGCCAGTGCACAACCACACACACGACCGAAAGGGTTCCGTGGATCTGTTGAATGTTGTGTGGTGTGATGAATTTTGTGTTGAGGGGTGAGATGGCATGAAGTCGCATAAACACTCTCTAAAAAATTTAATTAAATAAATATTAAATTTTGACATTTTTGCGGATAATGTTATTTTCTAAAGAACTAGGTAAAGTTTTACAATAAAGAAATAAATAACTTGGTAAATTTTTAAAAATTATGTGAAAATATTACAAATAACTTGTAAACAAAAAACTAGTATATTAATAATTAGTAAAAATCCCTGCGTAACGGGTAAAGCTAACTGGTCACCGAGAGATTAATTAATTTGGGAACTATTTTGGAGAACTATCTCTAACTCTTTGGCTAAGAGCGTCTGTTTCATTGGCTATTTGTTTTGTTAGCCTGTATTTTGTTATTCTGTTAAAGAATAAACCATTCACAACTACATTTGTAAAGTTTTGCCTCTTATACTACTACATATCTATATCTAACTTTTTGTTTTGAAATGGTAAATTCAGTTGTAAGAGTAGTAACATTCATCATACAAAATTTAATTTTTTTGTTAATATTTATTTAATTATAATCTTTTCAGAACAAGAAAAATGTAATAATTTGAGCACAAAGCATTAAATTATATTATTGAATTTTCATTCAGCCACACATACATATTTTCTCGGTAAATCTAATACTTTCACTGGCAGTGTTTGTATAATTGCGAAATTGTCTCCAGCCTGATGGAACCAGTTGTAGAAGCCTTCAGATAACTTAACTCAAATCTGCCACCAACACTAACAGATTCACAGGCTGACCCCGCAGCCGTTGTCCCGCGTGAAATTATGTATTTTGAAATGAAAAGAAAGTTAAATTTATCATTTCATTTTTGTTTTTTTTTCATGTAACGCAGCTTTATAAACAACATTTTTTGGTTTCTGTTCCGGCGTACAGAAAAGATGGTTTTCCAACTCGTGAGCACGCCGCGTATATCTGGCCTTGTGAAAAACATAGCATTTCCAAATTATACCACACCCTATGCGACTATCCTTGTATATTGTTGATTGTCATCTCAAATGCAATTTTCACTGGAAACGGAATACGTTTGAACTGAAATGGGAAATCGTTAGAACTCAAAGGAACTCGTAGAATCAAGCATTCTCCCCTTTGTATTCGATAGGTGCGTCACAATCAGTCGGGTTCCATTACACAGAAACTTAATAACGACGGATCCCACTTTGAGACGCAAATGATGCGGTGGCATACCAAGCCTGTCCAAAGAATTTAGAAATACCACTGGATAATTCACGGCTTCGTCTTCACTGTCAAGACGATCGATCGATTTGTATGAGCGTAAGTCTCCCGGAATTTGACTTTGAATCTTCCAGTTTAAGTCAACAACATCGGCATTTTTGGCAGCTAAAATTTCGCGTGCACTCAAGCAATCACAGTTACGATAATTTGGTCAATGTTCGGATAAACATTCGTGATAAGTTCATCTTCCGTTGTAGTGAATTGACAAAAGGGAGGTCAACCGAAATTTGTCCATTTCCAATTCTTAAAGAATACAATGTAAAATGTCATCGGCAATGTCCCATAATCAACGCGAATTTGAAGGCTGATATGTCGAAATGATCTTCGTGAAAAGTATGCGAACTTCAATGGCATTCGCAGTAACTATCGCATTGTCCTTCGTCTGTTTCCAGTGATTATCATGTTCCAGCAAATGCAACTGCTGGCATGCTTCTCAAAAAGTTGCACACACTGTACCATTCACAATACGCAATGACTTAAATGAAGTTGAACCGCGAGACGCACAACAGTTGGAAAACTTTCATGAATTGCAAAAGTAAATATCCTGCAAAGCGCTTTATTGCAGTTCACATATCGACCTATTTTACACTTCCTGATCTCAGCTCGTTCAACGCCAATAACCGCCATATTGCTTTCTTCCGTGACGTACTGCAAACGATTTTGATCGATTTCACTAAACTGCAATATTCAACATTGACATGAGTTTTGAATGTGCTTTAGACAACCATATTCGCCATGGTAAGACCCATGTGTTGTCGACTTCGATATTCACTCTTCTAAATTGAATGTTAAATGTTCTATTTATTCAATTTTCGTCTGGTGAGCTACGCCGATGGAGTGGAAATCCATCATTTCCAGTTTGTGTTTCCGAAAGAAAAGCATGTGGATAGTGTTTCGTTCATTTATTGTCAGATATACAAACCGAAGTGGGGTTGTGATGTCCGCAAGGTCAATGAACCATATTGGTTTTCACCACTTCGTATAATACTGGATCTTCCTCTGCATCAGGATTTTCCGCTGAAATGAGTTCATCAATTTGATCTGGTGTAATCACCATCCGCATCCAAAGAAGAAGGTGTGCGTGCGGCAAACCTCTTTTTTGCTACTCAACAAAATATATCCAGCATCTAACAGCACCATATATGTACCATACCATAGGTTGCTTCAAGATAAAGACCATCAAACATCGCAGCTATTGTTTAAAAAGTCGTGCTGTGACATCGTGATGATCGCCAGCTAATTGACCGCGATCCATAATTCCGCACGTATGTCATTGCTTTTTGGTACTTCTTGCCTTTCCTTGGGCTGCCATACGTTGATGACAAAAAGAACGCCGACCAATATTAGCGCGACCTCTTCGTGGCTTCGTAACAAATTTCAATATGCAATTGATCACATTGTGTGAAACACACATAAAGTTTTCACTGAATAATTTTCAATAATTTTTCCTTTGGATAGCCGCAATAAAAAAGCAAGCGACCGCAATTGAACGATTCAAATAATTTACGAGTACAAATCAAAATATTGAAAAACAAAACAAATAAAAATTGAAAAAAATGTGTATGAAAAATTTGCTTTTTGGAATTGTCCAATTTTCCGACTTCTCCTCATGAAAAGTATAAGGTATTTTGTTTCTAAACCTTTCCCGATCCACAACAAACAACCTTTAAAAATTTCATCAAGATTGGTTCAACCGTTTTCTTAGTGTCACTAACAAACAAACATTTTTTTTTATATAACGTTTGTTTGGGAAAAGAAAAGGGCTGTTTTTAGGGGTTTTCCGGAAATTATTCGAATTTTTGTCGTCGTAAAAACCATCTTTGAACTTCAACGAACATTTAAGAAAAAGAACTGGCCAAATTGGTTCAGGCGTTATTGAGTTATGAGCGTACATACAGTTTGACGATTCATTTTTATTTATATAGATAAAAAAAAATATACAATATTGTGAAACAGAAAAAAGAAAGCATATAAAATATTGTGAACCAGATTTAAGTGTTAGCGATTCATATTTAATTTTTACCCGGAAATACAAATTGTTGAATTTTTACCTTTAACTTATAATTCTTTCACTTAAACACAAGCAAAAAGGGATACATAACCAAAGCAAAAAGTAAGTATACCCAGTGGAACTAAGTGAAAGGAACAAATGGTCCTTCGAGCCTCTTAGACAGGCACCTACGATTTTAAAAGAACCCACCAAGAGGTGGAAAAGTGAAAAAAGTGCATATGAAACTATACAACAGAACAATTAAAAGTACACACAAAAAAAAATGATAATAAATATACACTTCATGAAAGAAGTATCTCCTGAAATTGTTTAGAAATATGCACCCCAAGGGATCGATTGGCAGTTTATACCTCCATTTTCTCCACATATGGATGGATTTTGGGAATCGGCAGTAAAAAGCTTTAAGTCCCATTTAAAGAAAACGGCTGATAATCATAAATTCAATTATGAGGAGTTTACTACACTACTCACTCGTATCGAAGCCGTATTAAATTCAAGACCTATATCCCCACTCTCGCAAGATCCCTCCGATTGCACAGCTCTTACACCTGGACACTTCCTCAGAGGAGCTCATAGTGACATCACCACCCTACCTCCTCTTTCTATCTTCCATTCTACTGTCAACTCTACTGTTGTCCTACTGCCGTTGGCAGTCGTGTAGTCGTGCAGCTGTCAAAATAACAGTGTCCATAAGAACGTCTGTATTTTAATATTTGCAGTCTGTCGCGCTCTATGTGTTCCGCACTTCACTCAAACCTAATTTGCATACACAATAATGTTACAGATTTTCATGCCTAATTATTTTGCAAGACCTAAAAGTAGGCTATAACTAGCGATCTTACAGTCTTTTTCTTACGGGTTATTTCTTACGGGTTATTTCTTACGGTTTTTACTATCACTTTTTTTTCAGTTAGCTCCCGCAGCAAAATCCCTATCTTCTCCAAGCCTGCCGTAAGGAACTTCGTTCCAAAAACAATTATCAAATTTGGTTCAGTCGTATGAAAGTTATGAGCGTACATACATTTTGGCGATTCATTTTTATTTATATAAGCGGTGAATACGTGTTCGTAAATTTGTATTATATCATTCAATAATACTTTTAATAATAAAAGTTTCAAATCTATTTTTCTTTTCATTTTTATTTACACATTTGCTCATATTACCAATTACTTAATTGTATTTCAAAGCAAAATATTTCAAAGCTCAAAGCTTAGAAAAATCAAAAGAGGTTAAACCAAGAACACCTCAATTATTAGAAATTCCGAAAATGGCTGATGATGATAAATCACAAAGCACACCTGCAGAAGCTACACGCTCAAAGCAGGGTATCAAACAAAAAAGAACCAAAGATAATTCAGTGTCAAGGTTCATAACTGAAAGTGACAGTTTGTTAGATACTGCACAAGATTTACTGCTTCCCCTATTAATGATAACACAGAATCGGTTCTAAATTTAAAAATTCAAAGCATAGCATATGGGCACGCCTTCTGGCAGCATACGATACAGTACTAGATACTGACGATGCTGAACTCCCAGAAAATATAAAAGCTTCGGCGTCAGCTAAATATGAAAACTGCCTCGAACAATATGAAATTACGAAGGCAATGATATTGGACCAAATAAATTTATTAAGGCCATGTAGAGCCACTACTCCTCCCCCGACAGTAGTTACGACTCAAAAAGATGAAATAGATACAGGTACATATATTCTTGAAAGTGCCAGCTTGTGATACTGAAGTTTTTCACGGAGGTTATGAGCAGTGGCCGTCCTTCCGGGACATGTTCACTGCCGTATAGATTAACCATCCCAAATTTTCACGAGCTCAAAAGCTCTTCAAGCCCATCTCAGATACAAAACAAAAGGGGAAGCTGGCAGTATCGTCAAGCGGTTCTCTTTAAATGACGAAAACTTTAATCTGGCTTGGGAAGCACTGGTCAAAAGATACGAAAATGTAAGAGTATTGGTAGACAACCAAATAACAATTTTAATGAATTTACCAAAAATTCAACAAGAAACCAGCCAAGAGTTTCAGAAACTATACTCGACAGTGACTAATTGTTTATCGTTGTTAGAAACACAAAAGATTTCCACAGAATCGTGGGACCTTATCATAGTAAATATTTGTGCAGCAACACTGCCTGATGCTGCTTTGCTACGATGGGAGCAATCACTAGTGGCAAGAAAGAAATCGCCAAAATGGCATCAAATGAAAGACTTCTTAACAACTCAGTACGAAATAGCTGAGCGAGTTGACAAGAAAATAATCAAGACAAAAAAATAATCAAAATGAGTCTAATAAAAACTTTTTTAAACTCCAAACCAGCAATAATACAAAATATAATAGGCACGCTAATACATTATGTGAAATTCATTATGTGAAATATGTAAAGGAGGTACAGTATAAGATCTTGCGAGATGTTTAAAAAAATGTCTGTTTCAGATAGAAACAATCTTGTCCGACAATATAAACTTTCCATCAAGTGTCTGTCCAATTCTCACGGGACAAAAGACTGTGAAAGCAAATTTAATTGTGTGTACTGTCAACGAAGACATCACTCATTTCTTCATATTACAAATTTTTAAAATATGAAGCAAAATCAATTTCATAAAACCACCGGGTTTTCACTACAACTAAAAGTGGTATTCTCGAAAACTCAAATTCCGAAAAAAGGGAAGAACAACCATGTTGCTCTAAAGCAGCAAAAATTCAAGCTCTTCATTCAGAGAATGAAAGCAAAATTCTTTTACCCACGGCGGTCATCGTTATTGAACATGGAGGAGAATTATTCAAATTAAGAGCATTAATAGATCAAGGTTCTCAAAGATCCTTTATATCATCTAAAGCTCAAAATCGGCTAAAATTGCCTGTCAAAAATTCAAATTTCCAAATTTCAGGAATGGGTGGAAGAATTATACAAAATTCAAACAAAATCTGCCCAATCACTATAGGGTCCCTGTTGCGTCAAGCGACAGGATATATATGTATATTTAAACCTGAAATTAAAATTAAGAAAAATGAATCACAAAAAATTATAAAATATTGAATTATTTAAATTATTGTATACTTACCTTAATTATGCATTCATACTACTAATCTACTACTTACCTTAATACTTACCATAATCTATTACAATAGTGAACGAAAAGTTGAAGATAATTATATTTACCCCTTTTTTATACATATGAACATTACCACTAGTTTAAGCCGTTAGTTTAAGATTTAGGCTAAGCAACTAAATGAAATTAAATAAAGAAGTATTGTATTAAGAACCATCGAATCGAACGCACGCGTCTTCATTCTTTTTTCGCAATTTAATTTTCGTAATTTACGACAGGCAATTAGGCTTCATTTTATTCGCGCATTCCCAAGTTTTTATTATCGCTTCTCAAAAACGCTTGAGATTTTTCATGGCGCCCGAGCAGGGACTAAGTGCGTGAACTTAGTTAATTTTTTAATAAAGTGCAAACTAATATTGTTAGTGCTAATTTTCGAATTTTCGTTTCTAATTGCCTGTCAACTCGTTTCGTTTTCGGCCTTTCGACAAGTGAAGTGAAAACAAATTAAACCTAACTACATGAAAAATAAAAAAAATTAAACATAAAAAAGAAAAAACAACATAAGACAAAACATAAAACAAAGTTACAAAAAATTGATACGAAATACATTTACATATCTGCATACACATATATGCAGAAGTGAAGTGCCAGAAGTGCAGTGAACAAATACGAAACAACAAAACAAAAAAAATACAGTGCGCAAAGTGAAAAAAAAAAAAAATAACAATTAGTGTGGTGCAGTGAGACCTAAAAAGAAAGAAAAGAAAGAAATATAATAAAAAATTGTAAATACTTACCCACCTTTGCCTTCTTAAACCTACAAAAAACAAAAAAAAAAAAGACAAGAGGTGCATATGTGCAAGTGACAAACATACAAAGGAGTGTAATAAATAAAAGGTGGAATTGTGAAAAGGCGCACAAGAAAATTGGGTACAGTGAATTCAACAAAAAAACGTACCAAAGTGTTCAACCAAGCGAATAACGAAAGGACCGTCCTAAACGTTAAAAAATAAAACAGTTTAAAAAAAAAAAAAAAGGGGGCCAGTGGAAAACCCGTTTAAAAAAAAAAAAAACGCTAAAACTGTCAAGTGCCGCTAAAAACTCCCGTACAGACCTACCGTTTCTTGTGCCGTAAAAGTGAAGTAGCACTGTTACATATACTTACCGCTTCCAGTGCCGCTACAGAAACCAGTAAGGCATACCGCTAAGTGTCCAGCCTTACATTTCACAACATCAACACTGCTGCAATCAACACTGCTGCCATCAACGCTGCTGCCATCAACGCTGCTGCCATCTACGCTGCTGCCATCTACGCTGCTGCCATCAACACTGCTGCCATCAATCCGCTGCCGTCGTGGGAATGAGCTGCCGCTGCATCCTGTGCCAAAGGAACGTAAGCGCCGGCAAACAGCCGACGCACCAGGTAACGAGTGCGAATTACTGAAAGCAGTGCAAACAAAAAATAAAACGAAAACACATAAAAATAAAATTGAAATAAAGACAAGTGCACACTTTCAGTTTTGGCTCTCCCTTTTTTCACTTTCAATTATATTGACGTTCTATAAATACATATACATATACATATATACATTCATATCTATAATAACGTATATAAATAAACATATACATTATTAAATATAATAAGCATACGCACATATATGTATATGCGTACGCAAGTGAATAAGGGATTTTGGGATTTGCGGTAGCCCTTTATTTTTTAAAATAAAGGTTGAAAAAATTATTAATTGCAAATTAAATTATCTCGTTTTTCGCAATTTTTTCGATCCGCGAGAAATAAAAAACTATAACTAATGGTTTGTACAACCAATAAATTAAATAATTAAAAGCTGCGATTCACCACCCTCGGGGGGACCCTCCAGCTTATAACAATTTAAAATTCTCTGCGATTCACCACCCAAGGGACCCTCCAGAGAATTATAAAAAAAAAAAAATTTTTTCAATAAAACAGTAATTAAAGGCTCGATCAGCCATATAATAAAAATATATTGAAACCGCGATTCACCACCGCAAGGGGGACCCTCCGGTTTATAATTATCGGTCGTTTTTTCGCAATTTTTGTCGATTTTCGTTCGGACATTTTCCGATTAAATTACTTTTTTGTGCTATTGCCCATTTTGCGCATTTATCGGTCTGGCTTTCGTATACTTGGGAATCGATATTATTTTTTTTTCGTTTTCGTAACCGATTCCAAATATATTTGTTGCCAACTTTTATTGCTATTGGTTTGGCTTTCGTATATTTGGGAATCGACATACATACATATATTTTTTCGTTTTCGCCATATCGATTCTTGGTATATCTGTTGCCAACCGTAATAGTCTTTTTTCGGAAATTTAATTTAAACAAGCAAAATGAGCAAGCCAAAGCCAACTCTCGCAAACCTGTCTCCAAGTAAGGAGTTGACGGACTTAAAATCGTTAAGACGTCAAAGAACGGTGGCGAAAAGTAGTATTTTGCGCATTAAAACGGGCCTTCTTGAAAAGACTATGTCTTTAGATCCAATAGAATTGGAATGTCGTTTAGATATATTAAATTCACATAGTGAAAAATTGATGAAATGCCAATCAAAGATTGAAGAAATTGATGAGGACGACATGGCCCGAGGGGAGTTAGAGGACATAATCGTTGAAACGAAGTCCATAATTAAGTCAATTTTAGCAAAAAATAAAAATTCACTTGCCGAAACATCTTTTGTAGCTTCTCACAGCTCAAGGCTCCCTAAAATGAATTTGCCGAAATTCAAGGGAGAGTATTCCGAATTCAAAAATTTTATGAGTTTGTTCGAGAGCTTGGTTCATAACGATCCAAATATCCCAGATATAGAAAAATTTAACCATTTGGTAAATTGTCTATCTGGAGAGGCTCTGGGAACAGTTAAAGCGTTCCAGATGTCGGATGAAAATTATCCGAAAGCGTTGGCAAGTCTCAAAAAAGTTTATGATAATAAATGTTTGATATTTTTCAATACAATATCTAAACTTTTTGAGCTGCCAACAATCCCAAAGCCTTCTGCGCCTTCCCTGCGTTCAATGATTGACGAAGTGTCCGCGGTATATGATTCATTGCTATCGCTGGGCGATGAAAAACAAATAACGAACGCAATAATCATACATATTGTAATGACAAAGGTTGACCCTACCACCCGATCCAAATGGGAAGAAGCGCTGGACTATGACAAACTGCCACTGTGGAAGGACTGTGAGGCCACCTTAAATCGAAGATACCAGCAGCTGTCAGCGGAAGGAGCATCACACTCTAGGACGAAGCCCATACCTACAAGCAGTGCGCATCATGGGAAACAACAACAGATGGACAGGACCAAATCGGCGCTGGTTGCTGCAAATACGAGGCAGCCTCTTTGCCAACAGTGCAAATCGAGGGATCACCATTTGACTGCCTGCCCCACCTTCAAGGCGCTTCCGGTGCAGCAGAGGTTCGAGTTCGTCAAATCGGTACCCTTATGCATAAATTGCTTGCGTAAGGGACATACCGTTTCGAAATGCAGAGCGGATCGATGTCGTGTGTGCAATCGATCGCATCACACACTGTTGCACCAATATCCAGTCTCTTTCCCCGCTGCACCTCATCCGCAACCATCCACCACACATGCCATGCATACAGCCAGTATGCCGGATCGGGTCATGTTGGCAACAGCAGTAATTTTAGTGAGGACCAGCTGCGGAGATTACCTGCCTGCGAGAGCCTTGCTGGACTCAGGCTCCCAGGTCAACTTTATGACGGAGGACTTGGCACAAAAGTTGCGGATTCGACGTCAGCACAAAACATTAAGCGTAATTGGAATTGGCAATTCCAATACAAAAGTGGGGTCAAAACTAAGCGCGTTTGTCAAGTCCCGGTTAAATAATTTTGAATTTTCGGCGGAATTCTGGGTAATGCGATGCATTTCGGCAAATCATCCAGACCATAACATCAATGTTAGTGGCTGGAAAATTCCAAACAATATTGAATTGGCGGACCCAGAATTCCACAAATCTAAAAAAGTGGATATCCTATTGGGTGCTGAAACATTTTTCGACCTTTTAGCTGTTGGCCAAATTAAAAATGGTCCTAACCAACCAACACTTCAGAAAACCCTTTTAGGATGGATTGTGTCTGGCAAATACGCCAGTAATATAAGTTCTCCTCCCAGATTACATAGCACATTATGCCAAGCTGAAGAAGACTTAACGTCAATCGATTCAGTAGTCCAAAAATTTTGGGCTCTAGAAGAATTACCTTCAGAATCAAATGGCATCAAATTCACACCAGAGCAACAACAGTGTGAAAATTTTTTCGTTAATACTATTCAAGTATTGCCTTCAGGACGGCTTCAAGTCAGAATGCCTTTTAAAGCTGACCGTAAGTTACTCGGTCACTCATATGAAACCGCAGTTCGGCGGTTTCAGGCCCTGGAGAGAAGGACATTAAAAGATCCAGAACTTCGCAAAATGTATCTGGACTTTATGAATGAATATAGAGCCTTGGGTCACATGAGCCCAACGAACAATAAGATCCCGAGTGAGCCACACTACTTCATTCCGCATCAATGCGTTTTAAGGCCCGAGAGCACAACAACCAAATTACGTGTTGTATTTGATGCTTCGAGTCGATCTTCAACTCAAATAGCGTTGAATGAACTTTTGATGGTAGGTCCAACCATCCAAGAAGAATTATATTCAACTCTTCTTCGTTTTCGATTACATAAGTATGCACTAACAGCGGACATTACTAAAATGTACCGTCAAATAATGATGCATGAAGAAGACAGAAATTGTCAACTTATTGTGTGGAGAGAGCATCCTTCTGAGCAAATTCAAATTTTTCGTCTTAACACCGTAACATACGGCACTGCGCCTGCTCCATTTCTCGCAACACGGTGTTTGCAAATGCTCAGTGATGCCAATACAATGAAATATCCACTCGGTTCATTGGCCATCAAAAGAGACTTTTATGTTGATGATTTATTAACAGGGTCCGAAAGTTTTGAGTCTCTAGATCTTTTGAGAAGTGAGGTAATTAAAATATTAAACTCGGCAGGATTCTCCTTAACGAAGTGGTTTTCGAACCACCCTAAACTTTTCGACAGTGATTGCACTGAAAAGTCATTAAGCTTCAATGACAAAAGTTCCACTAAAACGTTAGGAATCCATTGGTTGCCGAAAGAGGATTTGTTTCGATTTGTTTTAGATGACAATTTTAATGATCTGCGAGCCACTAAACGAAACATATTGTCAGTTTCTGCTCCCCTTTTCGATCCTCTTGGATTACTAGCCCCACTAGTTACCAAAGCAAAAATCTTATTGCAAGAGCTTTGGATCCAAAAACTAGATTGGGATGAGTCGATTCCATTGCGCCTTGACACTAGCTGGCAGAACTTTAAAGCCAACCTAATGCAGCTCTCATCTATAAGCATTCCTCGTTACGTAAACGTTGAGTCGAGTGCCATCTGCCAAATACATGGCTTCTCCGACGCCTCAATAAGGGCGTACGGATGCTGCATATACATACGAAGCCAATCTGCTAGTGGTATTAAATGCATGCTGCTTACTGCAAAGTCTAGAGTGGCTCCGCTGAAGACCAAATCTCTTCCGCGTCTTGAGCTCTCGGCAGCACATCTTCTTTCGAAATTATGGTCAAGAGTAGCGCCTATGTTGAGTCGACATTTCGAAAATATAACATTTTGGACAGACTCGGAAATCGTTTTACATTGGATTAAAACACATCCATCTTCACTACAAACCTTCGTCGCAAACAGAGTGTCCGAAATCCAAGAGTTGACTGACAAAGTACATTGGCGACATGTGCCAACGAAACAAAATCCTGCGGATCAAGTGTCTCGGGGTTGTAACGTGGACGAATTGAATAATTCAATATGGTTTGGCGGTCCACAGTTCCTCCTAGAAGACCCTGCATTATGGCCAATTAATAACCACTTCCAGCTCTCACCAGAAGACGAAGCATTAGAGAAGAAGAAAAATACATTTACATTACTTTCGACTACTGAGAAAAATTCAATATTGGACCTTATTGAAAAATTTTCTTCTCATAAAAAATTGCTTCGTGTGGTCGCATATATATTACGATGGATCAGGCGACCACCAAAATCCTCCAGAGGCCAAGATCTGACTTCTGAAGAGCTAAACTTGAGCTTTCTAAAAATTGCACAGGTGGTCCAACATTCAGAATTTTCGGATGTTATTCAAAAATTGCATAAAGGCACCATCCTACCCGCAAACTTGCAAAAACTTAACCCGTTTTTGCATGAGTACTCGGATATGTCGCTGTCATTCAAATTAATCCGAGTAGGAGGTCGCTTATTAAATGCACCTCTCCCATACGATGCCAAATTTCCGCTTTTATTAAATAAAAGTTCGCACTTCGTTGCAACGTATTTACGGTTCCTGCACATTCGAAATCACCACGCTGGGGCTAAAGCGTTGGTTGCGCTTCTTCGAGAACGCATATGGCTAATTAATGCCCGAGAAGCTTGCAGTAGAACCGTAAGAAACTGTATACATTGTTTTCATTACAAGCCGAAGTTGCAAAACCAAATAATGGGAAATTTGCCAGTCGAAAGACTTCGAGCACTACGGCCCTTTCTTATATGTGGCGTAGATTTTTGTGGTCCGATACATACAACTTTAAAAATACGCGGTCGACCACCCGTAAAAGCATATATTGCAGTTTTCGTTTGCTTTACGTCCAAAGCAGTACATTTAGAATTAGTTTCAGACCTATCAACTAATTCATTTATTCTCGCCCTAAAAAGGTTCATTGGACGCCGAGGAATCCCGACGAAGATATTCAGCGACAACGCCACCAACTTCGTCGGCGCCGACCGCAAGCTGCGCGAGCTGAAAGAGGCGTTTCTAGCAATGGGCCCAGAACTGCAGAGATTCGCAGCAGACGAAGGGTGCAGCTTCACCTTTATACCACCGCGGGCGCCGCACTTCGGCGGATTATGGGAAGCCGCGGTGAAGTCCGCCAAACACCACATCGTTCGCGTAACCGGCAACGCGCTACTCACAGCAGAGGAGTTAGCAACAGTGTTGGCCGAAGTGGAGGCCATCCTCAACTCTCGCCCCCTAGTACCTCTGAGCCAGGACCCCAACGACGGCGAGGCTCTAACCCCAGCGCACTTACTAATAGGATGCTCCCTGCGGGCATTACCCCCAGAGAAGGTGCCAGTGGACCCAGTTCGTTGTTGCGAGAGATGGCAACTTGTTTGCTGTCTCAAGCAACAGTTCTGGCGACAGTGGTCCAAAGTATACCTGACGGGCCTTCAGGAGCGGAACAAGTGGCTGCACCCCAAACGCAATATGCAGCTCAACGACCTCGTTCTCGTCCACGAGGACAACGTGCCGCCGCAGCAGTGGGTACTAGGGCGCGTCGTCGCAACCGTCGAAGGGCAAGACGGCAAGGTGCGAGTCGCAGACGTAAAAACCAAGACGGGCACGATTAAGCGCCCCATCCACAAACTGGCTGTCCTTCCACTGGATATTGAAGGAATCTGATCCTGTCAAGGTGGCCGGTGTTGCGTCAAGCGACAGGATATATATGTATATTTAAACCTGAAATTAAAATTAAGAAAAATGAATCACAAAAAATTATAAAATATTGAATTATTTAAATTATTGTATACTTACCTTAATTATGCATTCATACTACTAATCTACTACTTACCTTAATACTTACCATAATCTATTACAATAGTGAACGAAAAGTTGAAGATAATTATATTTACCCCTTTTTTATACATATGAACATTACCACTAGTTTAAGCCGTTAGTTTAAGATTTAGGCTAAGCAACTAAATGAAATTAAATAAAGAAGTATTGTATTAAGAACCATCGAATCGAACGCACGCGTCTTCATTCTTTTTTCGCAATTTAATTTTCGTAATTTACGACAGGCAATTAGGCTTCATTTTATTCGCGCATTCCCAAGTTTTTATTATCGCTTCTCAAAAACGCTTGAGATTTTTCAGTCCCCAAACGCGGATATAAGAATAGATGCACAAGCCATCGTTCTACCGCAACTCACAAATTTGCTTCCAAGCTGTGAAGTAAATAAAAAGCAATGGGAAAAATGCTCATATCTCAAATTAGCACTGCCATACCCCATCCCAAATCGATTTGTTATTAGGTAGTGACTTAATACCTCAAATAATTCTTGAAGGTATAGAAAAAATATCCAATAAATTGTTAGCCCAAAATACAATCTTTGGGTGGATATGTCACAGTGGCCAAGTCACAGAAAAAATTAATTCTTTTACAACTGAAGTTGAAAATATTTCAAACGAGTATTTAAATGATGAACTCAAAAAATTCTGGGAAGTAGAAGAATTACCTCAGACTACTCAACTTTCAAAAGAAGACCAGGCATGCGAAGCCTATTATAAGTCCACAACAACAAGAAACGAAAATGGTCGTTATGTTGTGCGACTCCCATTCAAACGCACCTTCCCAGATTCTGTAGCTCTAGGTCACTCTAGAATATCAGCAGTCCAGCAATTTCTAAGCTTGGAAAAAAGTCTGATAAAGAAAAGTGAGCTCAAATCAGCATATGATAATGTGATGGACGAGTATCTAGACCTTAATCATATAGAAGAAGCTGTGCCATATGAAAAAGTATCTAATAGTAGATATTTATCTTTTTATCTGCCACATCACGGGGTAATACGACCTGATAAAATCACAACAAAAGTACGAGTGGTTTCCAATGCCTCGAAGTGTACAAGCTCAGGTAAATCACTCAACGACGTACTATATACTGGCCCAACCTTTCAACCTGATCTCATGCTGCTAATACTAAATTGGCGCATGTTTAAATACGTTTTAATGGGGATGTAGAGAAAATGTACAGACAAATTCTAGTACATAAAGATGACCAAGATTTCCTGCGTATAGTCTTCCGCAAATAAAGTAATAGTCCAATCAGCGACTACAAACTTAAAACCGTCACCTTTGGCATCAATTGCGCACCCTACTTAGCGATCAGGACACTGCATGAATTAGCAAAAACGTGTGAAACAAATTTACGCTTAGCAACTTCTGTGTTACAAACACAAACATATGTTGATGATATTTTATCAGGTAGCCACAATCTGTCATTAGCGTGCGAATCACTATCTCAAGTGATCAAAGTACTAAATTCAGCGGGATTCCCCCTAAAGAAAATTACATCAAATCATCCCGAAATAATAAAAAACATAAAAAAGGAAGACTTATTAGATACAAATTTCCTTAAATTTGAAACGGCCAGTACAACAAAAACCCTAGGGATTCAACAGAATGCAATAACAGATCAATTCTCATAAACAATTGAGTCAATATCTGCAATGTCCGCCATAACCAAACGCCAAATACTTTCCTCGGTGGCAAAACTTTTCGACCCCGCAGGATGGCTTTCGCCAATAATGATTCAAGCAAAAATCCTCATTCAAGAATTGTGGCAAGATGGCACTGAATGGGATGAACAGGTAAAACCTTTACGTTTAATAAAATGGGTTGAATTTGCTAACAACTTACATACTATATCTGAAATTCGAATCCCTCGATGGTTAAATTTCACCCCTAACCTTAACACAGAATTACAAGGTTTCTGTGATGCCTCTGAAAAGACTTATTGCGCAACAGTTTACGAACGCACACAGTACGATAACAAAATATCTGCACACCTCTTGGTAGCCAAAGCCAAAGTTGCACTTTTGAAGACACTCAGTCTGCTACGGCTTGAACTGAATGGTGCTCTTCTGTTAGCAAAATTAATTATTATTTATATCCCATCTGAAATTAACCGATCATAAAACGTATCTTTGGTCAGACTCAGAAATAGTTTTAGTGTGGTTAGAAAAACCACCCTATTGCTGGAAGACCTATGTATCTAACAGAAGTGCAAGTGCAGATAACCTAGCGGATCTTGGGACAAGAGGTTGCAAGCCACTGCATCTCACCAGCACCACACTCTGGTGGAATGGTCCAACATGGCTAACAGAACCACAAGAATTCTGGCCAAAGTCTCCCGCTCGGAATATAATCCCGCCGGAAAGTCCGAAAATTGAAAATTTTCATATCACTCCAGAAGAGGATGATATTCTCCACCGATTTACTTCATTTCCTAGAGCACTAAGAATAGTCGCTTACATGCACAAATTCACTCAAAGACTTAAACAACAAATGAAAGGGATACCAAATGATCCTTGCGTACAACTAACGCATACCGATATGCAACATGCCAAAGTTAGTCTCATTACCTACACCCAAACTCGCTATTTCATTCGAGAGAAATCAAAGTTGGTATAAAGACGACCACTCAAAAAGGGAAGCTCTCTTCTCGTCTTAAATCCATTCTTGGACGCTAAGGGATTAATAAGGGCAAATGGAAGATTAGCGAATTCCAGCCTCAGTTACAACGAAAGGCATCCCATTATTATACCTGAGAAATCCCGTTTTACTCATTTATTCTTAATATATCGTCACCAGCTTACGCTACATGGTGAGCATCGCTTGATGCAGCAAATGGTCCGACAAGAATTTTATATACCGCGACTAAAGCCACAACTTAAAAAGACGATTTTTATGTGTAAACAATGTACCTTGTACAAACATAAAATGCGTACGCTGATCATGGCAGCTTTACCACCTGAACGCTGCAATTATGCTCTACCTTTTACTATTACTGGGGTTGATTTTGCTGAACCTTTCCAGATAAAGGCCTCGATGTTAAGGACCTCTTCATTTAGAAAAGGGTATGTGGCTGTCTTTGTATGTTTTACGACAAAGGCAGTACACCTCGAGCTTTGTTCAGATCTGACAACTGCGGCTTTTCTCGCAGCATTTGCACGCTTTGTCGGATGACGCGGATTTCCATCAAAGATTATGAGCGACAATGGGAAAAAATTTATCGGAGCTCAGAGAGCCACCGAGAAAGAGTTCATAAACTTCATGAAAGAAGTATCTCCTGAAATTGTTTAGAAATATGCACCTCAAGGGATCGATTGGCAGTTTATACCTCCATTTTCTCCACATGTGGGTGGATTTTGGGAATCGGCAGTAAAAAGCTTTTAATCCCATTTAAAGAAAACGGCTGATAATCATAAATTCAATTTAATTATAAGGAGTTTACTACACTACTCACTCGTATCGAAGCCGTATTAAATTCAAGACCTATATCTCCACTCTCGCAAGATTCCTCCGATTGCACAGCTCTTACACCTGGACACTTCCTCAGAGGAGCACCTCTTCTCGCCATACCTGAGACAGAAGGAGACTCACTCACTTTAATAAATCGATGGGAAAGAATTAAGATTCTCCATCACGAATTCAGCCACAGATGGAAGGAGGACTATCTTAAAGATCTCCATAAGAGGTATCGATGGAAAAACGATCCAGAAGGAACCCAGTACAGGCGAATGCGTCATCATACAGGACGAATGCCTTCCCCCAACCGAATGGCGCCTAGGCCGCATTGAAAAGGTACATCGGGGACGAGATGGTCATATTAGAGTGGTGGATGTACGAACACAAACTGGCATACTAACTCGACCGTTGGTAAAATTGTGCTTCTTTCCGACCACCGAATAACTGATTGCACAAACTCCACGAATTCAAACGCATGAAATAAAATCGAAACCGTCAATTAATTCGTTTAATCCTGAGTACTACAGTTATACAAACGATACATGCAAACCTAAAACCAATGAGCGATAACAATTGAACCGTAAAAAATATGTATAGTTTATGATGATATATGTATCTATTTCTAAAAACAAATACCCAATTACATAATTCAATCCATGAACCATACAATGTTTTAATATAGTATATTATTATTCCAATAGAAATGGACATAGAAGACAAACAACTTCCTCCCAAGACTGTGAAGTCCGCGATTGCTGCCCCTAGAACATCAGCTCCACCCATCGCCGCACCAAGGACACGAAGAGTCTTGAGTCCGCTAAGGCAATCACCTGTTGCAACACCTAGGGATACATATGAAGATCTATTTGAAGAAAATTTGCCTCCACGATGCAGCTTATGCCATCAACCCCTCGTTCTGAAGAGGTGCACTATCTTCAAAAGCATGAAGCCAGCTAAACGGCAACAGATCGCCCGCGCACACGGATATTGCATGAATTGCTTGGCAGACTCCCACACCACATTCGAATGTCCAACCGATGGGTCATGCCAATACTGTCAACGCCCTCATCATACCCTGTTTCATCGGCATGAGGATCCTGTCCAGCGCCGGAGAGTGCATCATTCCAGGCGCACCAGGGAAGCGCACTCACGACCACCTGCGCCAAACTACGGTCATCATAACCAACAACGCAAATCAACTGGGCTGAACGCCGTAGTGAGCACTCTGCAACGGTTGCAAAGACTTCTAGACGATTAATCCGCCTAGGGGGCCGGAATGTTTATGCGACATCTGATCTTGCGTATTTTGCTACGCCGCACATATCATCATGGCAGCACTCATCGCACAAAACCCACACACAACACACCAAAAGGTCACACAACCCAATGCAACACAACATGACACCACCACAGCTACACATCATACCAACCACACTACACACCAACACTTCGCTTTTTCACCACCCACAACCGATACAAAAGGATTGGTCAGATGGGAATAAGGGCTCTTTTTTCGCTTCACCCGTGACGTCTAAGGTTTTCGCGATGCTCGATACTTTCGTCAACGCAACGACAACGCATATAAAAGTTTTAAAAATTGTTAAGTGAAATCATAACACTAAGGAAATTTTGTAAACAAATTAAGTGAATTGTGTGAATATAAAAAAAGGGTTATTCATTTGAAATTAAATACTTATCTCTTTTATTTCAAAAATTTGGGAAATAAACATTCCAAGTGCAAGTGCAAGTGAGTATATCACCAACATAAGGGTGACCAAGGAACAATTAAACAAAGATAAATCTGACAGCAAAAATTGCTAAAATGTGTCCATATTACAACCAGCTGAGGGAAATATTTGGAAAGCGGTTGCCGGCCATACAACCGTTACTGATTGAAAGTAACCTTCCTTCGCCTCAGTTATGCCCAGTTAGTCCTGCACCAGAATTCGAAGTAGAAGGAAGAAGAATGTGTACCTGCTGCGCCATCAAATGCCGCACCTTTGATCGCACCAATCTCCACACTGGTATCAACATTAGTCCAGTCATTATAGTAAGTTTACCTCGGAATTCGATATACCCATTTATATGTCTGTAAATACTTGTATATTGATTCCCTAAAGTTGTCTCAAAACCTACCCTATATATATGTCAATATACAAGTATTTACAGACATATAAATGCGTATGTCGAATTCCGAGATTCTTACCTAATTTAAGCTTGAATGACTGGACTACATACCAACAGTCAATTCGGCCTCCGAAATCATCCATTGGACAATTGGCGGCTATCCCAGCCGAAAAAATTGCTATGGAAGCGAAGAGGCTGGAATTTGATAAGTATAAATCCGAGGAGGAAAAGAAAATTCAGGAAAGAAAGTTAGATATTGAGTCAAAAAAATTAGACATAGAACTGGAAAAAATTTAAAGTGATGAAAAATGCAAGATGTTAGAATTAGAAATGAAAGAAAGAGTGGCTATGTACGGAAGTGAAAAAAATATGAAAATAAAAACAATAAATCTACTAAATTACATTTGTAGTTATTTATGATCATTTATGGCAGTTAGATTATTTCTTTAGGCATGAACTTATATAAATAGTTATATCAAAAATAGAGTTGGTATACCTAATACCACTATGTATAACATACATATATTACCAATTAACGTTTTATTGATCACCAAACATTATTGTGTACAAAGATTTGCACTTGGCTTCAGCCTCAGTTATTCGCCGGCCACTTTCATGTGAAGGAAATTTATCTGATTCTACGTCGCTATCGACAACTGTATTGTCCACGTATTCAATATCGTTAGAAGTACCTCGGAAGATGTTATACAATATACAGCAAACAATAAACCAGTTGGAACATAAAACATGACTTTTTTCGTCCGTAATACGTATTTTTAATTCTTTGAGGCGCCCAAAGCGATCTCTTAGAATCCCAAAGCAATGTTCAATCTTCACACAATATCTGCTATGACGTAAGTTTATAGCTTTAAGCTTAGTACGCAGCTCTCAAGAAACGTAAAAACTTCATATAAAAAAACGCTTAAGAAACGGTCCAGAAACGTTCCTGCGATAAAGTTACTTGTGCTAGTACGCAGCTCTCAAGAAATCTAGTACTAATTTTTAATACTTTTTTTCAATAAAATGTGAATATGGCAAACCTGGTTTTGCGAAGAAACATCAAATCAACAATTGTTTCTTGAGGGAAATTCGAAGTAATCGTCAAATTCATCCTAAATTAGTTGAAATCATTATTATAAAGTATATTCCATTTTGAAATGTTGTATAAAACCAACCAATCATCAACAACATTCCTTAAATCTCAATGAAAATATTTGTGTTACCATACACATACATACATACATGCATACGCACAAAGTTTGTTTACTTTGTTTATTCTCTCTTGCTCTTCTAATGTGGATCATTCACAATGCGTAACCAGCTGCCAATATTACTTGAGAAATAATGTATTTTTGTTCTTGAGCAATTACTTGAGAGCTGCGTACCAACCTTTACGCTTTGACTAATCCATTTGATGTGAATTTGATCGAAATAGCGTGATAAGAGTGGTCAGCAATGAATAAGCAAGTGTTTTTTTTTATTACATTTTCCATTATGGCCAAATCGAAAAAATAAGAATTTTTGGGCATTTTAAATTAAAACACCCAACATTTATTACGATTGCAAAAAGGTATAGCATGATCCGATGCGACGAATAAAACTAGAACTACGCGCTTTCAGCGCTAACTAGCTGCAAGACTTTTTTGACAACATAATATTAGCTTGGTTTACCTCAAAATGTCTCAAATAGTGACTAGAGACTGCTCACAAAATTGCGCAATAAAACCTATAAATACATGCTATTTATCTTAGATTCTCATCTGAAGATGTAAATATTTGAATAATAAAAAAATTGGCAATGTGACATTCTTTTGGTAGCACGGCAGTCGTAATTTTTTTTTTTTTTTTTTGACAAAATATCGACGCTGAAGTGCTGAACACAATGACGGCGACAGACTGCAGAAGCACGACAGTCAACTGAAAATAGCGTTGTGAGTGTTACTACATGAACAGTTGTAATGAGGCAGCAACTTAACAATGGCCGGCATGTACACAAGACAACACAGCTGTCCATTTTGCATGTACACAATTTCGTTGTGTGCAAGGTATTAGGCACTTCAATGAAATTTTAATGTTTTGTTTTACACAAAAAAGAAGTTAATAGGTAAATTTATTTGTTTTAAATTATCAATTGTTATTACAAATTATATAATATAGCTATTTTATGCTTTTATTTGTAAAATAACGTCAAGTTTGTCAGAGCTGTGAATGATTTTACGTTTTACATATTAGTGGCATCAGCACTCTACTTCATTTCTCTACTGTTAACTGTACTGTCGTCCTACTTTCGTTGGCAAATATAAGAATATATTGAAGTTAGCAAGAGCGACAACTGTCGGCCTGCAGTCGTGCAGTCCCGCAGCTGTCAAAATAACTGTCTCCTTAACAACGTGTATATTTTAATATATGACAGATGTCGTTTGCAGTCTGTCGCCGTCATTGTGTTCAGCACTTGAAGATAGGAGCACACATAAGTGCTGAATACGATGCTCGCGATACGAGATGGCAGCACGACAGTGAACTGAAAATGGCGTTGTGCATCCTACTACATGAACGCATGTACACAAGACAACACAGCTCTCCATTTTGCATGTACACAATTTTGTTGTGGCCATACTAATACCTTGTACTTCAATGAAATTTTAATATTTTGTTCAATGTGAAATTTTTTATGCAAACAATAAGTAAATTGGTATATATTTTTGTTTTAAATTATCAATTGTTATTACAAATGATATAATAGAGCTATAATAGATCTATTTTATGCTTTTATTTGTAAAATAACGTCAAGTTTGTTAGAGCTGTGAATAACTTAGATTTTACATATTAGTGGCATCACCACTCTTCCTCATCTCTCTATCTTCCATTCTACTGTCAACTCTTTTGTCGTCCTACTGTCGTTGGCAAATATAGGAAAATATTGAAGTTAGCAAGAGCGACAACCGTCGGCCTGCGGTCGTGTGGTCGTGCAGCTGTCAAAATAACAGTGTCCTTAAGAACGTGTGTAATTTAATATTTGACAGATGTCGTTTGCGGTCTGTCGCGAGCAATAGTTATTGTACTTGGATAATATCAACACGATAACAATATTTTCTAGTGGAGACTGTGATAAAGATGAAAATATCGATACATTTTGCGTCTATATTTAAATAAGAGTATATTTGCTTGATGTGACTTCGTTATAATTATATTTGGTTTATTCTAAATGTCTCGTCAGTGTGATATGGAGCCGATTTCTTCATTGAATTTAATAAAGGCTTTAGAGAAGCGTAGGTTAAAAGATAGTTTTGAGAAGAAGCGTCTCAAAGATGACATGAAAGCGAAGGAAACTCCTGAAGAGAAAAGGGTTCGTCGTTTAAGAGAAAGGGAAGCGAAGGAAATGCGTCGCCGTGAAAGGATGGGATGGGATACTGAATACCAGCATTACACTGATCAAGATAATCCATTTGGAGATTCAAACTTAACTTCTACATTCGTTTGGACGAAAAAATTAGAAAAAGATGGTCTGCGTAATGTATCGACGGAAACTGTTGATATTTTATCACGCCAAAAGCTTCTGGAAAACAAACTTGAACTTGAAAAAGTAAAAAAACGAAGGTTAGAGCGCGAACTAGAGAAGCAAGTACGTGAAGAACAATCTGTTTTGCAGCAGCGGGTTAAAGAAGCTGCACAGTTTCAGGAATGGGAGTTGCAAGAAGATCAGTTTCATTTAGAGCAAGCACGTTTACGGAGTGTTATAAGAATACAAGATGGTCGGGCTAAGCCAATTGATTTGTTAGCGCAATATTTGTCAGGTTTCAAACCAGAAGATACAAATGAAATACAAATGCACGAACCGTATGTTCTGTTAAATGGCTTGAGCTTAAAAGATCTTGAAGATTTATTAATTGACATTAAAATATATGTGGAACTAGATAAAGGCAAAAATACAGATTTTTGGAATGATATGACGGTAATTGTGGAAGACGAATTGTTTAGACTAAAAAAGAATACGAACAATTCTCTTGAAAACGGAACATGTGGGCGTAGAGAAGGAATTCATGACTGCGTAGCTAAAGATGTCGCTGAAATTTTTCGGAAGAAGAATGCAAAGCAATTAAATGAGTTACGAATCAAAATAGAAAATAAAATAAAATCTAGATCAGACGGTGTAGACATTAGTTATTGGGAAAGTCTACTTTCTCAGTTAAAAGCACATATGGCTCGAGCTCGTTTACGTGATAAACATCAAGAAAATTTACGACAAAAACTAAACCTTCTTAAAAATAAATCGGAAGAAAATGACAATTCGGTTGCTATGTTAACATCGAATGTTAATGAGTGTGTAACTTCTTTTATTGAGACAGGCAGTAATGTTGATAACGAGCTAAAAACCGATACAAACACTTTACAAACGTTCTTTGATTTATACGAAGACGGTCGGTATTCTCCAAAATATGTATCAAGCCTTGAGGACGATAACAATTCACCAATTGTCACAGAGGAAGAAAACTATCATGGAATAGAATTATTACGTACCGAATCGTTAAACAATAAATCACACAAAGAGACCTTTACAGTTGAAGAAAAGAATATGTGCAAAGCAATGCGAAAAGATATGGGAAAAGATGAGGCTGAGTTCTCTGTCGAAGTGCCCTTAGAAGTAGTTCAAGTGTCCTCTGATAAGTATAGACCTCGTAAACCCCGTTACTTCAATCGTGTGCATACTGGTTTTGAATGGAATAAGTATAATCAAACACATTATGATATGGACAATCCTCCACCCAAAATAGTTCAAGGGTATAAGTTTAATATTTTCTATCCAGATTTAATTGATAAAAATGTAACTCCACAATATTTTTTGGTAAGCACTGTTTTTTTTAATTTTTTATATAAAGTAAAATCGAATTGTTTTCATATCTTTCCCCATTATGATGCAACCCATTGTCTAAGATTCAGTAATAAACCATCGAAAATACTGTTATTGGCACCTTTTTTACATTAGCATCATGTGTTCTTCTTGGATACATTAGGATCAGCCACGATCAGTACATTAATAATGAACAAATGTTCCCTTATTTTTTTCAAATTATTTTGTCCCCCTGTATTATTTTATAAGTAATAGATAATTATTCAGTTTTGTTAAACAAAGTTATTTGAATAGTTTATTGTGTAGTTATTATCACATGTAATTACATATCGTTACCTGAAATGCAAAATAACGTATCGTCAAAAAATTCGAAATTGAGTGTCTTATTGATTACGATTCACTACTTAAAATTACATACATAATATTACATATGTCCAATATTTTCAGGTTCTGCCCTCAGATATAAACCAGTTTTAACCTATATTACAATTTTTTTTCACTCATGTTCCATTTTATTTCGGGTTTCATTCATGCCACTGTAAATTTCCGAAAATGTTGTTACGTTATCTTACATTTCAGGTGACGATATAATCTTTAAAATCTACAATTTTTTTAATGAAATACTCTCCCTAATATTCAATATTTTTCTTATCAAGGTTCCGGTTGAAAGTGTCTTTATTATAACAGAACAAATATACATACAATTTTGTTTATTTGCCTAAATATATGATATATGTAAATTTTGGTCAACCTGACTTATATTCAAAACAAATAATCAATTATCGTCTTCATTCTATAGTTCCTCATATGTTTGAATCATATCCACTATTAATATATTTACATGGTAGGCACCAAATTTTCGAAAGTACAACTTTATCTGACATTTTGTATAGCATTCCACATATATTTTAAACCCTCCAGTTCTAGATGGTTTTGAATTAATTTTTTTTTTTTTTTTTTTTTTGGAATTCTCAAAGAATATTTCATTTAATAGAAAAAGTATTTATAAATGTGTATAGGTATAACGTTCTGTATGTTCCTGTTTTGATTTATATAATTCAGAAACATGTATATCCCATAAAAGGTTAGTAAAATTAAATTTATTATTATTTCAATTGAAAAACTGTTTATTAATCTCTATCTCGCGTTGTTTAAGTGTGATCAAGTGATACTTTATGTCGTTTAAATTCAGTTTAATTTTCGTACTAAAAACATCTCAAATGGATGTGTGACTCTGTATTGCCTGAGCATCACTCAAAGCTGGACATCAGCAAAGGTAAAATACACCCTATTTTGCAGTTTTTTTTACAACAAACACGAAAAAACAATCCAGAGAGCTTAAAATGAATAAGCCTTGTAGTCTTGGTACTGTAGTAACCAATCACGCACAATTTTGGTATAGTCGATTCTGTTCAGCTAATTTTGATATCTAAGATTAATTTTGATATCTAGGATTCTGGAAAGCCGATTGCCGAAAATTTCGATAAAATAATTGTAATCAAGTCTGATAGTGCCCGAGTAAAGCACCAAAAGACACCACCCGTGTAAGAGTGGTTCTTCTATTGAAACCTGGGAAACTTATTGCTCGATTACTTTTATATATATTTAGTAGATTGATAGATCTCCTAAATCACAAAGACTCACTTAGCCCCAGCACATTGATGAAGTCCAATATTCTACCGGGTGCTAGTGAGGCGATACGATCCTTATCCGGAAACATGGATCCGAAGGCCTTAACCCTGCGTCTACAGACTGCTGTGCAGTCGATCAGCAGGTGTTCCGGTGTTTCAGGCTCCCTGTTGCAGAACCGGTAGTTAGCGCAAGAGGATAGGCCCATGTTATACAAATGCCTATTCAGTGGTCGGTATAAAATGCGACCAGTAGCCTGAGTTTATTCCTGGGGAGGTTAATTACAACTTTGAACCTGCTCAAGTTGTACTCTCCAATTAGCAACTTGGCATGTCGTATACGATGCTCGTTGCCACTGCTCTTCCCTGCCCACTCCTTCCTTCCGCAGTAGCACACGTTTTTTTTTTTTGGAAAAATTATTTTATTTGGGGTTTAAAGTTAATATTTGGTTGCAAAATAGGCCCAACACCTCACCATGATAAATGTATTAATATTATTAAAAACTTTTTCAAATAGAAGCTAAACACCACGATTTTTCTTATTTGATAATCAAAACATAATTGTAATAGCTTTTTAGGTCGTTAAAACTGTCAATATCGTTCAACTTTAGCCGTATTTAAAGCAACCGAATTTGGCGACGAAAGTTTAAAATAAATCAGAACTATATAACATAAATTTATACATATCCTTGAATTCCTGCACACATTACATTTGAGTAATGATATCAATTACTGTAAAAATAGTTTCCCAAAAATATAAACTAAATACATAAACTGTACGTCGGTACAGCAAGGTTATATTCAAATTCAAGATAGCCAAGATATCAGAATAAACTTTCTATTGCGTACAACAAATATATGTGTATTATAAATATCGCAACCAAGCGTTATGCCGAGCATAATATAAATATCATAAATATAATCTATAATTTATTGTTTTTGATATCATTAATTCAATTTTATTTTCAGAAACAATGTGAGGATAACTCCGATTTTGCCGTACTTCGTTTTCATGCGGGTCCACCATATGAGGACATAGCATTTAAGATAGTACATCGAGAATGGGAGTTCAGCTACAAACGAGGATTCCGTTGTCAGTTTCATAATAATATATTTCAACTTTGGTTTCATTTTAAAAGATATCGTTATCGTAGATAAAATGAAATCAATACTTTCTGTCTTGTATTTACCTCAATTAAAGTTATTATTATTAAGATTTTATCTTACTGTGTCTCCGTTATGGTAAAGGATATTTCTGTAACAATATTATGTTTAATAGTAATAAATATTTTGTGAGTTTTGAATCCGATTTTTCTTTCTAGAACAGTATTGTCAAGTTTATTACTATGTTCACAAATAGAAAGCTTTTTAGTCTCACATTTTCCGTTTAACTTACACTTTGTGCGCTGCACAATCTGCACCCAGTTCACGCACTGCGCCGCCCCTCTACCCAAGTGGCCGACAGACGACCTCCACGGTCCGCAGGAGTTAAAATAGGCATCTTAACTCCCATTCTTATTCCGCAAGGTGGTCGCAGCAGCTACCACCCGCTTCATCCCGGCAGGAAGAATTGCGGAACTCCGCCCTAATTTCCCAGCCAAGCAGCTGTTTTAGCTCTTATGGACGTATCCGTTGGTAAACGTCGATTCCGCAAGGTGATCGCAGCAGCTACCGCTCGCTTCATCCCGGCAGGAAGAATTGCGGAACTCCGCCCTAATTTCCCAGTCTAAGCAGCTTTTTTAGCTAACGAGACACATTACGCCATGCAGATCTCAGTGGTCCCCGAGTAAGGGATTCCAGATAAGATAAGATAGATAGATGAGGATTGCACCACGACCTAGGGTCTATTGTGCTCTCCTAACTCCCAACGTCTGCTAGTTCCAGCAAATTGTTGAATTCCAATACGCTGCAATTGAGGCGATGTGATCCCTATTTGGAAACATAGATCCTAGGGCCTTAGTCCTGTGCCTACAGACTGCTGTGCAGTCCACTAGCAGGTGTTCTGGGGTTTCAGACTCCAAGTCGCAAAACCGGAAATTTGCTTAAGAAACTAGGCCCATGTTGAATAAGTGCTTCTTGAACTTGCAATGACTAGTATAGAAGGCGACCAGTAGCCTGAGTTTATCCCTTGGGAGATTGATTACATCTTTAAACCTTTTGAGGTTGTAACCATCCAATAGCAACTTTGCGTGGCGCAAGCATAGGAGTTGTTGTCAATGCTTCTCTCTGCCCACTGCTTCATTCTTGCTAAGCAGCTCCTTTATGGTCTGAGGACCGACTGCTATGAAAGTTTCCAGTCCTACCATGTTGGTGAATGCTGCAGAGCGGGCAAGCTTATCAGCCAGTTCATTCCCGGCGATACCTTTGTGACCTGGCACCCAAATAAGGTGCACTTGCTTACATTTTGCCAGACTATTCAGCTGTTCTGTACACTCCTGCACCAATAGTGATTTTATCTCGTATGACGACATAGCTTTGAGTGCCGCTTGGCTATCGCTTAGCATAGCTATACGTTCGTTGCGATAGCTGCGCTGGAGGTTTAACTGTATGCACCGATTTATAGCAAATACCTCTGCTTGGAATATGCTCGGTAACCTACCCATAGGTATGGAGAGTTTTGCGCGTGGTCCTGCGACCCCTGCGCCAATTCCCTCCAACGTTTTCGAGCCGTCGGTGTATCACCTGATTGTACTGTCTCTCAGCAGTAGCTCGAGAGCGGAGTCATTTCATTCAGCTTTGCTGCTGAGGGTGATTTTAAACTTCTTAGTGAAGTTCACCTTATTTGTATTACTGTCCCTAGAAAGAAGAGCCAGTGGTATGACGCCACTTAGCTCTTCCATACGTTGGACGAGATTACTTTACCTCTGCCAGTCCCCTCTGCTGTCATTTGGAGCAGTGTGTGCTTGGCGACTTGACCAATTACTAGATGTAGCGAGGTGAGCTCCAGCAAGACCTCAAGTGCCGCTGTCGGGCATGTGCGCATAGCTCCTGTCATACAGACGCAGGCGAGCCTTTGCAGTTTCGATAATTTAAGTACTACCGTCGTCTGCAATACTTTCGGAGCACAAGCCACCGCTCCATAAGTGATTATTGGTCGTACTACGATGGTGTAAGTTAACTCGAAACGCAAACCACCAAAATACCAAGTCAGCATTGTCTGCCTAACATCCGTTTCAGGCAATGCTGAACATTAACACCACCCCAATCCATGACCAACGGCCCGAGTTATGATCCAACGACAAGCAATAACAAACGATGCTCACAAGCTACCGTAGCCGTGGGATCCGCTGGCGCAGCACAAATATAGCACAAACAAGCGACGACTTACACTACACGCAAGCCGGCGTAATCGTGGGATTCGCTGACACTGCATCTGAGAAAACATAGCAACGACAGCGACGACGGCAGCGGCAGTGAGGACGGCTTAGACTTAAGAGTAAGAATGTTTTAGAGTTTAGTTCTGATCGAGCCTGAATAAAGCGCATTAGTGCCTAAAAATAATTGGCGCCCAACCGGGTAAAGAAGATACGAAGGATTCTCCAGAAAGTAAAAATCACCAAGGTATTTTGCGGTGGAGTGTCTTTAATGACTTCATAGGACCCAAGGACTCACAGAGAATCGCTACAATCTTTAAAAACGTATCCTACAAAGACTCCAAGGATCCGAGGATTCATCAGAAAGCAGTTTATAATAAAAAACATGTTTCGAGTATTGTAAGTAGAGTGCTTATTAAAATAAAAACATTATGATTTCTTTTGAATTAAAACTAAATTTTCAAAATAGACGGAAAGGAATTTATTTTAGAAATATAAGGAGCTAATCATAAAATTTTGTAAACAAATTTTCCAGAGTTTAATAAAAAAGAAACAGTGTCTTTTCTCAAAAACATTGTGTTTAGAAACAGAATTTGTGAAGAAAATTGTAATAAATAACTGAAATTATCTAGTCATGTCAACAGAAGAGTGTGATTGATTGATTCGACTATAGGAACGGATACAAGTTCTATTCAATTTTAATTTCCTAGTCTATGAGTGACTCAGAATTAGAAAAACTCTTAGAAAGAATTATTAAACTACAGGTGACCAGTAAAATGGATTCAAATCAGGTAACCGCAGTGGTTCAAGCAGCCGTCTCAAGCGCTCTTGAACAACAAAGACAGACTTTCGAGGTTAAGCTCCAACGATTAACGGAGCAAATGACTACATTGACCACTGGTCAAACGCCAAAAATATACCAACCGGTAAAAATATTACCGAACGTAAAGTGTGACGAACCCCTTGATCTGGTAAAATCATTACCAGAATTTGACGGACAAATCAGTACATATGTGTCTTGGCGACAAGCTGCCCATACATCTTACGAAGTTTTCAGAAGCTACCAGGGAAGTTCTAGACACTACCAAGCAGTTGGTATATTTAGAAATAAAATAAAAGCTTCTGCTGATGCCATTTTGGCATCCTTCAACACTGTTTTAAATTTCGACGCAATAATCGCGAGACTAGACTTTACGTACGCAGACAAACGACCGATATATTTAATTGAACAACAATTATCCACCTTACGACAGGGTAACCTATCTGTGCTTCGATATTTCGACGAGGTTTAGAAAATATTAACTCTCCTCACGAATAAAACCATAAGGACCCATGAGGGTCAAGTATCAGAATCAATTTGCGAAAAATATAGAGCGGACGCTTTAAGAGTTTTTATATCAGGCCTTAAAAGACCTTTATGTGACATACTATTTGCCTCTCGCCCTAAAGACCTACCTAGCGCTCTGGCATTAGCCCAGGAGGTGGAGTCAAATAGGGAAAGGTACTTATTTGCTTCAAATTTCGCAACGTCTATTGAAGACCAATATAAACTAAAAATAAACAATGATTCGGAGAAAAAGATGCAACAGCAACAAAAAAATCCGCATTTTGCAAATAAACAGCACAGAACAAATGATACTAGAACTAACAAGCAAGAACAAGTGACCCCCATGGATGTTGACCCATCGGTTTCAAGACTAAGACAAAATGTAAATTGGCGTAGGGAACCATCACAGAGAGCCAACCAATACCAACAACAGAATCAAAGTAATAGTAGACAGGGTTATAGTTCAAATCAACAGCAGGGAAAACGACAGGCAGATTCAGATAGGGTTACTGGACCAAAGATGCAACGCATTAATACCTTAAATCAAGAAAAGGTTAGTGAGGCAACTTATAATCAGGAAGCCGAAGATGAAGCTGAAGATCTCGAAGAGGAGCAATTGAATTTTTTAGGAGGAAGTTCCTACTCCCGTGGATTGAGCGAGGAGTAGGTTATCGAGGAAAAAAATTAAATTATTAGTGGACACAGGAGCTTCGAAAAATTACATCAAACCAATACCTGAGCTAAAAAATATAATTCCAGCGTCCACACCATTTATAGTAAAGTCTTTGCACGGCAATAGTCCTGTAACACAAAAGTGTAGAATTAAGATGTTTGGCGTAACTGCAGATTTCTTTATACTACCAAATATAACAACATTCGACGGCATAATTGGGCTCGATTTGCTCAATCAGGTAAACGCCCAAATAGACCTCAGTACGGGTACAATAAAGCACGATTCTGGAACTGAGAAGCTCTTGTTCCATGAATGTAAAAATGTAAACTTTATCAACATAAAAAGTGAAGAAATTCCATCTACAGTTCGTGAGCAATTTTGTGAAATTATCAAAAGTAGAAATAAGGCGTTTGCTGACACTAACGATTCACTACCCTTCAACACTAATATAATTGGTACAATCAGAACAAAAACCGATGAACCGGTTTACTCGAGACTTTACCCATATCCTATGGGTGTAGCCGACTTTGTAAACAAAGAAGTGGCTGAACTTCTCGTCAATGGTATCATTCGACCCTCAAGGTCCCCTTACAATAACCCAATTTGGGTCGTTGATAAGAAGGGAGTAGATCAAACGGGAAATAAGAAGAGATGTCTTGTGATTGATTTTAGGAAACTGAATGAGGTCATAGTCGAAGATAAATACCCTATGCCAAACGCAATGGTAATCTTGTCAAACTTAAGAGGTGCACAATATTTTACCACCCTCGACCTTAAATCTGGGTTTCACCAGATCGAGTTAGCAGAAAGAGACAGGGAGAAAACCGCTTTCTCCGTTAACAACGGTAAATATGAATTCTTTCGTTTACCTTTTGGGCTAAGAAACGCCCCAAGCATCTTCCAGAGAGCAATCGACGATGTCCTCAGGGAGCAAATTGGCAAAACCTGCCACGTTTACGTTGACGACGTAATTGTCTATTCAAAAACGGCAGAAGACCATTTGAAAGATATCGAATGGGTGTTGCGGAGTCTCTATGAGGCAAATATGAGAATATCCGCCGAAAAATCGAAATTCTTCAAGACCGAGGTAAAATACCTAGGATTTGTTGTCTCAAGGAGAGGTGTAAAAACAAGCCCCGATAAAGTCAATGGAATTAAATGTTATGAGCAGCCAACCACTCTTCGAGGACTACGTTCTTTTCTTGGATTGGCTAGCTACTATCGATGTTTCATTAAAGATTTTGCCAGCCTTGCAAAACCTCTGACTAGTATGGTAAATGGAGAAAATGGCAAAAAAAGTGCCACACAGTCCAAAAAAATTAAAATTCAACTAGCACCAGAAGGTATAGATGCATTTAATAAACTTAGAGAAATTCTGGCATCAGAAGATGTCACGTTAGCATATCCCGACTTCACTAAACCTTTTGACTTAACAACCGATGCATCCTCAAGTGGTTTGGGGGCCGTCCTTTCACAAGAGAAAATACCCATTACTATGATCTCAAGAACACTTAGAAATAGAGAAGAGCATTTGGCAACAAATGAAAGAGAACTCTTGGTGATCGTATGGGCTCTTAACACTTTGAGGAACTACCTGTACGGTGTTAACCAGTTGAATATCTACACTGACCACCAGCCTTTGACGTTTGCAGTTTTTGATAAAAACCCGAACGCAAAAATCAAACGATGGAAGTCTCTAATAGAAAGCTTCAACGCAAAAATTTTCTATAAACCAGGAAAGGAAAACCATGTCGCTGACGCGTTGTCCAGACAGCACATGAATATGGTAGGAATTGAAATGGGGGCAAGCTCCGACTGCGCCACCATGCACAGTGAGGAGTCACTGACCTACACTATAGAGACGGTGGATAAGCTCGCAAATTGCTATAGAAACCAGATAATTCTTCAAGAAAGCGAAAGCCAGTCAAAACAGACCTTTATAATATTTGGTTCAAAAAGCAGACATGTAATTTCATTTTGCGACGTAGAGTCATTACTAAAAACGCTGCAAGAAGTCATTAATGATGGCGTAGTTAACGCAATACATTGCAGCCTACCAGTGTTGGCAAAAATTCAACACCGACTGGTAGAACTTCACCCCAACGTAAGATTCCGTCATACCGAAAAGATGGTTACGGACATCTTCAGCGAAAGTGATCAACAAGAAATTATATTTGCTGAACACAACAGAGCTCATAGGGCAGCGCAAGAAAATGTAAAGCAGATCTTGGCTGACTATTTTTTCCCGAAGATGAATAAAAAGGCAAGGGAAGTAGTAGCAAATTGCCGAATATGTTCAAAGTCTAAATACATTAGACATCTAAAGAAGCATGTTATTGCGGCAACACCGGTTCCATGTAATCCTGGTGAAATATTACACGTCGATATTTCCTCCGCAGACCAGAAATATTTTCTAACTTGCGTCGATAAGTTTTCTAAATTCGCTATAGTGCAGAAAATCGCGTCTAGAACCATCATAGACGTAAAACTACCTATACTACAGCTAGTAAACATTTTTCGAAACGTTAAAACTATATACTGTGACAATGAAAAGTCACTTAACTCAAATGCTATAAAATCAACTTTGCTAAATTACAACAATGTGAAAATCGCCAACGCCCCTCCACTGCATAGCACCTCAAACGGGCAAGTGGAGCGTTTTCACAGTACCTTAACTGAAATAGCTAGGTGTCTATAAAAATTTTGCTTGCCACCATAGAATATAATAAGACAATTCATTCAATAACCCACGAAAAACCAATAGACATCCTTCATCCCAGCTCAGCTAACATTACGGAACTCGAAATCGTATCGAAAAAGCACAGGCCAGTGATCGCGAATACCATAATAAGGGTCGTCAGAATGTGACGTATAACGTTGGCGACAAGGTCCTAGTGAAAGTTAATCGAAGGCTAGGCAATAAACTCTCAACACTATTTACATAAGAAGTAGTCGAACAGGACCTAGGCACCACCGTTCTTATAAAGGGGAGGAGGGTCCACAAAGACAACCTTCGTCCACCTTAGTTAATCACTTTATTACTTTAAGTCTTGTATTTTAAATTACAGGATAATATCGACATTCCTATTGACGACCATTTAACACAAAAGCTAACTGACTACACCAACTCCAACTACATCCCAATTTTGGACGGAAACGCAATAGTATTTACCAACTTGACACTATATGCAACATTGAACGACGAGACGGCAGGATTTATGGACCTTTTCCCATTGACACACATGAAGAAAATAGTAGAAACAGACATAAAATACATAGAGACTTTACTTCGAACCGTTGACATTCACCATCGACAGGCACGAAGCTTAAACTTTTTAGGTACTGCAATAAAAGTCGTCGCCGGCACCCCTGACTTTGAGGATTTCCAAAGACTACAACTAAGACAGGATATGCTCATTGACTCTAATAACAGACAGTACAAAATTAATACGCATATTCAGCAAAAAATCTTGGAAATCACGCAAACAATAAACACAATTATAAACTCAACAAGAAAGGAAGCAATAGGCTCAGGTCATCTTTGCGAAACAATACTTGCAAGAAATAGAGTAATAATCCTCGAACTGCAATCAATCACAGTCTCAATAGCCCCAGCTAAGTTGAACCTAGTGAACCCAATAATATTAGATAATAGTGATATCAATAATATTATCAATGAGTACTCGACTAACATAACTATAATAGAAATAATAGGAATGTCTAGCATTAAGGCTTTACAAAATAAGAATAATTTGTACATTGTAGTTAAGTATCCAATCCCTCAAATTGTTTGTAAAAAATATAGTTTATTCGCCGTGCCTCACGAAGGACGAGTTCTACACTTTGGGGATACTAATACCGTTTTCTGAGTGCGGAAACGAAGCGTATGCTGTTAAATGTGAAAAATCAACTTTTGCAACTTTTTGCAAGAAGCAAACAACCCCTACTTGTTGTCAGCAACTATTCACAGGTGCTGTAGCAAATTGTTCAACTACTACCAATCATGATAAGGGCATCAAAGAAATCGATGACGGCATTGTCATTATCAACAATGCCACAGCAACGATAGAGGTTGAAAAAGGAGATAGCAGAACCGTCAGCGGTACTTACCTTTTGACTTTCGATCAGTCAGTAAAGGTAAATGGGATCGAGTATCACAATCGAAATCATACTCCTACTCGTACTACTGGCACTCCAACGGCTCAAAGATTCAATCTTTTAGGACATATAGAGACATTGAGTTTGAACTATCTTCATGAAATGAATGCGGAAAATATCAACCATATTGGCGCTCTTCGAGGAGAAGTATCCTAGTAATCTTGCGACTTGCTCTAAGCAAATATAAAAAACACACCGCGAAAAAGGCAATGAATGTCTTAGTAAGAGAGGTCACCGAGAGAATCGTGGACGATTCCCACTTAGGAAGGGAGGAGTTAACTCGAAACGCAAACCGCCAAAATACCAAGTCAGCATTGTCTGCCTAACATCCGTTTCAGGCAATGCTGAACATTAACACCACCTCAATCCATGACCAAAGGCCCGAGTTATGATCCAACGACAAGCAACAACAAACGATACTCACAAGCTACCGTAGCCGTGGGATCCGCTGGCGCAGCACAAATATAGCGCAAACAAGCGACGACTTACACTACACGCAAGTCGGCGTAATCGTGGGATTCGCTGACACTGCATCTGACAAAGCGTGAGGACGGCTTAGGCTTAGACTTAAGAGTAAGAATGTTTTAGAGTTTAGTTCTGATCGAGCCTAAATAAAGCGCATTAGTGCCTAAAAATAATTTGTACAACCATATGATGATCCTTGGTTTACACCCCTAGGATTTATCAGCCAGCCGATTGCACACCATCAGTGTGCGTCATGCCTCTTCGGACTCGAAGAAGTGCGCGAGCTGCTTCATATTGCACCTTTTGGTAGATAAAAGCCAAGCGATGTGTTGCCCGATGGCTGCGCAAAGTGCTAAAAAACTGTGCGCCACTTACTTTCATTGACCTTCACTCACCAGATAGTTCGTGGCCTTAACCAGAAACTACCCTGTGAGAGAACGATCCTTGTTTTGGACATAGTAAGTCACACAACGCTACTTCAGGACAGCGAGAAAACTACTCTTTCTCCAGGACTGAAGAAGGGGACCATGAACTACCTGAGCGGTCGGCAATCATCTGTACTATTTCGAGGGAAAAACTCAAAACTGAGAAGAATTAAACAAGGGGCACCGCTGGGTGGTGCCCTGCTGTCCTGCGTACTCTTTCACTTCTACATCTCGGCACTTCCACAGCCGCCACTGGCAGTGGTATGATAATTAGCATAACCTGGAGACCTCTTGGTTCTGACATTTGACCATCTGCACATAATTATCTCGGTCGAGAAACCACCCGGCTTTATCTCTGTGGATAACCGCACCGGTTTACCGAGAACCCCTTTACCGGACAACTCATTCCTACGGACGTAATAGTTGGTGAACGTCTAACGCAATAAAAAGCTATATTTGCAATTGAGCGCCTTGCCGATCCCTGTCATCCCCGCATACCGATCCTCAATTTGGAGATACGGCAAACGATAAATGAGCATCTCTTAACCAGAGAAGTGCGCGAACTATTTCAGCCGGAAGTTTACACGCCACTCTACTCTTCATCCGGTGGCTACGTAAAGTGCCAAAAGATTGCTCACCACTTGCATTCACCGTTTTACAGGTTCAAGGTATCATCAGCAAGGCGATCGCGTTGAAATCTATTGGCCCAGGGTAGAGGGATAAAACGAATATCATGTTGATGGCAATAAAATTCCGACTGTCAATCACTTTAAGATTTTAGCTTTTACATTTGACAGCCTGTGGTCCTTTATTTCGCAAATGACCACGATTATTTCCAAAGTAAAAACCACAACAAAGTCCTCAAGTCGACGGGGAAACCTGAACCGATGCCTTTCTTATACTTCTAATATTTGGTCTCCATGAAAGCTAACTATCAAGGATAAGCCTAGGCATTTCATCTTATCAACAGGTTGAGGACATGATCCTGGTAAATAAAAACTTTTCAGTTTTACTTGGGTTGACGCCTAAGACGTTTCTAGTAGTCTAGGTGGGGTCCGAGATGCCTTTCGAGATGTCTTGCAGTAAATCATTCCGCTACGACTATTTTGTTGCAATTTTTTTCGAGGACTTTATCAATGTCCTTATGAAAATTATTTGTGTAAAAGTGTTCTCTCCAGCCATAACAATGCAGAGCGCTGCTTCTAATGTACAAGTCCATGAGTCTCTTCAACATTCTCAACAGAAATCAGAATAGGTAATGGTCCTGAATTTGGTATGAAGACCACTTAAACCTGCCGAGAATTTGACAGCCTTCTGAAGTTCGCAGACGAATCTCTACGATGATTTCTTCTGTCTTTATTTGAATATAATTATTACGATTTTGGAACATATTTCTGAAAATGTAATAAGAAATATTAAAATTTTATGGTATCGTGCACCCAAAAGGCAGTGTATTTGAACAAAATGGTTCCGAATGAAATTATTGAAACTTGCCACAAGATGATAAAATAAAAATAGTAGAAGTGTGAACAAAGCAAAAAGTTTTTTAGTCTTGGCAAATAAAACTACCCATTCCTCAAGCATAGAGCAATTTTCTATCAGCATTCGATATATAGGTTCGAAATGAAATATTTGTGAAGATTTTCAGCTCTAAAAGAGTCAATTAGCAATCGTTTACGAATTACGGTGCGAAAGGTGGAATTCACTGCCAAAAATTTTAGTTTCGTAGTTTTTCAAATGTATCTGACAATGAATGCGTAAGTAACTATCGGATTGGCCTCTGTCAGAGCTCTTTTCATTACATCTAGAGGTCGTTATGCGGTATAAAGACCAAAACCAGCCAGAGCTCTCTCTAGCTTAACTGTTACGACATTTTTCTAGGTATAATTAGATAACAATAATTTAATTTTTGGTTACCAAAAAAGCTCAAATTTTATCTGTATTACTGGCTGCCAAGAGATTGTGATTCCTAGTCTTTAATTCAGAGATGCCTCTCCCGCTTAACCACAGGTGCTGAGTTAGGACAATGTCAGCTTTGTCACTTCTTCGACAAATCAAGTTATCGGCAGAGACCATATTTGCGTGCTTGAGGTTGGAGATCTCGTCTATGGTTATTTGGGCTCTTCTCCCTTCGCTTCCGTCCGCACTGAAGGCAATGGGCTGCTTGCCCCCGAAGTCCTCCAGCCTCTTCACTGTAAATTGACAGTCTGAATTCGGCTTTCGCTGAGAAAACTGCTCTCCATAAACGTAGCAGAGATTTCTCTATTAGTATTGGCGAATTCCTCCTACCTTGAAATTCAGTCGACTGACTCCTGCCGACACCCACCAACTTAACGCGACTAGTGGTGGTAAGCCAAATTGCTCCGGCTTTGTCATCACCCTTTTCGGGAGTTGTCCTATTTAATGGCGTCCCACCACAGAGACTATCGATTTTTACTGGGATCTTCTCTCTACCTCGTCCTTTTTTATGTTTTTGTTTGTATTTAGGGTTTCCACTCAAAGACATCTCCTGGAAGAGTAATCGCCTTATATAAACTTCTGGTTATCTCTGTTGTGAAAATAAGGTGAAGGTTAGCGTAAGACCACGCAAAGTGGAAGTCGTCGTAACTTACAAGTATATCTCCCTCATTAACTTATTTAATTCCGGATTTTACATCAATCTATTAGTTATTTAGTACAGGATGACATCGCTGCATACTCAAGTGACAGGTTATTTTAACCATCAGCTTACAGTTCAAATAAACCATCCAATGGCCTTAAACAATATCCGCGTCGAGCAAAGGATATAAATTCCATAAGAGTCTAAGGGCTGTCACAAGAGCCTGGAAGCGAATCTGCTTTACATCTCTTTTTGGGTATTGAAAGATACCAGTTTTTTACGGAGATTGAAGTTAAACAGTCTTTCTCTATTTTTTGAGGTTAGCCTTCAAAATAATTCGATAATAATAACAAACGTAGGGAAGGTTCGACGTCGAGAAGCTGAAATCACTCCTGCTCTCTGAGAGTATTCGTCAGCAACTAGGTATAAGAGAACTGTGGGAGGGCATTTCAAGTTCGTTACGTACAGCTGTAACCAAAACCATTGGTTTTCGGAAAATGCAAAAGAACAACTGGTACGATAAGGAGTGCCGTGTCACAGTGGAGAGAAAATAGACTGCCTACCTCCCACGTTACAATCGACTGCAACACGCGCGGAATGGGATAGATACCGACTGTTGAAGAAGGAAGCGAGACGCATTTGCAGCCAAAATAAGAGAGAGATCGAAATGCTTGAGTATGAAGAGCTTGACAAACTGGCCGACATGGGTACAGCTTGGAAATTCTAAGAAATATTGTGGCGACTAACAGAAGATTTCAAGACCGGAGCATACTCTTGTAGAACCCCTAGAGGTGATCTAGTAACCGATGCCAAGAGCATACTAAACTTATAGAGGGAACACTTATCCAGCCTTCTGAATGGCAGTGAAAGCATAACACCAAGAGATGGCAAACC
Organism: Bactrocera zonata; assembly: GCA_037783105.1. Lineage (NCBI taxonomy): Eukaryota > Metazoa > Arthropoda > Insecta > Diptera > Tephritidae > Bactrocera > Bactrocera zonata. The sequence continues at coordinate 684,612 of JBAWJQ010003615.1, read as the reverse complement.
CGATTCCCCAAGGGTATTCTGCCCAATCCACAAACAAGGAGACCAACAACTTGAGCTAACTATCGTAGGATAAGCCTCCTAAACATCGCATATATGGTTCTATCGAGCGTATTGTATGAAAGATTAAAGCTCACCGTCAACAAACTGATTGGATCTTATCAGAGTGGCTTTATACCTGACAAATCAACAACCGACCAGACATTTACCATGCGCCAAATTTTGGAAAAGACCCGTGAAAGGAGAGTCGACACACACCAACTCTTCGTCGACTTCAAAGCTGCTTTCGACAGCACGAAAGGGACCTGCCCTGCCTTTATGCCGCGATGTCTGAATTTGGCATCCCTGCAAAACTAATACGGTTGTGTAAACTGACGTTGAGTAATACCAAAAGCTCCGTCAGGATTGAGAAGGACCTCTCCGAACCGTTCGATAACAAACGAGGTTTCAAAAAAGGTGACTTCCTATCGTGCGACTTTTTCAATCTTCTGTTAAAGGAACTAATTCGAGTGCAGAGCTTAATCGAGAGTGTGCAGCTGCTGGCGTACGCAGATGGCACGATATCATTGGCCTCAACACCCGCGCCGATAGTTCTGCTTTCTCCAGACTGGAAAAGGGAATGAAGCGAAAGAGTCTGGTGGTGAAAGAGGGCAAGACGACAAACAGTTATCGCAGTCGTGACATGGCTCCCACGACCCTTTTGACAGTCATAACTTTGAAGTCGTAGATAATCAACAGCAACAACAACGTCAGCCTCGAAATCCAACGCAATATCTCTTACCAACAAATGCTACTTTGGACTAAGTAGGTAATTGAGAAATAAAGTCTTCTCTCAATGACCAAAAAGCAATCTCTATAAGTCACTCATTATTCGACTCCTGCTTTATGGAGCAGCGGCATTGATGATGACAACATCTGAAGAGTCGACGTTACATGTTTTCGATAGAAAGATTCTGCGAAAGATTGCGCATTGGCCATGGTGAATACCGCGATCGATAGAACGATGAGCTGTATGAGATACACGACGACATTGACATAGTTCAGCGAATTAAAAGACAGCGGCTACACTGGCTAGGTCATGTTGTCCGAATGGACGAAACACTGCAGCTCTGAAAATATTCGACGATATACCCACCGGGGGAAGCAGATAAAGAGGAAGACCCCCACTCCGTTGGAAAGACCAGGTGGATAAAGAAGTGGCTTTGCTTGGAATCTCCAAGTTCAATAGAATCTGACGTGTTACGATTTCTTCTCTTATTCGGATTAGCAAATAGATCCAAGTAATTGCTTTGGAATCAAAAATCAGACTGACTCTGTCATCAGATCAGCAACTCAAGTCTACTCCCGCACATTCCGAAAAACTCAAAATATGCCAAGTCTGTTGTTTTGGTCACGTACTGGCGGATCATGCGATGTGGTGTAGAACTGCATGCCGTCAGTTTATGTAACCTGAGATGTAACTCCCCCAGAGCCACTCTGGGAAGTCTCCTGACTTCTTTTATTTACAATTTTAAAACTTATTTTACCATTTTTTCTTTTAAAAAAGGAGAATAACAATAATTATACTTATTAATATTATTATAATTACCTAGGCATCTATGCCATAAGAAAGGTTTTTGTGATATTTTAGTTCTTCTATTTCTTTGATATTCTTTATTTAATATTTAGTACATAATTGTCAAAGTTTATTTTTGACTCATAGGTTTGGTTAAACATTTCAACGGGACATAAGTATAAGTTAATTAATAAATTTGATTTTGTTATTACTAAAATTTTCTTGAATATTTCACACTTTGCAAAATTCTTCATACAGTTATTTTGTAATATAAAGTTTTTTTCTTCACAATTCTGAATAAGACTCAAAATATGTGCATTCTTTATAATTAAACTGTCATCATTTATTTCTTGAATTATTGTCTTGCTGTTGGACTTAAATTCACAATCATTAGAAAAGATATAATTCTTACATAACATTAGTTTTTTGAATAACGTATTTTCTTTATATATACTATATAATGCTTTCTATTTATTGTTATACCATGTTCAGACCGAAAATTTAAAAGATTAGATTACATTTAAGCATTTCATAACCCAACATGTTCTCACTGTCGTTAGGAAGATCAAAAAACAGCTATTATTGTCATCCAAGAATTCACATCGCTTAATAATTATCAAAAGAAAATATTGGCATATAGTATTTTGAAATAAAAACCGTCTTTTTTTAATATTTTCCATATATAGAAATAATGGATGCATTTTTTCATTTGTTAAGTCGATTTTCAGGTGAAATTAGATTCATTACTTTAAAAAAATTTGCTTGTTTACATTTTTCCCCCTTTGTAGTGTTTAAATCACCTGTAACAATGTAGTAGATTTCCAATGCTGCCAAGTAGATGGCGCAAAATCAGAGTCGCACAGAGAGATTTAGCGTGGATCAGTTTCGAAGTGATTTTGAACTGCCATTTTCGTATGGCGAAATCTTGATAAATTTATAAGATTAGTGGGATAATGCACTCAAAAGTCGCAAGCGTGTGATTAAGTGTCGGTCTAAACATGGTATTACATTGATCTATTATTGGTGTGATTAACTTTAAATCGGTAGATAAATATGTTATTGGTTCTTGTAGTATTGCAAGTATGATTGACTAAGTCAAAACTCCTACTTTTACAAGTTTTAGCCTAAAAATCTATCTTAAAATAGTCTATTTAATCTTTTGTTAATATTGCCGGGTGTATTAGTTTAATATTTATTTAATTTTTTTCTCTAAATAGCTTAATATGTTCAACTGATCATTAAAGAAAACATGTTTCATTATTTCACTGTCCACTGTTTTTACCTTCTTCAATGAGTTCAATACTTGCATCCTGTCGTTTTCTATTGTCATTTTTAATTGATACAGATTATTATTAAAATGGTTGTTTACCGAAATTTGTTTATTTAAATTGATTATCTCATTGTGATCATTTTCTTCTACTATCTTCAGATGTTCTTCTATATCTTGACTGTCTTCATCGTCCATTATACCAAATAGCCATTTGTAAATTGTGCCTACTATGTCATTTCTATTTTCCTCCCTGGGTATAATTGTTCTTACAGGGTAGGCCATTTAAAGTTGACCCATTTGCCCATTTGCCAAAATTAAGGCGTCGCGGATAATCAGCTGGGTTTAGTTTTTGTGCCATTTGAATTTTATATGGAAACATCTTCAAATCTTTATGAATTATGCGTCGGAGAGTGGTGCGAGAGATGTCTAATTCCTGAGAGCGGCGATAACTCGATGTCGATGGAGTCTCCTCAATACTGGCTCGTACAGCTTCGATATTTTCATCAGAACGTCTTGTGCGTTGTCTGGATGCATGACTGGCATTACTGAGATTACCAGTGTTCACAAATTTTGCGTATAAAGACTTAATTGTGTTCTTAACTGGAGCACTTTTCACTTTATTTTTTTTGCGAAACGCACGTTGAGTTAACACAATTGAAAAGTTATTTTGAATATAAAGCTGAACAATTTCAGCGCGTTCTTTTGGAGTGTACTGTTCCATGGTATAAATTGTCTTCGAATGACGCTTCTAACGCGGTATGACATTAGCCGATTTGTCAGCGCTGTTAAAAGTTACAGCGTTGCCAGATGGGTCAACTTTAAATGGCCTACCCTGTATTTTATTTTTTACTTTATAATTTTTACTTCGTTTAAAAGTAGTTCTTTGTTATTTATAGGTATATTACTTTCTATAACATTTTCTTTAATCTTATCAGCTACTTCCATTATCCCTTTTGGTTTGATTATCACCCCTATTCTGTGCACTTGACAAATTCAACATATTTACAATTTGTCAAATTTTGAAATTTATCAAGCATTTCGTATTCTGTGTCTGAAATAAAAAGATCTTTTCTTTATAAGTTGTTAAGATGTCAAATGCTCTTGACAGTGCTCGTTATTTATTAAATACCTGATTGAGCATCTTGTTGTGAAAATGGAAGATATTTTACTTTTGTTATTATTGTTAAACGAAGATGAAAAGTGTGAGAATAGGAATCGCGCGAGTTATGTGTACACTATCATCCCAACCAGACACCACACAACAAAATACTGTAAATTGGATAAAATAGAAGATTAAAGAAAAACAAGTAAACATTACAAAAAATAAGATAACAAGTAGAGATAAAGAACATAATGCAAATGCATACAAACATGTTTTGGTCCTTATGTTTGACTGTAATGATAACCCAGACATTATCGGGTAAACCACACAATCATGTTTGTTTGTATTCAATAGAAAATAAGATTACATTTAACAAATATTGTATTAAGAAAATTGTAATCACTTTAGTAGTTATATAAGCAGAACATAATTTGAAAAAGAAATAGAATAAAATATAATGTCACAGAAGTAACATCGTCGGCATTTTTATTCCTCCGCTCGAACAACTAAAACTCTCGCGTTACATACATAAATAAGCCAACAACAAACAGTAAAACTGAGAAATTTGCTGAATTTCTTAATGACATAAATAGAACAACCGGATATCAGTAAAATTGTAAAGTGATACCATTTCCATGTATAAGCTTTACTACTTACTTTCTTGCAAAACATATGTAATAAGTATAATAGTATTTATGATTTGTAAGCAATAATTCATTGCGATAGTAACTTCAATGATTATAATTAATAAAGTGAAAGTTCAGTCTCATTCCAATATCCAAACCACCTGGTTTAATTCTTTAGGGTTAATTCGGTACGAATCGTGTTCGAAAAACAACAAATTTTTTTTTTCCTTCGGAAATCGTTATATCAAATATTTGTTTATACTAACTAATTCTGCGATTCTGTAGCCAACTCAGGAGTTGACCAGACCCTACAGAATATAATTAACTATATAAAACAATCCGGATAGACACAATAATCGACACTACCGAGGGTGCAGTGAACATTAATTGTGAAAAAAAAATAAAGCAAAAGTTCAGTAGTGAAAACGACCTAAAAAATTAAAAGGCGTTAATTCACCAGAATAAATATTAAAAACAAAATTTTTTGTGAAGTTTTTGCAGTGAACATGTCTCAAAACAGAAAGAGCATGAATTCATCAAAAAGTTAAAGTTTAAAAAATGAGGTAACCGAACCCATAAAAGAAAACAAAATTAAATCGTCAAGGCACCGAGCTTTCGATAACAGGAGACAAATGGAGAACGAACAGACTCAGATGGCGACAGTCAATTTAGTAGAGGAGCTTGCTCGCACAGCAACAGTTGGAGTAAATGCGGCAAGCTTACCTCGAACTAAGAAACCGGACAGAAGGAAGCAACAGCAGCAGGCATGCGCTCATAAAAACAGTTAATGTCCTGCCGATATTTACGGGGACGGTCGATATTACAATAAACTCGTTCCTCAGCAGCATCGAGTACCTACTATCCACAACGAGCGACATAGAGCTACAGAAGGAAGTGACGCGATCAATCTCCTACAGGACCATCCAGGGAGAGGCGAAAAATACAATCATCAATATACCTCAACCAGACAACTGGCAGCTGATAAAGGAAACCATAAAATTGAGGTATCTGTATAAGAAGATTGGGAATCTTAAGGTAAGTTCCGTAAATGAACTTATGAGAGAAATACAGAATATTAAATATAAGTCGGACAAACTGACAGTGTACTATAGGGATGACAGTTACATTGACTTGAGTAACATGGGCAGTTTGGTAAATACCATAAAGGAAGGGAATCTTAATGAAATAATAAGAATAATGGCAAGTAGAAGATTTGAAGATAGTAATATTAGGCCGCAATACATGAAATTTAAAATAAAAGGAGATAGCTCAGCGGAAAAATATAGTAATAGGTATCCTGGTCGAGGGCAAAAACATAATACAAATTATTGAAATAGAGATAAACAAGGTTCATATAATCAAATATACGAAAATGATATTAGACATAATACATCAGTCCAATTTAAACAATATTATAGTGGAAGATTTAATAATAATTACAAACCAAATTCAGGTAAATTTCAAAGACCACAAGCGGTAGGAAACCCTAGACCAAATTTTAATCAAAATCAACCAAATCAATATAAACCAAACTTTGGTCAAAATCAATCCAACCAATATAGACAGAATTATGGTCGAAATAACCAATTTAAACAATACCAAGGCGAACTGATGGAAATAGATAATATCCAATATAGTTCAATGAGCCCTCAATTCGCAGGACACCCTAATTCGCAGTATAGCCAAAATCGCTTATACTCGAGTAGGTAAGGCCAGGTAGAATCTTCACGAACTGATATAGCAAGAGAAGAAGAAGTTTATAATAGTATTTTTTTATGAACCAGCCTCGGAATCATTAATTTATTTTTCAGACGGTTTAGTGGATTGTATGCATAGATAATTTTTATAACATCACATCTCCGTTACATACAGTACATACTTATAGTAAGGTAAGAAATTCTAATGCATAGCAATAAATCATCAGCAGCGAATCAGTAATTCAACTTGATTCTGTTTTGGAAGGTTTGCATGGAAATTCACATTTTTTGTTTTACTATACTTAAATGTCGACGGTTAAGTATCAAACACTGCTAACAAAACCGTGTTTGGTACTCAACCGTCGATATACCTACTTCCTTTCCTTAAGTAAATAGTCGTGGTCTGAAGTCCGAACAAAGAACTTTACTTACGCACGAGAAATGAAACCCCCCAATGTATTTTTTTTGTTTCATTGTTTGAATAAAAAATTGTTAGAATGAGTGATGGAAGAAAGCGACTTATTGGAGCTGAGTGTAAAAAAGGCCAAAATGAAAAAAAACAAGAACAGATTATCCATAAAACCATAAAAATTGACAGTTTTCTTACAAGTGACAGTAAAAGCAGTGTTGTTAGACCAGGAAATTCAGCCACAATCATTGATACAATCCAATCTGAAAAAAATTAAACGGATTTGAGCTCTGTGGCCCAATAACAACTGTCGCCTGTTGAACAATCTGCTTTTAAAAAAAGCCGAAATTGGCTTGTTTATTCTGAAACTAAAAGATCTGTATATTGCGGACCCTGTTTAGCATTCGGTCCATTGTATAAGACTCAGTACGAGAACGAAGGATTTAATGACTGGAAAAACGCAGAACACCGAGTAGCTCAGCATGAAAACTCTGCACGTCATAAATCTAGTATTCTTAGTTTGAAAGCTAGGAGTGCGATTGATGGCCGACTCGACAATTTACTACAGGTCCAAACTGATTGAAATTATTTATTGGAAAAATGTTCTGAAGAGAGTTATTGCGGCAGTGAAGCGACTGTGTTCAAGAGACCTTGCTTTAAGAGGCAAAAGTGAAAAGTTCGGTGATCCACGTACCGGTAATTACTGTATGATTTTGGAACTGTTAGCGTATTTCGATCCTTTTTAGTCAGTCATATTGAACGATTTGGGAATCAAGGATCAAGCAGTACCAGTTATTTATCAAAGGCCGTTTGCGATGAGTTTATGCTCTTGATGGGTCATAAAGTCTCAAAACAGATTGGAGACGAGATACGAAGGGCGAAATATTTTTCTCTAATCATAGATTCAACACCAGATATAGGACACGTAGATAAACTTACCCTTGTTATTAGATACGTTTTAGAATCAGGCTAACCGTGTGAGAGATTTGCTAAGTTTTCGTCGGTGGGACATAAAGTTGAAGAAATGTTTTCTGTCATTATTTCGGAGCTCGAAACACTGGGCATAAATATTGAAGACTGTCGTGGACAGTCATATGATAATGCCGCGAACATGTCTGGCATGTACAATGGCTTGCAGGCATAAATTCGAAAACAAACACCTTTCGCATTTTACGTGCCTTGCTCTGCCCATTCTTTGAATTTAGTGGCAACTGCGGCTGCTGAATTTTATGAAGCTACAGGAAATTTATGTTTTTTTTGGAAGCTCGACACAAAACCCTGAAAAGAGTGAATCTGACACGTTGGTCAGCGAGAGAAGACGCGTTGAAAAGTTTGAGAGATTCTTGGCACGAAGTTCTTAAGACTTTGGAATCAATCAAATACGACACAGACACACAACAGAAATCGGAAAAATCAACCGAAAAGAAAAAAAAAATTGATGTAACATCAGAAGAAGTTATTACAATGACTGCGAGTGAAAGTTTCAGGGTTAGCACGTTTCTCGTCCTCGTAGATAGACTAGTGACCGAGTTAGAAAAACGGCAAAATGCCTACTACGAATTTAACGAGAAGTTTTCATTTCTAACCAAAATGAGTGAGTTGTTACCATCGACCGTGACGGGAAAAAATGTATCCCAATGATTTAGAAACTGATTTAGTTCAGGAATGCGCACACTTTCAATGTCACCTTTCTTCTGAAAGAATTTTGATAAAACCAGATTCTGGATCATTAAAAAGTCTATCTTTCTTTCTACGAAAACAGAATTTGGAGAACATTTATCCAAACTTGGATAGAGCACTTCGCATGGCTCTTTGTACACCAGTGACAAAAAATGTTCAGGTGAGAGAAGCTTTTATTGCTTAAAGCGAGTGAAAAACTACGATCTACTTTAAGTCAAGAAAAGCTTAACGCCTTATCTCTTTTGTGCATAGAGTCAGAACTAATAAACAAGATCTCATACGACGATATAATTAATAATTTTGCGAATTTAAAACCTCGCAAAAAGTTAATGTAAAACTTAATTGATCTCATTGTCACCATTAACCTAATTGTTAACAGATTATTTAATAGATATTGTTCATGTTGTTTTTATATTGTAAGTGGAATAAAAAATATTTAACAATTAAACGTTTACCGACAACACATTATTTTGTATAAGCTGGCGTATAAGTATTTTCAAGGCATACCTTACCCCGCCTTATAATTAGTACATCCCTCGAGCTCTGTGGTCCATTATGCTATGTTTAGTGTTGTAGCTCAACACTAATAACTTAACAACTGATGCATCCAATTATGCGATTGGTGCAGTATTATCACAAGAGGGACACCCAGAGTGTTACGCCTCGAGAACTTTGAATAACCACGAATGAAACTATTCTGCAACAGATAAAGAATTTCTTGCGATAATGTGGAGTATAAACTATTTTAGGCCATACCTCTATGGAAATAAATTCAAAATTTTTACTGACCACCGACCGATAAAATTTTAACATTCTAAATACAAAGGAAAAGATATATCAGCTCGACATCAAAGATGGTCATTAAAAGTTGGGGAATACCAATTTTACATTGAATACTTAAAAGGCGAATAAAATATAGTAGCAGACTTTTTAAGTAGGATAAAAGAAAATGAGGATATTATTTCAGAAAATATGGATGAAATTATTTCCGATAGTTCAAATTATTCTATAAACAATATAGTAGAGGAAGATGAAGAAATTTTAGCAACAGTGCATTCAGCATAATAAGAATTACACGACCATTTTTATATCAAAGAGGAAATTGTTAACAAATATAAGACGCAAATTATTTTAACAAACAACAAAACTGAAGAGTTAAAAGTTATACACGGTAAAAGAATTATTTTCATTTCGGATTATGATTTCAATAATTTGAGTGAGATATTTGGGAAATATATCACAAAAGTTAAAATAGAAATATTTTCAGAAATTTCAGAACGTCAATATAATCTAGTACAGGAAAAATTAATCGAAATGTTTTGTAATGATGGTCAATTAGAATTTATAAAATGTACAATCACGCATTCAGGAAACATACAACCAAATAAAGAAGAAAATATATTATCCAAAGTTATTGCAATTAATTCAAATTGTAATTAATCAATGTGAAATATGTCAGGAAGTAAATTACGATAGAAATCTTATTAAACCAAAATTGAAACTTTCGGAGACGTCTTCAAAATTTAATGATATTGTGCATATACATAAATACGTATGTAATGAAAGGGAATCATTTTTGACAGTAGTAGATAAATTTTCTAAGTTCGGTGCAGCATACTCGTTAAATGATAGAAACCACATAACCATTATTGAGCAGCTAGAAGATCACTTCACTAAAGTAGGGAAACCTAGAAAAATTATTGCAGACAATGAATTCAAAGCAGTAAGAATAAAAGAATTCCTAGATAATAAAAATGTTGAAATCCACCTAACAAAACCCAATAGTCATACAGGTAATGCAAATGTAGAAAGATTCCGTAATACTATAGCAGAAAAATTTAGAATCTTATACATGTAAACTAAATAAAGGGTTATCAATAAAACAACTAATACAAAAAGCAATTAGAAATTATAATGAAAGATGTCTCTCAACAGTAAAATGTACACCAAATAAGGTACAGCATAATGAAGTAGATTTGGAAATAATATAAAACAATTTAATAGCAGCAAAGAATAAAATTATAAATAAATTAAATCAGAAAAAAGAAAATTATGAGGAAAAGAGAGAAGAAGGATTTATTAAAAATTATAAAGCTGTTAGGCATAAGGAACAACATAGATACAAGAAAGGAAAGTTAGAAAATATTCATCCTTCCAATATAAAAAGGCCTTTGAAATTTACAGATTTGGATAATGTGGACAGTAATAGTTTTAATGACACCACATTGTGACGGGACAATGGTTTTGACAGAAATAAAGGAACAAAACGGATTCATAGATTTACCGATTAGAGATCAAGCAATACCAAAAGATAGTACTACATATGATTGACATTCAGAAATTAGAAAATATTATTAATGCTATGACCGATAATATAATTTTGATGAAATTAGCGAATAAAGAAATACTGCAAAATTAGATATAAGAAATAAACTACTGACACTTATGACAGTTAGAGCTAGAAACAAAAAAGGACTGATTAATACATTTGGCAGTATGTCAAAATGGCTTTTTAGTACACTGGATGAAGACGACAGACAAAATGTAGAAACATATCTTTTACAAACGAATGACTCGTTTAACGAACAAATTAAAATAAACTATCATTTCTCATCAGCTATTGAACACTTAAAAGAAATTGTTAAAAGTGACAGATTAAAAATTGAAAAATAACTTAATTCGATAAATAAGCTTATATATGATGAATACAAACAAACTTTATATTTAGATCAATACACAAAAATTCAATTGTTAAAAAGTAAAATAGAACATATCCAAGAAAATGTTGTATCCGCTAAATATGGGATTATACACCCGAATATTTTAACTAACGAAGAAATTGTAAAATATAATATCGATTATAATAAGCTAAAATATCTACAACTAGGAACAGTAATTGTAAATAATACATTTCTAGTATTTGGAATAAAAATACCAAACAATATTGAAGATTATCCCAATACCTACTAGAGAAAATAATGAAATAGATGCAAAAATAGAGGAAATATTTATCTACAAAAATAAAACATTGATATTCGAAGATAATAAATCATTAGAACAAATGAAAATAAGCAAACATTGTATTTTAAAAAATAATTGTAATCTTGTAAAATATAAAGATCTCGAAATAATACAATTGAATATAAAAACAATTCTTGTTAAAAATGCAAACATTTTAAAAATTAATAATACATGTAATCAATAACTTCCATTAATGAGTGGTTTAATAATTGTTCATTTAAAATTAATGACTATTATTTTTCAAATTTTGTTGAAGATATAAAGGAAAACATTGTAACCGTAAAATATAAAGACAGTCAGCATTTCACAAAAAAAATTACTTTTGACGAAATTGTATAAGAACATAAATCAAATATACAAAACATTTTTAAATTGAAAATACATACGAATGTAATACATATTTGCAACATATTAACACCCCTATTCTATGATTTTGACAAATTAATAAAATGTTGACAATTAATTCAACTATTTATCAAGCGAGAAATATTTTGGTACTCTGTGGCAATCTTGATAAAAGTAAAAGCTTCAATTCGTAAAGCTTTTCCCCCGACACCAACTACATATCACTACATATCTTAGCTTGGAAAACCAGGTAAGTTTTCATTATGATATAATTACAAAATATATAAATTTTTTTACAATTTCTTATTACGTTTTTTCTTTTAAGGATGCTTCAACTTCGGCTCTATTACGAAGTGCACGAAATAAGCTCATCAGCACTTCAATAGCGGATATTCCAAAAAGAAATGCTGCTGAAGAAGAGCGGCGACGGGAGCATCGTGAAACGATGCAGGCCATTCATGGCCTAACTAATTCTATAACGGAGCTAATAAAATCGTATAATAATAATAATAATAATAATAATAATAATAATAATAATAATAATAATAATAATAATAATAATAATAATAATAATAATAATAATAATAATAATAATAATAATAATAATAATAATAATAATAATAATAATAATAATAATAATAATAATAATAATAATAATAATAATAATAATAATAATAATAATAATAATAATAATAATAATAATAATAATAATAATAATAATAATAATAATAATAGCGCTGCTCCAGAGGTTATTTCCTTACTTTGTGGGCCGTCACTCGTGTCGTACAATAATAATAATAATAATAATAATAATAATAATAATAATAATAATAATAATAATAATAATAATTTTTTTTTAGGCCGTAAGGAGGGTTTAAAATGCCTTCGCACCATATAGGGATCGTCATCCTACGTGAGTGGTGTACCCACTAAAACACTCCCCTTCTATCATGGAATTTTTCCCCTACCCCGGGACCGCTTTCGCATTACTTCAAGGCAAGGTTTCCAAGATGGACCCATTACAGGTCAATTTCTACTCTCCCTGCGTCCAGGGATGCCTACGGTTTTGTAGCCAGCATCAAGCTATTTGGCTCGTCTTCTATTGGGAGTCCGCGTCCATGTCTCTTTTTTAGTGCGTAGAACATGTTCCACGTACGAGGCAATTATTTTCCAGTTCTCGCTGCTAGATACCATTTTTTCTAAGAGATTTTCCGCACTTAGTTCTCCAAGTTTATTTTGTACGGTCCTTCGTGCTTCTTTCCACCGGCGGCACTTGAAAATGGTATGGTTTGCATCGTCTAGTGGTTCGTCTCCATAGATACATGCTGGGCTTTCTGCTTTTCCCATGTTGTATAGGTATTTTCGGAAGTACCCGTGACCGGACAGCATCTGTGTTACATAGTAGTTTACCTCGCCGTGTTTTCTACTGTGCCACTTCTCTATTTCTTTAATCAGTTTGGCGGTCCATCTTCCTTTGCTCTCCCTTGTCCACCGATCTTGCCAGAGTTCAAGAGTTTGCTTCCTCGCCTGTTGTCTTGTCTCCATGTGTATTTCTCTTCCGTCTTTCTTCCATAGCCAGAGTTGTCTTCTCTCCTATGCGAGAAGGTCTATTGGGATGACGCCGCTTATCACTAGCACTGCGGATTCGGATACAGTGCGGTACGCCGAGGCGACTCTCAGGGCTGCTGTTCTCTGCACTTTAGCAAGCACTTTTCGTCTGTGTTCTACATTTAATGTATCGGCCCATATTTCGCTACCGTATAGTAGCACTGACTGTGTTGTGTCCATAAGTAATTTCCTTCTACTGGCAAGTGGGCCTCCGGTGTTTGCCATGAGTCTTGATAGCGCCATGGTTATATTGGCTGACTTTTTGCAGCATGTTGGATTTGAGCCCAGTACGTCAATTTGTTGTCCATTCTTATTCCTAGGTATTTTAAGGTTTTCGTCGTTTTAATAGTTTCCGAATGAACTTGCATGTTTACCTCCAGCGGGATATGTTTCCTAGTGAGCAGGATCAGTTCTGTTTTTTCAGCAGCTAGGCTGAGGCCGTGTGAGTCCAACCATGTCTGTGTTCGCAGCATAACTTGTGTCAGTCTGCGTCTGGCCATGTCGGTATTACGCGCGGTTATGACGGCGGCGATGTCGTCTGCGTAGCCTACGAGGTAGCAATCGTCAGGCATTTCAACGTTCAAAATTCCGTCGTAGCTGGCGTTCCATAGATCTGGTCCAAGTATAGATCCCTGCGCTGCTCCAGAGGTTATTTCCTTACTTTGTGGGCCGTCACTCGTGTCGTACAATAATAATAATAATAATAATAATAATAATAATAATAATAATAATAATAATAATAATAATAATAATAATAATAATTTTTTTTTAGGCCGTAAGGAGGGTTTAAAATGCCTTCGCACCATATAGGTATCGTCATCCTACGTGAGTGGTGTACCCCCTAAAACACTCCCCCCTTCTATCTTGGAATTTTTTCCCCTACCCCGGGACCGCTTTCGCATTACTTCAGGGCAAGGTTTCCAAGATGGACCCATTACAGGTCAATTTCTACTCTCCCTGCGTCCAGGGATGCCTACGATTTTGTAGCCAGCATCAAGCTATTTGGCTCGTCTTCTATTGGGAGTCCGCGTCCATGTCTCTTTTTTTAGTGCGCAGAACATGTTCCACGTACGAGGCTATTATTTTCCAGTTTTCGCTGCTAGATATCATTTTTTCTAAGAGATTTTCTGCACTTAGTTCTCCGAGTTTGTTTCGTACAGTCCTTCGGGCTTCTTTCCACCGGTGGCACTTGAAAATGGTATGGTTTGCATCGTCTAGTGGTTCGTCTCCATAAATACATGCTGGACTTTCTGCTTTTCCCATGTTGTATAGGTATTTTCGGAAATACCCGTGACCGGACAGCCTCTGTGTTATATAGTAGTTTACCTCGCCGTGTTTCCTACTGTGCCACTTCTCTATTTCTTTAATCAGTTTGGCGGTCCATCTTCCTTTGTTCTCCCTTGTCCACCGATCTTGCCAGAGTTCAAGAGTTTGCTTCTTCGTCTGTTGTCTTGTGGCCATGTGTATTTCTATTCCGTCTTTCTTCCATAGCCATAGTTGTCTTCTCTCCTTTGCGAGAAGGTCTATTGGGATGACGCCGCTTATCACTAGCACTGCGGATTCGGGTACAGTGCGGTACGCCGAGGCGACTCTCAGGGCTGCTGTTCTCTGCACTTTAGCAAGCACTTTCCGTCTATGTTCTGCATTTAATGTGTCGGCCTATATTTCGCTACCGTACAGTAGCACTGACTGTGTTGTGTCCATAAGCAATTTCCTTCTACTTGCAAGTGGGCCTCCGGTGTTTGCCATGAGTCTTGATAGCGCCATGGTTATATTGGCTGACTTTTTTGCAGCATGTTGGATTTGAGCCCAGTACGTCAATTTGTTGTCCATTCTTATTCCTAGATATTTTAGGGTTTTGTCGTTTTAATAGTTTCTGAATGAACTTGCATGTTTACCTCCAGCGGGATATGTTTCCTAGTGAGCAGGATAAGTTCTGTTTTTTCAGCAGCTAGGCTGAGGCCGTGTGAGTCCAACCATGTCTGTGTTCATATCATAACTTGTGTCAGTCGACGCCTGGCCATGTCGGTATTACGCGCGGTTATGACGGCGGCGATATCGTCTGCGTAGCCAACGAGGTAGCAATCGTCAGGCATTTCAACGTTTAAAATTCCATCGTAGCTGGCATTCCATAAATCTGATCCAAGTATTGATCCCTGCGCTGCTCCAGAGGTTATTTCCTTACTTTGTGGGCCGTCACTCGTATCGTACAATAGTTTCCTGTCCTTAAGATAGCTTCGTATTATTCTCATCAAGTAGAAGGGCGTTTTGAAGCGATTTTCCAGTGCGTCGATCATATTTTCCCATTTTGCGCTATTGAAAGCATTTCGTATGTCTATTGTTGCGAGGAGGACTATTGGCCTCGAGAAGTTGTTCTTTCGATGAGCTTCCTCCACGCTGCGCACGACGTCTTCCACGGCTCCGATGGTTGACCTGCCTGGTCTGAAGCCATGTTGTCGCTCTGATAGGCCTCCAGCATCGTTTATGGCGGCTATAATGCGGGGTTTCAACAGTCTTTCTAATAGCTTTCCTGCTGTGTCTAGCATGCATAAAGGTCGGTATGCTGATGGTGTTCCTGGGTCTCCTTTGCCTTTGCTTATTAGAGTCAGATGCTGCCTCTTCCATATTTCTGGGAAAATGCCCTCGTTCAGACATGCGTTATACATGGATAGCAGTAAGTGCGGGCGTTCCATAGCGATTAGCTTTAACACTCCACTGGTATCCCATCAGGCCCAGGGGCTTTTTTGGTCTTTAAATTGTTTGCTGCCGTGTTCATTTCCTCCAAGGTGAAAGGCGGACATGAGATATCTTGTGTATGTTCTGGAGGGTCTCTTCCCAGGTCATGGGTTGGGAACAGAGTATTTACGATGTGCTCCATATCTGCGACGTTTCACTCAGGGATGGACTGTTTTGCTCCGAGTTTTTTCATTACGATCTTATATCCGAGACCCCACGGATTTTTGTTTATATCGTTACGTAGCTCTTCCCATTTATCTTTCTTTGTCTTCGTTATAGCGTCTTTCAGCTCAGTTTTCGCAGCTTTATATTCCTTTTGTTCTTCCATTCCGTTTCTTCCTCTTCTTCTAGCTCTTGTATATCGTCGGCGTTTGCGCAGGCAGAGTTGCTTGGACGATCAGCCTCAGCTGTGCTACTTGCGTGATATTTTGGTGGGTTTTCATCTATGGCCACGAGAAGCTTTTCTGAGTCCAGCTTGGAAGCGTTCCACTTACGTGTTCCTCTTCTTATCGTCGTTGCTGGATTTTTATCTGGGCCTATGAGGTAGGATATGTATTGGTGGTCGCTACCAGTATATTCTTCCAAAACTTTCCACTCCCGCAGCTGGTTTGCAAATCCTTCGGACACCGGCGTGATATCAGGGGTTGTGTCGTTGCATCCTGGTCTTCTGAATGTGGTTTGGGATCCTCTATTTGCGACGACAAGACCTAATCTAGCCGCCATGTCTAGCCGGCCCCTCGAGTTTGTAGTCGGTGTGCCCCATTCCAAGGCCTTGGCGTTGAAGTCTCCGGCTATGATTAAGTGACGGTTTCTTTGTCGTGCAGCATCCTCTATAGCATCGAGCTTTGCTTGGAAGTCTGCGATAGGGTCGCTCGGTGTCAGGTAGCAACTAATTATCGTAATGCTTTCGTTTTCTATCCAGACAAACCCATTTCCTCTCCCGCTGATTGTTTTTTTGAAACTGCTCCTTTCCGTTAGCCATATTGCCGCTGTTGCTGTGGTGTCTTCTAGCCATGTTCCATCTTGCGCCATTTTGTATTGCTCGCTGATGATTGCTACCTCGGTTCCGAGTTCCAGCATGAGCTGCGGCAGGAGGTGGTCAGCCGTTTTGCTTCTGTGCATGTTGCACTGCAAGATCTTCATGTTCTTGTTTTTTCCTTATACGACTCACACGACCGAGACCCTGGGATGTGATCTGTTTGGGTATGCTTCTGTTCTACGCAGAGGCAACTGCTCGGTGAGTTTTTGCAGTCTTTCAGCTTGTGCACGGGTTTCCCACATCTTATGCATAATCCTTGGCCTTTTCTGTCGGGGCCTTTGCATTCCCATTGTAAATGGCCGAAGTCGAAGCATCTGTAGCATTTTTTAACTTCCTTCATAAGCTTCATCCTGCAGCTGATCCATCCTATTTTTATGTGTCCTTCTTTTAGTAGCCTGTTTGCGCTATCGGCTGTCAACGTCACATATGCGCGTATTTGTTCGCGAGTATTTGGAGCGCTGGTCCTCACTGTGATTTCTTCATCTGCTTGCTCTAGCAGACGTTTTACGGAGGTCGTGATTTCTGCTGCGGTGGATAAGGAGTCGAGATCTCGGATCACAATTGTGGCTTCCTGCTTTAGCTCTTTTACGGAAGATATACCACGTAGGTTGCTTGTGAGAGCATTTCGGAGCTCTGGTTTCGGTTTTTCTCCCTTCTTCAGTTCTAGGAGCAGAGCACCTGATTTTGTTTTCCGTATTGCCCGGACTTCCACTTTGTCTTGGTCTGTCATGACGTGTTGCCGTATGTTTTGAAGCACCTCGGCATAGCTGCGGCCTTCTGCCGGTTTGATTAGCACTGCTTCTGGCCGAACTCTGGTTCTGGGTGCCCTTTTTTCCTTCTGGAGTTTGCCATCTGTTTGTCCTTGAGTTTGTTCTGCGCTTTGATGTCGTTTTGCCTGCAGTATCTTTTTTCCTCTTACTACGTGCCACATAGTATTTCCGGGTCCTCGCCCCCTTTTCTCTGACTCCTGTTCCATTGGGCTTGGTGCCGTTCGTTTAGGAAGAGCTGTCACTGGCGTTGAAACATCCGTGTGTTCGTTGCATGCCTCTAAGAACCTAGTTGTAGTCGTGCGTCTCGTATCCTTTTCTGCCTTCATCCAGTTTCGGCGCAGGCTACCGATAATATCGAAGAGTTCGTCTAACTCGGAAGTCCCATTTTTTACATCGGAACTTATATTCTTCTGTCTCAGCATTGCCAACTTCATCTTTTTCAATGTAGCGCGGCACTTTAAAAGGGCTTCAACCTCTTCTGCTCTCATCTTCTGTATGAATTCTTGCCTTGGAGAGTTGTATCCATTTCGTAGGCCTCGGTCGATAGCCGGAGTCCTATTACTTGTTTCCATGCTTGCTTCCGATGATTCAGGCATAGAGGAGGCGGTTTCCTCTGTGTAAACCGTTTGGAGTGCCCTCTCATTTCCCATCTGTGGCGGCGAACGCAAAATTTTGCTCTGTGTTCTGAAGGCATTCAACTCGTCGTCCATTCGTCCTTTTTGGTTTTGTTCTGATATGTTGTTTTCATTGTATTCATTATTCATGTTTGTAAGGGTCCCCGCTTCAAGCCGCTATCTCTGCTCGATTGTACAGTTGCATTTTCGGTCCCTGTGGTTATCTTTGCATTGCAGGGAGGCCACACGGGGGTTGACACGAAACCTTATGGGAATTCGTGTTCAGAGCCAGGACCATAGCACTAGTCAGGATTAAAATCAACTGAGCCGGTACCACCAACCTAATGGCGACGTAGCATCGAACGTACTTGAAGCCCTGCCAAAGTTTTAACGGGACGGAGGCGCCTATGACATTACCCTGAAAGCCATTTCTGCAAGATGTCACTCTTGCATACTGAGGTAACAGAATGCCACAGCCGTCAGCCCAAGTTCAAACGTTTCCAAATCGTGGTCCTACTTCGTTGCGTGGTTTCTTGCGTTGTCGTCTGTGCTGTGCTCTTTACTTTAGTCGGGGGCTGTATTTGTTATTTACAGCTAACCTACGTTTCTCAAGTTTGCTATCTGCCATTTGTTGCCCCGGCCGAGCATTTACAGTTGGGGATTTCTTTTCCTTACGATTTCCGTTGTAGCGTCCCTCGTCGCTATGTTGCCTCCCTCTCGTGGGTAGGTGATCCGTCGAGGTCACCCTCTATGGGGTTGTGGATGCTTATTCTGAGGCGGCATCTATTTCGCCTCGTCACCGGAGATTCGTAGGATGCTTCAGGTCTTTTAAGTCGAACCCTCCTCTCCTGTCGCTCTTGGTCAGGGACTGCTTATTGGGTATTCGCAGGTAACCTAAGAACTTAGGCCGTCAACATATAATAATAATAATAATAATAATAATAATAATAATAATATTAATAATAATAATAATGTTAAATAATTTCTAAAGTAAATAACTTATGTGTAATACTTTTATTTAATTAATATTTATTGAATTAAATAAGTTTGGTTTTTTTGTTTTTGAATAAAAAAAAATGAAATACAAATTTCAATTTGTTTTTTTTTTTAACAAAAATGATAAATAAATAAACAAATACTGTAAGTAAAGTAGTGTATTTCGAAAGTCGAATTGTGAGAATATTTATATATGTCGGCGCACCCTAATGGTGTGTGGATGTTGGTTTGCGTGTGTGAGTGTATGTGTATACAGTTTAGGGAATTTCATTAGAAGACTAAGTTCTCATTATTCCATCAGCTGTTAATTGTGCTGTGATTGGTTGTCGCTTCAAGAAGTAACGCTTTAGCAGGGCGACAGCGTGGCGACGCCACCATCGAGTGCGGTTGCTGCATGTCGTCTCTTCAAGGAGTACCGTTTTAGCGGGTCGCCACGCTGTCGTCGAGCGTGGTTCGGTGGCAAGCACAGAAAGATTCCTTCTTCAGTTGAGTTTTAGAACTTAGTGAGTGAACAAGTGAACAAAGTGTACAAGTGAACAAACAGAAAAACCGAAACTCGCTGCGCTACTACGATGTCCCAAAACGACGATCTTGCTGCAACATATACATATATACATAATGTTTGTCAAAAAAGTCTTGCGGTATTTTCGCTAGTTGGCGCTGAAAGCGCGTAGTTCTAGTTTTATTCGTCGCATCGGGTCATGCTATACCTTTTTGGAAAGCTCATTTCACGCGCTAACACGTGTTTGATTGATTGTCGTTTCTTTTTAGTCGTTCGTGAGTTTATGGACCCGATACAGTTTCCATTTCCACCGCACAACGTTTACGTTCTGGTGTAGAGGTGGTCGAAAATGCGCCACGCTCCGGGAGGCCTGTCGTCGAAAATTGCGATAAAATCGCTGAATTGGTCGAAAGAGACCGGCATAGTAGTCATCAAACCGTTATAAATCATTTGAAGAAGCTTGGAGTCACTAAGAAGCTTGATGTATGGGTGCCACACGAATTGATTCAATAAAAATACCGCAAGACTTTTTTGACAACATTTCTGGTATGAGCCGTGTCCAAAGAAGTTCAAAGCTGCTAGAACTCTTACAGTTAAAGGTAGTGACGTTTTCTGATTATCATGTGGGGCCAGTTCATCAATTAGGCGGCGGAAAATTTCACGAGTTAATCGAAAATTTTGCACAAAGGTATTCTCGCTCAAAGAAAATAGATTGCTATCATCGCGTAAATTTTTTAAATGTCGCGCGAGATTCCTATTCTGACAATTTTCATCTTCGTTTAACAATAATAACAAAGTAAAATATCTTCTATTTTCACAACAAGATGCACAATCAGATATTTAATTCATAACGAGCACTGCTGTCAAGAGCATTTGACATCTTAACAACTTATAAAGAAAAGAGCTTTTTATTTCAGACACAGAATACCAAATGCTTGATAAATTTAAAATTTTGCATAATTAGAAATATGTTGAATTTGTCAAGTGCACAGAATAGGGGTGTAAGTATAATGATAATTTTGTTAGTAGCTACTGTCCGTATCAAAAACACAAATACATAAAAATAACATTAAATAAAAAAATTCAGGAGAATTCTAATCTAAAAGAGGGAGTAGTTACATATATAAATACGCCAACAACAACAAACAGTAAAACTGATGAATTTGCTGAATTTCTTAATGAAATAAATAGAACATCCGGAAATCAGTAAAATTGTAATATGATACCATTTCCTTTGCTATTGTAAAAATTAACTTAAATGATACAAAACAAAATCACTTTGTTAACAATATTTCCGAGAATCTGTATAAACTATTAAATTATGAGGTTATTACATTAGTCAGCATTTAAGTAAATATGATGTATAAGCTTTACTACCTACTTTCTTGCAAAACATATATAATAAGTATAATAAGTATTTATGATTTGTAAGCAATAATTCATTGCAATAGTAACTTCAATGATTATAATTAATAAAGTGAAAGTTCAGTCTAATTCCAATATCCAAACCACCTGGTTTAATTCTTTAGGGTTAATTCGGTACTAACTTTTTAAAAACGTTCGAACGCGACCGTGATATAAAATTCGCGCGGCATTTAAAATGTTTACGCGATTGTGCAAAATTTTCGATTAACTCGTGAAATTTTCCGTCGCCTAATTGATGAACTGGCCCCACACGATAATCAGAAATCGTCACTACCTTTAACGGTAAGGGTTCTAGAAGCTTTGAACTTCTTGGGACACGGCTCATACCAGAAATGTGTAGGTAACAACGTCAACTTGACCATGAGTCAGTCGTCCCTTTCGCGAAGTATACGTGCTCTAGCAAAACTTATTGTGAAGGTGAAGGGAGGAGAAATAAATTTCCCAGTTCAACAGAGGAAGAAACTTTTATAAAAACGGGGCAAGTATCATTGTAATACAAACAATAATATGCTAGTTTAAGCTAATTTATTTGAAATATATTCCAGACTTTTTAGAAAATTTGGAATAAAAAGCACCATTGGAACAATTGACTGCACGCATATTGCTCTATCAATATGATTTGAATAGAAATTAGCTGTTTCTATTTTCATTATTTTGTTCACCACACGTGTGGGGAAAAGCTTTGCGAATTGAAGCTTTTACTTTTATCAAAATTGTCACAGAATACCAAAATATTTATGGCTTTATAAATATTTGCGTTAATTTTCAATATTTTATTAATTTGTCAAGTGCACAGAATAGGGGTGTATATGTATGTAATATTATATTTACTTCGTCAACGATCTATACTTCGTCATCATCATGGTGTATCCTGCTTCTTCAACTATCGGTGACACCTGTAGGAATGTTGTAACCAATTTCGTATCGGTCATCGGAAACATTATTCTCCACATGGACTGAAAATATATTGACTCATGGATTAACACTTTCAAATACATCGCCATTATGCACTATTGTGCTTAACCTATCATCTTACTCTTCCATAGCTATCTATCTAATTTAAGTGGCCTTTCCCGTATGGCTATTTGACTTTGTGACAAGAATCTGTATTTCTTCATCCCGATGGTAAGTCAATACCTGTTCTGCCTTGAATTCATTACGAACTTTTTAGGTTTTTGAAAATTGTTCAATCAAAATTGTTTTCTCTGCGGGCCAGTTTCTATCTGTTATTTTAAAGACTGTCGCAAATTTTGTAAGTTTACCTAATGTGGTTACAAAGGATTGTTTTTTGAAATGTAAAATATCAATGTGCACTATTTTATTTTTATTTTCAGGGACTTATGTTAGTTGAAATTTTGGTTCTATTGGGTTCCTATCGTATTTGACTTGTTAGCATTTTTGGCAGTTATTTATTAGTAGTTTAATATGTTCCTTAAATTTAAGATAATATTTTTTATATTTTAGTGAATTATAAATTTCGTTTATACAACTATGTATTGTTTTTTTTTGAATGGTAAGGTGATATTTGCTTATGTAATTCCTGTTCTTCTTCTATTGCTAAGGCTCTTTTTGTGCATTTTACAAATTTTAAATCTCTATATTGAGCAAACATTTCAATTAGTAATTCGGAAAATATTTCCATTATTCCGTTTCCTTTTATATACCTTTTTAATATTTCCTTGTTCTCTTCTTCTTACATTGGGATTATTTCAATAATTTTTCTTCATAGGGGATCTTTGCATCTGAGCTTGAGGGCTATGTGTCAATATAATTTGACTTTTGTATTTATTTACAACTTTTTCTTTAATTGGAAAATAGTCAAGTAATTATTCATCTTCTGAATGAATTGTGCTTGACAATTCCTGGTTGGGTTCATTGTCGTTACCTTCTTTTATTTTTGGTGAGTTCTTTTATGAAATCAGCTACAACATTATTGTTTCAATTTAAGTATTCTACTTCAAAATTGTATTCCTGTAATTTCATTAACCGCCTCTGATGGCGTTGAGAAAAATCTTTTCCTTCATAATTATTAACTAGATATTTTATTGGACTATGATCGGTAATAATTTTAAATTTTGTGCCGTAAATGTACTCCCTGAAATAGGTTATTAAATATAAAACGGCTAGAAATTCTTTATCTGTTGAGCATATTTCTGTTCATGGTTATTTAATGTTCTGGAAATGTAGCACAGTGGCTGACCTTGTTGAGAAAGCACTGCTCCTATTGCAAAATCACTTGCATCAGTTGGATTAGTAACCTCCTATTCATATTCAGGGAATTTTAAAACTGGATGTGATGAAATTAGTGTTTCAAAGTTTTCAAAAGTAGCTATTCACTGCGAATCTTTTGGATTTATTTTATAATCCTTTTCAAGCACTTTATTATAGGATATGCTACTTTCGAATTGTCTTTAATAAATTTTCTATAATACCCTGTAGCTCCCAAAAAACTTTGAAGCTGTCTCTTTGTTTTCGGAAGTTCTAACTCTTTTACTGCCAGAATTTTTTCTGTATTAGGGTTAATGCCCTCTTTTCTTAATGTTTGCCCGACAAATTTCGTTTGTGTTTTTAGAAAGCTACATTTGCTTGCTTGAATTTTTAAATTGTGATTCGCTAAAGCCGCAACATGTTTTTTGAGAATTTTGTTTATGAATTCTCTTAGAATCTCATACATCATACAGACGTTTTAAAATTTTCAAAAATAGCTATGCACTGCGAATCTTTTGGATTTATTTTATAACCTTTTTCAAGCACTTTATTATAGGATATGCTACTTTCGAATTGTCTTTAATAAATTTTCTATAATACACTGTAGCTCCCAAAAAGCCTTGAAGCTGTCTCTTTGTTTTCGGAAGTTCTAACTCTTTTACTGCCAGAATTTTTTCTGTATTAGGATTAATTCCCTCTTTTCTTAATGTATGCCCTACAAATTTCGTTTCTTTTTTTAGAAAGCTACATTTGCTTGCTTAAATTTTTAAATTGTGATTCGCTAAAACCGCAACATTTTTTTCGAGAATTTTGTTTATAAATTCTCTTAGAATCTCATACATCAGACGTAAGGCATACGGACCAACTCATACAGTCCTGCTGGAGTAAGGAAAGCTGTTTTTCGATATCCTTTTCTGCCATTAATATTTCGAGTTAACCTTTGGCTAAATTAATGGTGCTGAAGTACTGCGCTTTGCCCAATTTATTCAAAATCCCATCAATATTTGGCAGAGGGTACTTATCATCGACAGTCAGTTGGTTAAGTCTTCTATAGTCAACCACTGATCTATATTTTTGAATATTTGAACCCTCCGTTTTCTTTGGTACAATTAAAATAGGTGAGCTATAATCGCTCCCACTTTTTCGTTAATTTGCTTTCTCACCTATTCTTCGTATTTTAGAGGTAGTCTATAGATTCTTCACTTTATTTGCTGGTTGGTTGTGGTCTTAAACACATGTATCACAGTTTTTGTATTGGTGAGATTATTCCCCTCTTTGTAAAATAATTTGTAGAATTGGTTTAATAGATTTCAATCTTGCTTTTTTCAACTGATTTTAGATGATCAAGTGCAATATTTTTTTGTTCACCCACTTCCAATGAATAAACTGGTTCCTGAACAGTTTGCATATGGAAAAGAATCATTGTTCAATTTTTCAAGTTACATATCGTCGTCTAAAATGCCAAATAACGTAACAACATTTTCGACAACTTACAGTGGCGTGAATGAAACATGAAATAAAATGGAACAAGAGTGAAAAAATAATATTGGTTAAAACTAGTTTATATTTGAGCGCAGAATCTGAAAATGTTGGACAAATGTCATAATATGAATCTAATTTGCAGTAGGGAATCGTAATCAATAAGATAATTTCGAATTTTTTGGTGATATGTTATTTAGCATTTTAGGTGACAATTTATTAATTTTTTCTAAATCAATAATTTTAAAGGTTTTGAAAATAAAATCATTTCTTAATAGAAGATCGTACGATTTTTAAAAGTTATTTTCAACCATCTCATTCTGACATTGTGAGGTTATCCAAATTCTAGTGGGCATTGTATGGACGCTCTTATTTCACCATTCAGTGTACTAATTATTGTTTTATTTCTTTCTAGAAATAAGTACAGTGGTACCTCGACATACGAGTTTAATTTGTTCCGCAACCTTGCTCGTATCTTGAATTACTCGAATCTCGATGCAAATTTCCCCATACAAAACAGTTGAACTACCATTAATCCGTTCCAACCTCCAAAATGTCACCCCAGTTATTTTTGTTACGTGATTTTGAATAATAAAAACGTATTTATAAATATCAAATATTTATTACAGAAAAACAAAAAAGAGAATGTAAAGAAATAAATTAGATTTCCTCACTGGTCTTTGCATTTTTCGCTAAATTTTTCTCGCTTTCACCTGTAGGCCGATTAGAAAAAAAACATGTCCAAGGAGGTTTGTTTCTTCCTCTCTCTCGGAATGTTCCGAAAATGAGTTAGGCAAGTGTCATTAAAAAGGTCAGATGCACGACCTGTTGCAACTTTTTCTGGTTGTTTTTTTTCCACGAACTGTGAAACTCTATCTCACTTGTAGAAATAATATCCTCCTCTGACTAGTCAAAACCAATTTCTTGCATAACCTCAGTATGCTGCTGTGACTGTAACTCTTGTATCTCCTCAGTCGTCAGTTCCTGGGTGTGCTCCTCAATGAGCTCGTTCACGTCTCTCTCGTGATGGCGAGACTGCGAGTTACTACCGAACCGAACCGAACCGGACTCGTATCTCGGATTTCGCTCGTAACTAAAAGCAAAAACTCACTTGCTTGTCGGCTCTTATCTCGAAAAACACGTGTGTTAGGGCACTCGTATGTCGAGGTACCACTGTAATTTATAATGTTCGAAGCCTGATTTTTTAATAATACTTATGGTAGAGCCTGGGTCTACCAATGCCGAGGTTAATTTAAAAAAATTCCTTTCCTCTGTCTCACAGCATCAACATCCATGGGTGTTGGGCCATTTAAACGTTTTGTTTGCCGAGTGCCCTTCTGTACATTTTGTCTTGCAGAGTTACCGTGGTTATTATTACGATATTGATTTATATATTGACCTGAATTTTCTGTCCGATAATTAGTTTGTCTCTGTTGTGCCCTAAGGTTATCGATGTCGTTGGTCAAAGTCATCTGGTCCTTTGTTGGCCTGAAATACTGTTTTATTTTGCATTTATCCCAATTTTCTGGAGGATTCAATGCTTTTTTGCCGATTCTAAAATTTTTAAATTATAAACTACTCAGAAAGCTACCTGTTGTTGTCTTGCTTAATCAGCTAGTGCCTTATCAATTGCTTCAATAACACTGTGGAACATTTTTGGGATTGTTGTCTGTGGGGTGAGAAATTCCAAGTCAGGGTGATGGTACTAGGTCAGGATAGTAAAACCCTCAAAGGGTTTGGCGTTCGTATGAGTCAGTTTTTTTATGACCTTTTAAATTTTTTCCTTATCTTGATGTTTTTTCGCTTAGTTGTAACATTTTGGCAAAAACGTAGTTTAACATAACTCGCGAACCACTTGTCCGATTTTGATGAAACAAATTTCCAGCATAAGAAGATTCATCAAGCTCCCTGGCTGTCTCCGGATCGAAAAACTACCAACCAGATCGATCATGTTGTGATAGACGGAAGACACGTCTCCAGTGTTTTAGATATGCGTGCGCTCCGAGGTCCTAACATCGACTCGGACCACTATCTTGTTGCAGCCAAGATTCGCACCCATCTCTGTGCAGCAAAAAACGCACGCCACAAAACGCAAGGAAGGTTCGACGTCGGGAAGCTGTAATCACAACAGACAGCGATTTTCTGCTCCACTTGCACTCCTGCTCTCTGAGAGCATTCGTCAAAAACTTGGTGTAAAGAAATTGTGGGACGGTATTTCAAGCTCCTTACGTACAGCTGCAACCGAAACCATTGGTTTTCGGAAAGTGCAAAAGAACAGCTGGTACGACGAGGAGTGCCGTGTCGCAGCGGAGAGAAAAGAGACTGCCTACCTCGCCACGTTACGATCGACCACAACACGTGCGGACAGAAAAAGAAAGAAGTCGAAATGCGGGAGTATGAAGAGCTTGATAAGCTGGCCGACAGTGGTAATACTCGAAAATCGAACAAACTGATTGGACCTTATCAGTGTGGCTTTAGACCTGGCAAATCAACAACCGACCAGGTATTCACCATGCGCCAAATCTTGGAAAAGACCCGTGAAAGAAGAATCGACGCACACCACCTATTCGTCGATTTCAAAACTGCTTTCAACAGTACGAAAAGGAGCTGCCTTTATGCCGCGATGTCTGAATTTGGTATCCCCGCAAAACTAATACGGCTGTGTAAGCTGACGTTGAGCAATACCAAAACCTCCGTCAGAATCGGGAAGGATCACTCCGAACCGTTCTATACCAAATGAGGTTTCAGACAAGGCGACTCCCTATCGTGCGACTTTCTCAACCTGCTTCCGGAGAAAATAGTTCGAGCTGCAGAACTAAATGGAGAAGGTACCACCTTCTATAAGAGCGTACAACTGCTGGCGTTAGTTCTGCTTTCGCCAGACTGGACAAGGAAGCAAAACAAATGGGTCTAACAGCAAACGAGGGCAACACGAAATATCTCTTGTCATCAAACAAACAGTCGTCGCACTCGCGACTTGGCACTCACGTCACTGTTGACAGTCATAACTTTAAAGTTGTAGATCTATCTTGGAACCAGCGTAAACACCAACAATGCCAGCCCAGAAATCCAACGCAGTATAACTCTTGCAACAGGTGCTACTTTGGACTGAGAAGGCAATTGAGAAACAAAGTCCTCTCTCGACAAACAAAAACCAAACTCTCTAAGTCGCTCATAATTCTCCTGCTGTATGGTGCAGAGGCTTGGACGATGTCAACAACGGTTGAGTCGACGTTGCGAGTTTTCGAGAAAAAAGTTCTGCGAAAGATTTATGGTCTTTTGCGCGTTGGCCACGGTGAATATCGCATTCGATGGGACGATGAGCTGTACGAGATATACGACGACATTGACATAGTTCAGCGAATTAAAAGACAGCGGCTACGCTGGCTAGGTCGTGTTGTCCGGATGGACGAAAACACTCCAGCTCTGAAAGTATTCGACGCAGTATCCGTCGGGGGAAGCAGAGGAAGAGGAAGACCTCCTCTTCGGTGGAAGGACCAAGTGGAGAAGGACCTGGCTTCGCTTGGAATATCCAATTGGCGCCACGTAGCGAAATGAAGAAACGACGGGCGCGCAGTTGTTAACTCGGCTATAATCGCATAAGCGGTGTCTACGCCAATTAAGAAGAAGATTAATGGTAATTTGCATTTTTAAACGAAAACTACATACATCTAATTCGAACAATACACCAACAATATTCGAACAAGAGAGTAGAGTTGTAGAAACTTGACAAGTTAAACAAATTGAATTAAATTTAAATACGTTTTTTATATAAATGTTTGAACATTATAAATTGAATTAAAGGAACTGTCTTTTATGAAAAAGTTTTAAATTAATAAAACTCCAAATGGGGACTTAACCGAGATGTGAAGATATGTAAGCAGTACCTGTTGCTAAAGCTGCCTATTTCTGCCCCTTATACAGTTATTTTGTTCTTAGTATTGCTACTACTGCTGTTACTGATATAGTGTGATTAGTTGCTGTATTTTTGCTTGTCCGTATATCCGACTGCGCAAGTTACGGGTTCTTCTCTTATTCGGATTAATAAATAGATACAAGTTATTGCTTTGGAATCAAGAATCAGACTGACTCTGCTATCAGATAAGCAGCTCAAGTTTGCTCCAATGTGTGGGTGCACCGCACATTCCAACAAATTCAAAATATGCCGAGTTTGCTCTTTTGGTCACGTACTGGCGGATCAACTGCATGCCGTCAGTTGATGTAACCTGAGATGTAACTCACGCTAGAAACTTTTTTCACAAATGATGTTCGTGCGAACATTGCCATGTACTGTCGAACGTGTTCGCACAAACACGGCCAAGATAGAAACGTTTCTATCTTTCGCGAACAAAACGTCGAACACGAACACTACCATTAACGACGAAAACTTCGTCGAAACGATCCCGGTCGTCGAACAAAGCAAGCACTAGCAAAGCTCCCCCAAGCAGGCTCAGGTAACTGAAGAAAAGGAATGTGACAGCACCGGTGCGCACAAGATAGCTGAAATCACAGCAGGAGATACAAGGATTAGTCTCGGTACTAGAAGAGCTGCCCGCAGGGAGGAGTGCTATCTCCCCTGTTATGAAGTCTTGTAGTGGACAACCTAGCAGTATTGCTAGCTGACAAAGCGATCCGCTGTCAAGGTTACGCGGATGAGATTGTTATTATAGCCACAGGTAAAATTGAGGACACTCTCTGTGACCTAATTCAAAGAGGTTTAAACCTGACAAAAGGTGGTGTAGTGGGGTTGAGTTGACCATCAATCCTTCTAGCATGACCATCGCTCCCTTCACGAGACGTAGGTCTCTGCCTGGCCTTAGGAACCTTACACTTGGGGGGCAAAGAGGTAGAGATAGCCAACATGGTCAAATATCTTGGTCTCACGCTGGATCAATAGGGAATGCAGGCCAAAAGATTCGCAGACTTCGGTAGAGCTTCAACAATCGAAGCTGCAACGACTTGCATGTACCTGCATGCCGAGTGCAATGCGCACTTGTCCGATATGCTGTTAGTCAAGTAGCCAAGCACACACTTCTACAGATAACAGCAGAAGGGTGCGGCTGATGTACTATACCATTGGCCCTTCTCCCAAGGGACCCTTGGTTACAGCCTCAGCAGGTTTAAATATGCAATCAACCTCCCTAGGGATAAACTCAGACTATTGGTCGCATGCCTAGGTGCATTCCACGTTTATCAATCAATCAATCAATCAATAAAACCTTAATTTAGAACTTGAACGAAGGAAAAAAGTAAACTTTTTTTTGGATAGCGAAATGATATTAAATAAATTATAGCCTTGACAAACAGTTAATCCCCATTAACTGCGCACTCAAACAGATCCAAATTTATAGGTGACAGACAGTAGCAATAATGCGAGTTAGTGAACAGCTGATTGACATTTTAAGCAATTTCAAGCAGCTACATTGGAGTATGTTTTGAACACTTCTTGCCTAATGCCATATCTAATTGAAACATATCTTTGTTTCAATTTTAATGTAAAAAAAAAATGCTAACTACTAAAGTTACTTTATTTTTCTTTCTTTTTGTTTTTTCTTGTTTACAATTACAATTAATTTTGAAAAACAAGTGATATTTCACTTACATTAAAGTCCTGCTTTTTAACAATGTTGAGAATGAAAATACCACTAACTCCTTAAAATTTCGAGAGTTACGAGTATGTTTGGATTTGGCAACAGAGGTAGCTGCAGTCTGTCAAGCATAATAGACAATAAAACCATATTAACCTACATTATAATGCACATAATATATAGCTATATTTATTAATCGGTAACAACAGGTAAAAGTTGAAAAATCTGGATTCTTACTCAGTGAACTACACCAATAAAATGCTTCCCCCGTCCTTATGAATCAACTAAACTATTCTGGTTTACTGAATGAGAAATTACTGGTGAATATTCACACTCGAACACGCGGAAATTATATTAAATAAAAACTGTTTAAATGAAACAGATGAAGGTAATTAATGATATTCTCGTTATACTATATGTACATACAGTGAACCAATAAAGATTACATACACCCAGTTCCATTAAATAACTACACGTTTATTTGTTTTAAACTTAATAAATTTTGTGGTTATATTCTATTCATTTCAAAATATGTACATATATTTAACATTAAATATAGCATATCATAGCAAATTTTTTTTTTTTCACAACTAAAAAAAAAAATAATGCTAACGTTTAAAATGCGCCTAATTCATATCAAAAAAGTTTACGTACACCCATGATTATTTATATAAACCAATAGTAATAACAATAGTTTTAGCGGTTTTTGGTCTACATTTTGTTGCAATTATTGTCTCTAGACGTCGACGCATGCTCCCTACTAAATTTCTAGTATTATTTCCGGATATTTTGACCCACAAGTCGATGATCCAGTTTTTTGGCCTTATTTTGATGAAATTCGATGTTTTCGAATACGGTTTTCCCAAAAGTTCCAGATATTTTGAATAGGATTAATGCCTGGTGATTACGGAACCTATGAAGTTGTAACGTTAGTTTTATGGTATTAATTTATATGGTAACAAAAGTATCTGTTGAGTTAAACTTCTAGATGTTAACCAATTATCTACTGTTACATTTTTATTGGACCCGTGTATAGTTTTACTTAGAAGCTTACGTTAGTAAGACTATAAGGCTCTCCTGTATGTTTTTGTCAAATTTGGGATATTGTCGAACATATATTTAGACCTGTTGACGTACACTAATACGATCTTGATACCATACTTTGCTGGCTTGCTCGGTATACATATACGTCTTAAATGGGCACTTTCCTCTAAATGCAAGTAGTAGCTTATCCAAAGTCGTATATGAGCTACGTTTAAAGAGATCTCTGTACTGTTTAATGAAAGTTTCCTAAATATTTCTTATCGGAACAAATTTATCATTTCATTTACTCATCTCGCTATGTTCAGCACAGAAAAAAGGATCAAATATAAAAGGTTATTTCCCAACGAACCCCTAATATCATGTTGTTGTGATATTTTGTTTTTTGTACTTGTCATCCTAAGTGCGAAGAAGTATTTTATCAATTATGTTTAATGTGAAAAATTGTTGGAAACACTTGAAAGGTTTCATAATATTTTTATCTGCGCCTTTTTATCCTGACATTGTATGAACAATATTTTTGTGAAGTTCTTTTGATTGATGGTGGTGCATACGATCAAATGAAGCTGTTATGAAGAATTAGCTGGCTGGGTAGAAATAAAATTGGACTGTTGACTCCCTACGACGGTATTGGCTATACCATCTTCAGAATTAGCAATATTGTTTATATTCGCTTGATAGTTATTTGAATCAAAATCCACTTCCAAATTATCTCATTCTCGATCCCATCTATTGAAAGTTCCCTCAGAAAATTTGTTATTTCGGAATCAGAAGCACATATGTATCTCCAAAACTATACAGAAAGTCATCTAAGTTAAAAAAACAAATAACGTAATTCAAAAAGCGAGATAAAAATTACTATTAACACTAAACTTCCTTTTAGGCGAAACAGGTGCCTAATCTCAAAAGTAAAAGGCCTAAGCGCAATAAATATCCACATACACATCGCTCAGCAGCATACTAAATTGTAGTGATGATGATAAGGAGCATGTATCAGGTTCTTTGTAAAATATGTTCGGACCACAGCATACCCAACGATTGGAATTTAAGTGTGCGCTGCCCAATCCACAAAAGGGAGATCTCACAATCTGCGGCAACTTCCTTGGGACAAACTTCCTCAGTATCGCATATTAGGGTCTATCGAGCGTACTGTGTGAAAGACTGAAGCCCATCGTCAACGAACTGATTGGAGCCTATCAGTGTGGCTTTAAACCTGGAAAATTTACAACCGACCAGATTTTTACCATGCGCCAAATCTTGGAAAAGACTCGTGAAAAAAAGACGAATTTTTCATCGATTTCAAAGCTGCAAGAAAAGGAACTGCCTGTATGAAGCTATGTCTGAGTTCGATACCAAACAAGGTTTCAGACAAGGAGAGTCCCTATCGTGTGCCTTCTTCAATCTGCTGCTGGAGAAAAAAAACTTCTGCAGAGCTAAATAGAGAAGGTACAATCTTCCATAAGAGTGTACAGCTGCTGGCGTGTGCGTACCATTCAAGGCCAATAAACAACTTGTTGTTTCCTCTGGTGGTGTACTTGTAAACGTAGTGGGATTGCGGTGTTCGCAGGTGCATGAACCATATTGATTTTCACCATTTACCATCTACCATCCAAAGAAAAATGTGTGCGTGCCGCAAATCTCGTTTTTACCTCTCAACAGAGTACATCTAGCATCTAACAGCACTATATAACTATACGCTGCTTTAAGATAAAGTCAATCAAACATCGAAGCTGTTGCTTGAAAAATCGCGCTGTGACCTTGTGACGATCTTGCTGAGTCATGTGGAGAAGTTCACGCAAGTGAGGAAAGTTCTCTGATCGCCATTCACTTGGAAGCGGCTAGAAACGATTCTTCAATTCCCTTTGGGTAGCTTAAAAATATCCGTTTGAAGGCGAGCTAAAGTGAGAAGGCGAAACATCTCCCACATAGGGTTGTGCGCTGAGTTTGGAACCCGCCACGTAAAAACACCCCCAATGAAAAATAACAACCAGCTTTTGATGACGACAATGGCAAACGAAATACGGTCAACGATTTGAGGGCATGTACCTGGAATGTCCGGTCCCTTAATTGGCAAGGTGCCGCTGCTTAGCTGGTTGATGTCCTCGTAAGAGTGAAGGCTGACATCATCGCTGTCCAAGAAATGCGATGAACGTGACGAGGATTGAGGTGAGTAGAACCTTGTGGCATTTACTAAAGTGGCCATATAAAGCAGCGCATGTTTGGTATGAGATTCGTGATGGGAAAGAGACTCCGTCAATGAGTACTATCATTCACTCCGGTGGATGAAGGTCTAACCACAATCCGCATCAAAGCGAGGTTCTTTAACATATCGCTGATTTGCGGCCACGCCCCGATGGAAGAAAAGGATGATGTGAGCAAAGATACTTTCTTGGAGCGCTTGTAGCGCACTTATGAGAGCTGCCCCCGCCACGATGTCAAAATCGTGCTTAGCGACTTTAACGAACGCCAGAGTGAACAAGGAAGGTATCTTTGGCGCAACAATTTACCTGAATTTACCAGCTTCCACGATGAAACATCCCCAAATGGGTTGAGGCTGATTGACTTCGCCGGGGCCCGAAATATGGTTACCTGTAGTAATAGATTCCAGCACAAGAAAATACATTAAGTTACCTGGCTGTCACCAACCAGATCGATTATGTTGTGATAGACGGAAAACACGTCTTCAGTATTCTAGACGTGCGTACGCTCTGAGGTCCTAACATCGACTCGGACCATTATCTTGTTGCAACCAAGATTCGCACCCGCCTCTGTGCAGTAAAAAACGAACGTCAACAAACTCAAGGAAGGTTCGACGTCGAGAAGCTGCAATCACAACAGACAGCAGAAGGATTTTCTACTCGCCTTGCACTCCTGCTCTCTGAGAGCACTAGTCAACAACTCGATATAAGGGAACTGTGGGACGGCATTCCAAACGCCTTACGTACAGTTGCAACCGAAACACTTGGTTTTCGGGAAATGCAAACGAACACTGGTACGACGAGGAGTGCCATGTCGCAGCGGAGAGAAAACAGACTGCCTACCTCTCAACGTTACGGTCGACCACAACACGTGCGTGATGGGATAGATACCGAGAGTTGAAGAGGGACGCATTTGCAGACAAAATGGCCGAAATGCGTGAGTATGAAAGGCTTGACAAGCTGACCGCCATGGATAACGCTCGAAAATTCTACGAAAAAATGCGGCGGCTAATAGAAAGTTTCAAGACCGGAGCATACTCTTGTAGAACCCCCAAAGGTGATATAGTGACCGATGCCCAGAACACACTAAAATTATGGAGGGAACATTTATTCAGCCTGAAAGTACAACGCCAGGAGAAGGCCAACTGGATTCCCCAATCGTTGACGATGGACCACACGTTCCATTGCCCGACCATGAAGAAGTTCGAATAACAATCACCCGTGTGAAGAACAACAAAGCAGCGGGGGCCGATGGATTGCCGACAGAGCTATTCAAACTCGGCGGCGAAGAACTAATAAAGAGCAAGCATCAGCTTCTTTATAAAATATGGTCGGACGAAAACATACCCAACAATTGGAATTTAAGTGTGCTCTGCCCAATCCACAAAGAGGTAGACCCTACAATTTGCGCCAACTACCGTGGGTTAAGCCTCCTTAACATCGCGTATAATTTTTTATCGAGCGTATTGTGTGAAGGATTAAAGTCCACTGTCAACAAACTGATTGGACCTTATCAGTGTGACTTTAGACCTGGCAAATCAAATTTTGGAAAATACCCGTGAAGGGAGAATCGAAACACAGCACCTCTTCGTCGATTTCACAGCTGCTTTCGACAGAACGAAAAGGAGCTGCCTTTATGTCGAGATGTCTGAATTTGGTATTCTCAGCTGACGCTGAGCAACATCAAAAGCTCCGTCAGGATCGGGAAGGACCTCTCCGAGCCGTTCGATACCAAACGAGGTTTCAGTCAATGAGACTTCTTCATTCTGCTGCTGGAGAAAATAGTTCGAGCTGCCGAACTTAATCGAGCAGGTACAATCGTTTATAAGAATGCACAGCTGCTGGCGTATGCCGTTAATATTTATATCTGCGTCCTCCACACCCGTGCCGTTAATCTGTTTTCTACAGACTGGTTAAGGAAGCAAAGAAAATGGGTCTGGTGGTAAACGAGGATAAGTCAAAATATCTCCTGCCATCAAACAAACAGTCATCGAACTCGCGACTAGGTACCCACGTCACTGTTGACAGTCATAACTTCCTAGTTGTAGATAATTTCGTCTATTTAGGAACCAGCATCAACAACGTCAGCCTCGAAATCCAACGGAGGATATCTTTTGCTAACAAGTGCTCTTTCGGACTAAGTAGGCAATTGAGGAGTAAAGTCCTCTTTCGACAAACACAAACGAAACTCTATAAGTCACTCATTATTCCCGTCCTGCTATATGGTGCAGAAGCAGATTTGCGAAAGATTTATGGTCCTTTACGCGTTGGCCACGGCGAATATCGCATTCGATGGAACGATTAGCTGTAGGAGATATACAATGACATTGACATAGTTCAGCGAATTAAAAGACAGCGGCTACGCTGGCTAGGTCATGTCGTCCGAATGGACGAAAACACTCCAGCTCTGAAAGTATTTGACGCGGTATCTGCCCGGGGAGGCAGGGGAAGGGGAAGACCTCCACTCCGTTAGAAGGACCTGGTGGAGAAGTACCTAGCTTCGCTTGGAATCTCGCCACCTTGCAAAAAGAAGAAACGACTGGGGCGCTGTTGCTAACTCGGCTATCACCGCGTAAGCGGTTTCCACGCCAGTAAAGAGGAAGATGTACCCGTACATGTGCTTTGGCTGCCAATGTATCTTGATGGCAAAAAGAATGTCGACCGATATTAACGCGACCTCCTCGTGGCATCGTAACAAATTTCAATCACTTTGTATGAAACACACATAAAGTTTTTACTGAATACTTTTCAATAACACAGTATAACAGCTAATCTGGGGAGTGAGAAATTCCAAGTCAGGGTGATGGTACTAGGTCAGTATAGTAAAACCCTCAAAGGGCTTGGCGTTCGTATGTGTCAGTTTTTTTTATGACCTTTTAAATTTTTTCCTTATCTTGATGTTTTTTCGCTTAGTTGTAACATTTTGGCAAAAACGTAGTTTAACATAACTCGCGAACCACTTGTCCGATTTTGATTAAACAAATTTAGAAAAATTAAGAATTACAGTTTCTCTAATCTTTTTCTATACCGTTTTCCTATATGTGCAACACTTTCGAAGTTAAAAATGAATGTATGAAGGGAAAAAAGTATTTTTTTCCTAAAAATTTAAATATAAAAAAAAAATGTATACTTTATGCTTTTAGTAGTTTATGGCCAGAAGTCTGGAGTTATTGGGGAAAATTTATAAAAAAGGCGATAAATGACACTTTTTTGAATAAAAACAAATAAAAACAAATAGAAATTGTAAAAAAATTTAAAAGGTCATAAAAAAAACTGACACATACGAACGCCAAACCCTTTGAGGGTTTTACTATACTGACCTAGTACCATCACCCTGACTTGCAATTTCTCACCCCCCAGACAATAATCCCAAAAATGTTCCAGAGTGTAATTTACCTTTGAATAGCTGAAATAAAAAAAGCAGATGACCAAAATTGAACGATTAAAATAATTTGCAAATAAATCAATTGGAAAAAAAACAAAAAAAATTGTATGGAAAAGTCCATTTTTGGAAATTTACGCTTGTAAATCGGTTAAACATGAATATTTTTCGAATTTTTTTTCTTTAAAAACCATCCTCATTGGATTCCCTTCAAAGTGGCTCAGGCCATTTTTAATTTCATTTAGTTAGCTTTAGCGAACAAACAAAATCCAAATTTATTTATATACATAAGTATATAAGATAATATGTACATACTTGTATATCGGTCGATTTGTGAGATATTTTAATAAATTTAAGTTGATGTGTTGTGATTGCGTCAAAAATTAATGAAATGTTTCAGGCGTTGCTCTAACCCATATTCACTTAACATAATGAATTTCGACTCTTTTGTTAACTTACAGGGTTTGTCCGGAAAGTAATAGGACTGACTGTACTTCGGAGAAAGCGCACACCGACTGGGTTCGGTAGAGAGCATTCTTAGCTAACGAACGACGGGCTGGTCTCCGAGCGCCTGGTGAGTCAGGACAAACATTTTCGCCCGACGTGTTAAGGCAGAGATACGCGATTTACCTCGGTAAATCTGCGACAGAGACTTTTGATATGATCAAGCAGTCTTACCCAGATGTTGCTTTAGCAGGAAGTGGTGTGTTTCGGTGGTACCAGGCCTTTTAGGAAGGCCGGGAAGAGGTCGCTGATGAAGACCAGAAGAATGAGCAAATTCCAAGTGAAAACGTTGTTAACTGTTTTTTTTTTGACATCAAAGGCATCGTCCACCATGAATTTGTTCCTCCTGGATAAACCGTCAACGCCAAGCTTTGCGTGGAAGTCCTTAAGAGACACAAACGAAGGATCAATCGGGTCCGACAAGACATCGCAACCGGTTGGAAGTTGCACCACGACAGCGCCCCGGCTCTCACCGCCTTACTTGTGAACAGCTACTTAACTAAAGCTGGCATCCCAACGCTTCCGCAGTCGCCCTACAACCTAGATGTGACCCCCCGAAATTTTTTTTGTTTCCTTGCCTGAAAAAGCCGAAGAAAGGCAAGCATTTTGAGACGACAGGCTATTCCGAAGAATGTCTTCCGTGACGCCTTCAATGCTTGGAAACTGTTCTGGCAGCGCTGCATCGACGCAGAAAGAGCACATTTTGAAAGTTTTTAAAGAATTGAAACGATTGGTTCAAACATTTTTTTTTTAAATCGACTCAGCCCTATTTCTTTCCGGACAAACCAGGTATTACAGTATATATAGGATATCTTAATAAAATTAAACATTAGTATTTGGATTAGTAATGTACTCTTGTGATTAGTTAGGTTTATTTTAATATTAATAATTCGGAAGGTAAGACGTAGAAACGAAAAGAAGATCGGTGCCACCAATATAGTTTAAAAAGATAATCCGGCATAATATGATAGGGTTGAAAAAAACTTTTGACGACTTGCTAAGGGCTCATGTACGAAAACGAACATTAAATCACATACCATTGTATGCTACAAATTTGTCATTGTTTGCATAAAAAATTTACAACCAATATTATACTTCCCACCAAACAAAAAAAATAATCATAAGAAATGAAAAGAACATACATATAGGAAAAAATTCAACTAGGGTAGTAAATATCATTATTTGGTGCATAATGTTACTCTAATAATTTAAAACTACAATGTGAAAATAGGAGTACAACCACGTCCACTTCTCATATATAACAATTTTAAATTTCGTGTGATTCTTTCACACTACACTATAAACCAAGCAGAAATATAATACTCGTATACTTATAACTTATATATCGAAATAAAACTTTTAACGAATACTGGTTTTAGGATAGTCATTTTAAGTCTAAAATTTTTCGAAATGGGGGTTATGACGATTTCAATCTCCGAAAGTATGGACCCCAATGTATGTTCAGGAAAGAATGACAATTTGTACACTAAATACTTGTATATTAGATAAAGAGAGAACCGATAATAATGTACCCATGTGTCAAAATGAATAAAATCGGATCAATATTTATCTAGCGCCCACATATCTCATATAAAGAATTTGCGATTGATAAGATGTGATTTATCTTAATAACAATAAGAGAGGGTATACTATTTCTAAAAGTTCTATCCTTGTTTAACAAAAATGTTTCTAATAGAATAAATAAAGTTAACCTAAAACTATAACTATAAATTCATAAAATATAAGGGGACGTGATTGTGCTGAGCACTAAAACATTTTTTAAGCGCACAGATATGGTTGAATCATTTTACATTCAATACTTAACATGGGGACAGATTTAGGGCATACTATACATGCACACGAAATAATATATGCGTTCGTTTCGAAATTCATTCATTTTGAAGTTCGATAGCCCGGCCTTCTGGGTATGCTACCTAAAAGCCCATCATTTGGGTCTCTCTGTCCTGAAACAGCTTTGTCCCAAATCGCCTTTCGTCAGGCGCACGCGTCGATTTTCTCATTTAATATCCATGAGAGCATCCAAACGTAATATATAAACTTCAATAAATACATATATCTATACAGTACATATCTATTTACATATAATGAAAGGTTTATGTATATTCACATATATGACGTTGAGTATAAAAAGCATGGTAGATACTTATTATATAAAATTACTGTCGCCTCAATTGGCCAATGACAAGCATTTATAAGGTTGGATTTCAAATCTAAATTCAGCCACACTGAAGGGTGGGTCGGAAAAACGACACGCCCCACATGAATAATGAAAATTTGTCCTTCCCAAATAAACTGGAGTTAGTGAAACTCATCATAGAATTCTTTATCATACGGTTGTCTAGTTGTAAAATCTGTTCGGGTCCGTTTAGTTTAAACAATCGTGAATTATTGTGAATAAAATACTTTAGATATAATTATGTGCGTGTTTTTATATTAGTCGTTTCATAATTCACTGATTTGTAATTCATAGTCAGTTTTGGATCGGTGCTAATATGTGTATATACATAAAAACATAAATGTGAAAAGTGTCATTGTTTACGATTCAACGGTGTGATAAAGTAAATCGAAGAATGAATAATATGTTCTATATTTATGAGGAAAATTGTTAAAGGAAGAAGATTATAACAAGTTCCTCAAATTGCTATTTGGTAATATTTTGTCCTGCATATTTATATGCGGGATATAAATAGATTTAAAAACAGTGCTTCAAAATTTATTCGCCGACGACTTTTGACGCCTCTCGGGCGTTTAAGCTCGAGGAGGATTTCGTAGGGAGTTGTGTGACAATGTCGATGTATTCAACGACGGATAAAATGAAAATGTCTGCTCCTACCTGCTTTCCTGGCCGATACAGCCCTACTTATAGGGGTTCGGATCAGATGAGGAGATGTATGCCGAATCCTTCTGTAAGTAAAATAAAAGAGTGCCACTCTAAATTTGTGGAACAAAACACTGAATTTAATTTTAATGTAATAATACTCCATATTGTATATACATGTATAAGTAATTCGGCTTACATAGAATATTAAAATTTACAATTGATAAATTATATTGATAAAGTTTTATATACATTTGTAGGTATTTTCACAAGTAGCTATGGAAAAATGGGTGTATGAATGAATAGAGTTTTTAAAATTGGTTTTCTATTTCAATGCATTTTTCTTCTAAAGTGATTCTAGTGAAAGAATTTATAATTACTTCAAGAAAGAATTTATAATTATTTCTGATGTTATGTAGAGTTAAGTACTAAACATTTATATACATGTAAGGTGTGTCTAATTGGTTAATAACATTTTTTTACTAATTTTGAAGAATTTTTGAGAGAACGACGCCTAGTGGGTTCAAATATTGAAATTTTCATATAGATTTGAGCCTTTAGTTCCACATGAAAAATACATAAAATTCTCTGATAAGTATACTCATAAATTAGTAAATCTGTGCCATAGACGCTGAAAGGTACAGTGTAAGAGTTTCGAATTTATGTGCAGACTTAAAATTGTGAATTAAGCAGCCTAAAAAAATGGTTTCACCTCGTTGATCTGTAGATATTTAAATATATAAATTTCTTTGTAGGAAGGGATTTATAGTATAGCCACATTTTTATCGTTTGTAAAACATTTTTTTTTTTAATTTTTACGAAGTAGTACGCATGGCTATGAAGAAAACATTTGAGATATGTTTTTTACAGTTTTTTAAGTTAATGTAGTAAAATACATTTATTTGGTTCTTATACCTTTCGACTAAGCAGAAAAAGTTTATAAAATATTAGTAAATATGGATTTAAGTTTTGGTGTTAGCC
This sequence comes from Bactrocera zonata, assembly GCA_037783105.1. Lineage (NCBI taxonomy): Eukaryota > Metazoa > Arthropoda > Insecta > Diptera > Tephritidae > Bactrocera > Bactrocera zonata. The sequence continues at coordinate 643,000 of JBAWJQ010003615.1, read as the reverse complement.
TTGGCTTCCACAGACCTCTTAAATTCTTTCTTCGCTTTGCTGTATTTTTCTTATTTTTATATCTTAGCTTAGTTTGGTTACTTTTCATTAAAAACTAAACCAACTTTAAGATTTCGAAAAGAGGAAGATTGAACGTCTAATAACAATCCTTTTACTAATTTGTTCATTGTTTGTTAAAGTTTTATGAAGGCCCAAATCGTCTTCAATAATATCTAAAATAGTTAAATTAAACTTTACATTTTATATAAATGATATTTCAATGCATATGTGAAATTCAATGCTCCCATTTTGAATTATGGCCAATAAAGAGGAATACGAAAATCGACTGCAACTAATACCATGGAAAAACGCTGTGTGCGAACGCACGTAAACAAGTGATTTGAAAATTAGTCTGATAGGTGATTTGATAACAAAAAATGAAGTACACTTACTAAATTGCTAAATCAGTAGATAAACTAAGGTTTTCTAAAAATCCGTTAATTTCTAAATATTTTATGTAACTTTCCGCTTTCTCAGCTTGATCGAAGTTCCTCGAGGTCAACTAATAACACTTTGTGGAAATAATTAGATATTTAACATTTTTTGTTAAGCTATGTATCTAGGAAATGTCACATTCAGACAATTCGTCTAAATGAAGATATATGTACCTATTTATTATTTCAGATTCGAAATATTTTAAATCTCTCTTCTCTTTCAAACATTTTTTAATATTTTAGGAATGTTTTATACGTTTTTAGCATACTTATATTACTTAATAGATATTGCTGAAAATACTGTTATTTTAGCAACGGCTATTACATATATCGTTAACTACACACTGATATAAATTCATAACCGTATCTTAATAACCAATGTGTAGTTAATGTCCACGATAATTTTATTAAATTAACTAAATTTTGTTCTAGCAACATGTTGCATAGAACATTTTGTTTCTCAATCCTTCAGGTATTTAATAAATAATAAAAGCGGTACACTTCTTTGATTTTCAAATGTGTTAGGAATAATAAAGTATTTTAATTTGTTTTCACTTTTTTTTAAGTATAAGTAATAATAAAACTATCACAACTAACTATTCCGGTTATTCAAAAAACTGCCAACACTTGCGTTGCACCCTGGGTTTAACATGTCCATTGACGTATTCGCAATTGTGTTTCCCCGTTTGGTGGAGAAATGTTTCCTATAGCATTAAAATAGTTTAGTTTCCAAAAGAATTCATGCCTAGCGTTTCCATAAAATTATATTATTTACTAGTTCATCTTCAACTTTTAAAATCAAGAATTTTTGAAAATTGGTAAGGTTAAAAAAAGTTATTTAAAAAGATTGTAAATAGTAGTACAATAGAAAAGTTAATCTGGTAGTTGTCGGAATCAGAATTGAAACCGATGAAAAATAAGGATATATCATAAATTCAGATATTATTAGTCTAATGTTCGAAACAGAAATTGTATAGGTTAAAATGTATGTAAATGTAATTTGTTAATTTTTACATGTACTATACATTGTCATTGATTGAGAATTTCAAAATGGTTTGTGTTATCTTTTGCGCAGCAGAGGTTAGCAAAGCTCAATTATTTTAAAGTCCATTTACGATATATAAATTTAAATAATATAACAATCAATCTATTATATGCCGACGTTAAAGAAATAATTTAATGTACATATTAAATTACCGACTAAATAAAGGCATTCGTGAAAACCTACTTGTAGCCGTAAACAAATGTGGTCTTCCAACCATCATGTGCAGCAGGAATTTAAATATTGTCTTCGTTGTATCTTTTCGGTCACAACGAAGCGGTTTTAATCGATTGCGGCAATTGGAATAGTATACATAGGAAAGTCACGTAAGCTAGGATGAGTTGGTGAAATTAAAAGAATAATCAGTTCGGTTAAGGTGCAAAACGTACGAGGTGTGTTCAAAAAGTATCGCGAATCGTAACTGACAGTTTTCTTCGATTGCAGGGGCGTGGTGCATCATGAGTTCTTGCCACATGGAAGAACGGTCAAGAAGGAATATTACCTGCAAGTTATGCGCAATTTGCGCGAAGCAATCCGCCAGAAACCCCCGGATTTGTGGAAGAACAAAAATTGGCTTTTGCACCACGATAACTCCCCTGCTCACACACATCGTTGCTTGTGCGCAACTTCTTGGCCAAAAACAACACACTAATGATGCCGCAGCCACCGTATTCCCCAGATCTGGCCCCGTGTGACTTTTTCTTGTTCCCTAAACTGAAGAGGCCCATGAAAGGACGAACGTTACGCTTCTCTTGACGAGATAAAGATGGCATCGAAGGAGGAGCTGAAGAAGATAAAAAAAAAATGATTTTTTGAAGTGCTTCGGAGATTGGAAAAACCGTTGGCACAAGTGTATAATATCTCATGGGGATTACTTTGAAGGGGACAAAATAGATATTCATGAATAAATAAATATTTTTTGAAAAAACACAAAATTCTCGATACTTTTTGAACACACCTCGTATATCTGGGGGTCGAAATCCAAGCAATTTTATATGTACATACATATGCTATATACCATATAGTATAACTCCTACACTGACCGACATAGGTTTGTTACAAAAACGAAAACCATTATATGTAGTAGTTGGGAGTTGTGGTAGGATTGACTATTGATTTTATCTATTTTTGCCAATACCACATTACAATATGTAATAACTTAACACATACTAAAAAAAATTGTGTAGGTTTCATAAAGTCCCTCACATACAAGCACCAATCATTTGAAGTAAAGTCAGCCGAATGTTCGAATGTTCGAAAATTCGGATATTAGTTATATGGTGGCTAGGATACACTGTTATGAGATACACTGTTATGAGTAAAACACGCTTCCTCATTTTCACATTTTGCAATGTGGTTTTTGTTCGATTTCGTACTGTGACATAGGGATGTATGAAAGATATCATGAACTAAATTTTGTCGAAACCGGTCGGGCGGGTCTCGAGATAACAGATTTCACCAAAAAGTAGGCGGTTCCATGTCCTATTTTCACAGCGGCTCGCATAAAGCCCTCTCATACTATGGAGGAGGTAAAATTTAATGCCTCTGGCGTTGTTGATTATTGATTTATTTGCGCTCAGAAAATTTGGTTGTTGTAGCTTTAGTGGTTTATGAGATATGTACGATGGGCGTTGCACCGCCCACTTTTTGGTGAAATCACATATCTTTGAACCTGTCAGACTGATTTCGAATAAACTTACTACGTTGCATTCTAATCTTATATCTATGTCATGGCGTGAAAATTGGCGAAATCGGTTCACAACCACGCCTACTTCTTATATAACATAACTCACTCAAATCCTACTTTAAATTAATGTCATCTTATGTATAAAATTTGACCAAATCCAACAAAAATTGCTTAAGACCCTAGGTACCGAATATGTGAGTTCCAGTATCTATAGTTGATTTTTGACCGAAAATATCGGTCAATGTGTGAGATATACAATTGAAGTTTTGACAGAAACCTTTCCTGACAATAGTAGCTATGTGTATTAAAAATTGGTTGAATCGGGTCTAAACTTCCCTGAGCCTCCACAAACGCAATATAAAAATTTTCGAATTTACAAGTGACTTTATGGTTGTTATAACGGCCAATATTTGAGTTACCTCAATGAAAATTACAGAACCTTCTTTACTCACAATAGAATATCTTTGTGCCTAAAATAAATACAACAGGGTGAAAACCTAACCTGCCCCCATATAACTATTACCAGAATTTTTGAACATCGGCAAACTTTGCTCCATTTGATACATATGTATTATGATTTTCGTTTTTCTTACAAATCTTATGCCGAATTCATACACTGACCGACAACAGTGCATGAGTTATATAGAGTACAGTAGCTAGAAAAAGTAAGTTATCAAAGTGAAATATAAATCAGCGAAGTGAATACAATTTTAAAGTTTACATTTTTCAGACAAAATATTTGTTTTTTATTGAGACCATATTTCAAAGTATTTAATGAAAGTAATTTTAAAACAAAACATTAGTTTTTTGCTTTTATAAAAGGAAAACATTAACACATACAGTAAATTGCATGTAGAAAAAATAAGTTATCAAATTCTTTAATATCCACAATGTCTATAATTTCGTGTAGCTAGTTGACCCAATCGTTGTTGCATGGAGTTGACAAGCTTCAAACACTCATTTTGAGGAAAATTGTGCCAAATGTTATAGATGCAGTCCTTCAAATCAGTCAGGTTTTGGGGTTTCTCTTCAGCTATACGCATCTTAAGGATTGCCCAAGCATTTTCAATTGGTGACAAGTCAGGGCTTTGAGGAGGCCATTTCAATACACTCACATTTTCATTTTGTAGATGTTCTGTGATGATTTTCGCAGTATGAATTGGCGCATTGTCTTGTTGAAGAAGGAAATCATGGCCAATTAGGTGGTGACCCTCGGGGATCGCGTGCTCCTTTAAAATATTTAAATAAACTGTAGCAGTAACTTTTCCTTCCAGGACTACAATATTGCCAGGGCCATTCGCAGATAAGCACCCCCAAACCATTAAGCCTTTTTCCACCGACTTAACTGTGGGTAGAGTGCACCTGTATGATAGTTCTTGTTCGGGTGAGCGCCAAACGTAAACCATACCGTGAGAGTAACGAAGTCTAATCATCGATTCATCAGTCCAGAGCACTTTATGCCAAAAATTTTGAGGTTTCAATATGTGCTCTTCATAAAATGTTTGTCGTTTTTTCCTATTCGCCTCATTTAGGTAGGGTAACTTTCTTGCAACGCGGCCGTGAATATTAGCTTGGCGCAATCTATTACGGACAGTGTGCACTGAGGGGGCCTTCTTGCCTTCTTTTACAAGCTGTGCGCGAATTTTTGGAACTGATTTGAAGGGATCAGAATTGGAAATATCCAAAATTTGTTTATCAACTCTCTCCGTTGTAATTTTTGGGCGCCCTTGTCTCTTCTTCCTGATGACTCGATTTTCTTTGTTGTAGCCTTGAACAACTTTCCATATTGCGACTTGGCTTTTGTTAAATTTTTCAGCAATATAACGCTGTATATGTATATAAAAATTGCTTAGGTTTCGATATTCTGGTTGAGGTTTTATATTTTTAAGTATTTCCCTGGCGTTGATTCTTAAGTTGCAAGAGTATAAAATGTTCGGTTGCACCCGAACTTAGCCCTTTCTTACTTGTTCTGAGTTCATTTTGGGTGACACAAAACTAACTAGGATCGCTCTTCGTTCTTTCTCCTGTAAATTTAAAAAAGTGTTCTTGCGTTATTTTGCATTTTAAGTGAAGATATACTTATTTCGGTTTAGCTAAGCCAAAGTTGAAACCAACAGTATTTACATGTAACTTTAGGTCTAATTGTACATACCGTTATGTTAAGTAAGACTATACTACAAATAAAGTGGTCGTTTCGTTTTGCATATTTACAAAATGCTTTCCAAGGCCTTTTTGAATCTAGCGCCCCCCTGGTGGCGCCATCTATATGTTGACTGGTGAGTTAGAATCTGTTATTCGATTGTTTATCGATTGTCCAGTGAGAATTTCATTTAAGAGATTAGAAGGGAAGTTATTGCGTTTTAAGTGTCAGTACGTTTGTGTTATCGGTGCAAAAATGAGCATCGAAAAAAGACCCTACTTGTTTTAAAATTGGTAAAACTTTTACCGAAACGTTTCAATTGATGAAAAAAGTGGTTTAGACGTTTTCAAAGTGGTCATGAGGACATAAATGGTGATCAACATGTGGGCCAATCAAAATCCGTGATCACCGGAAATTTCATCGAAACTGTGAGTGAATTCATCAAAAATCAGCCGAAATATCATTGAAATTCATGGAAGTGGAATTGAAAATCTCCAAAACATCGGTTTATAGCGTTTTAACCGAACATTTGGCTTACGAAAGGTGTGTGCAGGGTTTGTTTCGTACAAATCGACTGACGATCAAAAATTGCTCAGAATCCAACATTCGATTCGACGCTTGTGACCAATTATTTGACCAAAAATCACATTTTAACCATTAACTACTCACCGTATTCACCTGATATGGTACCGTGCGACTTCTTCCTTTTCGCAAAAATGCATTTTCCCATGAAAGAAAAGCGTTTCAAAAGGTTTGCACCGGCATACTGGCGTCCAACCGGGCAACAAGCTAAAACACTCGTTCGACATGCTTTTTGACCGTGCAAAAAGCTGTATTGAAGCTGAAGGAGACTATTTTGAATAATATAAATTGATTTTGCCGAAAAAACCGTTTGTTCTGTTTTTTTTAAGTACAGTTTACTTTGGAAAGCACCTTGTAGATCTGTTTTATTATTGTGAATGGTTTAAATGGCATATGAAAATACAAATTTCTATTTTTTCTTGTATTTTTGAAACTTAAGACTTAAAATAAATTATAGTATGGTAATTTAGAGAAAAGAAAAATAAAGAGTTACTGCAGCGATTCCAACCCCGGGAAAAAAAATTTCTTCTCATACTTTAGAGCTCATGCGTCAAATGACATATTGCAGGGTTGCACCACAATTTCTTCCCGTTTGTTGCAGCATCGGATAAAGTATTTTGATTCCTTTCTCCTCAACGCTTAACGAATCGAAGACAGTTAATATTTCGTCGTATTGCTATAACCAAAAAGGTTTTCTCTCTTGTATATATGTATGTACCATATCGTGCTCGCTATAATTGAATTGGTGTTTAGATTTTTGCATTTCCATAGTTTAGAGTTGTTATTTTTTTTACTAATAATTTTAGTTATTTATTTCCACTTTTTAAAACAAATTTTGTACAGTTATCTTTATATAAACTAGAAACTACTTTATATAAACTAGAAAAAGATATGAAATTTAATATAAATATGATGAAAAGTCGCGACAATTTCTGTTATATTCAGCAGCAAACCGTGTTATGGTTGATCGGCATAAAGTCAACTAGAATAACGAAAACTATTATACCTATAAACTACATATTAGGACTGGTGTAATTCATAGACCGAATAAATTTTTGTTATATCCAAGAACTTACTTTCGCTTAGTATTAAGATTTTTCTACATATTTTAAAGATAATTTATAGGTTAATTGATACTTCCGGCATGTACATAGGTTCAGCCATGTATGTTGGCATGTGGGGGGTAGTCTAATTTCAACCAGTTTGAGAGATAGAGGTACTAAAGGCATAATTTATAGTTATATTTCAATTTTTTCATTAGTGGTTAGATTATCTATTGTAAAGTGAATGAAACTGGCTGAATTTGGAATTGTGTTCTATGAAAGAGGTTGTGGTTATATTTCGATTTCTTTAATTTCAATTTTTTATACCAATTCTATGCAACTCACTTGTATCATTATATTAGATATAAAATTGAATGTCTCGACATACATATGTATGTATTTAGTTATTGCTTTAAATTAGTGTTTTAAAGAACTTATATAAAAACGGTTCATGTTAATAAAAACAGTGCTTAAATAATAATAGTGGTTCTATTACCGCAGACAATTAAGTTATCTGTATCCATTTTTTGTATATTTTAGTTAAACCGCTAACATAGCGGGAAGAAATATCAAAATCACTTACCTAAATTATTTTCGAGTTTTAAAGTTTGATTACATTTAATATCTTTAAAGAAACAGAATAATTTATGAACATTAATCTTCAAAAAAATGTTTGCTCTTCAAATACTTTATGGATTTTTCAAGCAATACGTATATTTTCCTTTCGCAGGAAAAGGAAATTCTAAAATATAATATTTAATAACACATTTATTAATACTGCGATATTTGAATTATTATCTTGGTTACACGGTTGCATTCTATTTGGTACCTTAACTTCCCCCAACTAAATTTAATACACGGCTTTTAGCACTCTTCTTGAAGACATGTACATGTATTTTGCTTATGGTTACGTGTACATACCTATGTATATAATAGAGAAATATGAAAGTTCAACATAATTAGCAAATAAATGACGCGATAATGTACAGCATATAAAATTGATTGTATTAAAACCATTTTAAAAACCAAAAAATATCGATGTTCAACTTTTTGTTATCTATTAAATAAAGAAATAATACAAATCAATTTTCTCTAATTACAATTAGAACTTAACTGAATTTAATTACGAAAAAAAAATTTTGTTGAATTATTTTTAATTAATACAAAAAAAAAATTCACATACCATCATATATATGTATCTCATACATTTACAACTATATAATATTATCAATATTGCTCGTACATATTTTCAGACCCGTATTTTAGAAGACGCTTCCCTTTTATGCAATTCTTGGTCAGCTCGTCAGAATGTAAGTAATTATGTATGTTTACTGTACAATTATCGTACATTGTATATAAATTTCATAAAACATTTCTATATCATCTAAAATTTTTAAAAATCTGTTTGTTAAAAATAGAAATCTATGTAGTAGTAGTATGTGTTTAAATATAATGATATGAGAAGTTGAAATTAGCATTGGGCACTCATAATTTTTAAAAATATATGGGTTCACTTAATTTCGGCAAAGTCAAAAAACTATTTAAATTAATAATAATTTCAAATTTTCAAGTAATGCTAGGATAATTCAGTAGAGTTTCCAGAAAGTTAGGCAAAAAATCCCAAGGGTATTTAACTTCATAGAATTATTAAATTTTGCAAACTTTTTTTAAAATTGAAACAAATACAATATTAAACAGAAGTTTTTGGAAATAAAACCCCAAATTTATTTTAATGATTTAGTTATATTATGAAATAGTGCATTTTTTTGTACTGGTTTAAAATTCAGAGTTATTATTTTTTCAGGAAACTTAATACTCGTACATATAGAGTCATCTGCCACATCAAGGTGTTGATGCTTTCAACTGCGTCGGGAAAACGCTGTTGTCTGAATATCTTGCTCAACAATTGATTTGATTAAGAAACAAAATCTTAATTTCAAAATTGGACTAGTCATAACACAGTTACGCCGGTTTACGAAATGTTTTCTTGTTTTGTTTCTTCATATGTTACCCGCTTTCAATGACGTTTTCATAACTTGATATATTTTGATATTATATTATAATCAACACCAATCAACTTTCAATAACGCTTCAATCTATTTTTCTGAAAATCTCAGCTTTTTGAAATCAATCTAATATAGTATATGTGTTTACGATGATTTTTTCTGCTTAATTTAAAGTTTTTTTTTTACTTATAAACAATACTCAATTACACAAGTAGGAGCGGTTAAGTTCGGGTGCATTTTATACTCTTGCAACTTGCAAGTTTTCACTGAAATTTATCTATTTTAGGCACAAAGGTACACTGTTATAAATAAAACACGCTCTCTTATTTTCATTGGGAAAACTCACATATTGGACGATATATGCGGTACAAAGCTCCCCAAGTTCGAAAATCTATATGTTAAGTGTATAGGGATAAGGGAAGTATTGTTCCGATTCAACGCATTTTTGACATACAAACATATCAATATAAGAGATGGATTATCCCTTAATTTCAGTTATATATATCACACATTGACCGACATTTTCGATCAAAGTCAACTATAGGTACCGGGGTCTAAACATTCGGTACCTAGGGGCCCGAACAGTTTTTATTGGATTTAAACAAATTTTTGGCCATAGGGTGACACACATTAAAGACATTATTCGTGCAAAGTTTTATTCCGTTATATTAATAGCTTCTTGATTTGAGTACTGGAAACTGAACGAATGAAGTGAAAATTTAAAATTGAGCTATATGGGAAGTTGTCCGATTGTCCTTTCTCACAATGTGACATAAGAATGTAAAAAGAAGGCCACGTACTAAATTTTGTATAAATCGGTCAGTCGAGTTCCGAGATATGGAATTTCACCAAAAAGTGGGCGGTGCCACGCCCGTCGACCTATTTTCACACCAGCTAACATAAAGCTCTCAAATGCCATCTCGGTGGTAAAATTGAATGACTGTGGTGTATTTAGTTACAGATTTATCGCACTTTTAGTAGTTTTTAACAGCAGCGTTATATAGGGAGTCAGCGGCGTTATCCTTCGATTTCATCCATTTTTACACTGTAGGTAGAAGTTCTCATAAGATTTGTAGTCAGCAAATTTGTACCAAATTACAGTGTTATACCTTAAGTTAGTACTTAGTTATGGCACGTTTTACGTTTTCGGTTATTGGAAATTTATGGGCATGACAGTGTTCCGACTAGTCTATATAACCCTATATCTATCTCGCTTTATTTTAGGTGATTCCTACAACCGTTAGGTGAACAGAACTACAACACTCTGTAGCAACTGGTTGCAAAAGTATAAAAATTGAAACTCTCACAACTTAATATATGTGTGTCATTGCTTCGACAATAAAAAACTAACAAGACTCACACAAAACAAAAAAAAAAAAGAGCTATGTATATACGAATCTGAATAAAAATTTTACAATGAAAGCGGCCGATATATCCGAAACTACTTGACCAATTCCAATCAAATAGTGATAATAACACGTTTTTTATGTGAACTTCAATGCATTTGGATAACTTTTTAACGAATAGGGCGGTCCATCTCTGGGATACCTTAAAAGAATCATATAGCATTTTTTCTGGAAATGATAAGTTTTACATTCTCTTTTTCGTTTCAAGTGGCTTTTTGAACACTGAGTTTTAAGCACTCACTAATCACTCATTAAATATTAAAATTATACATTTTTTTCATAATACATAATATACTTACTAAATTCATAAAATAAAAATTTATCTTATTTCTTGAGGTGTAGGATTGAAATTTGACAGAACTGAATCAAATAGCCGAACAATCACGAAAAGACAATGTTAAACCTTTTACATAGTTCAGTGCAGCATAAAATGTAACCAGGTCTGCTTTAAAATTTAATTTCCATACCTGAGCAGTATTAGATTTAATAAATTAACGTAGTTTATAGATAAAGAGCGCTGAACATATTTCAAATGAAGTACTGTTGTTTTAATATTGTTGCACCTTGACGTGTGGGAGCTAACTAGTGCTGGATCGAGATAGTTTACCGTCCTAGGCAAATGCCAAACTTCCAAACATTTATGTTTTTGGCCGATAAACAATAATATGAATGAAAGTAAAATTTACACGGCAGGCTTTCTTGTGACATCAAAACATTTATTTATAATATTTTCTTAAAACGTACAAACATCAGCTATATTTAGAGAAATTATTACTAAATATAGAAAAAGATATTTTTTAAAGTCTTCTACAATTATCTGCTACTATTCCTGTATTCCATTTCCATTGATAGTACTTCTCCATTAAGGAAACATCCTGATGGAACATTTCACCTTTATTCGTCAGATGAGATTCCAGCATATGTATTTTTAAAGCCTAAAGCTTTATATGAATATATACTATATATATAGTTCCTTTCTTTTACTATCTGGGTGGTAAAATATTTATATATATATATTCTGATTTATGGTTTTATAGAAAATTTTGTACAACGTTCACAAAATATTTCCAGCCGAGTTTTTCTGATTATTCAGCTTTTATTCAAGGCTCGTATACTTTATCAGCTGTCATGTATGTATGTTGACCTACAAATATACAATCGTTGTTTGTAGAAATGAATAAATATGATATTTAAATGTAGTTCCATTTTAAAGGCCTAACTATATACTATATATGGTGCCGTATGTTACTGTCAAAAAATTAACCAAAAGCCTGTCAAATGCATAAGGAACCGAGAGTAGACTTTTGAATGACTATAATGTACTTAAAATATTTAAAAACAATTAAAATGTTTACTTCTGTTTTAGAAGGAATATGAATATTTACAAAAATTAGTGAAATTTAAATAGAAAGAGGAAGAAGGATGGTTTTTGTACGATTCCTAAAAATGGAGAGGAGTGATCACACCGGTTTTTTATATACACGCATTTGTCATACATGCATCCGCATTTTCCTTAAGCAAATGGCGTTTGAACAAACTTAACGAAACTTGATGTAAAGTACATTATAGTTGCAACATACAATTTGTGTGTACTCGGACAGTTGCTTACGCTGGCTTAAGCTGGCTTATTCACATTATAGTTAGGCCTTTAGTCTTTTCATAATAATGATAATAATTCGTTAAGTTTGATAAAAAAAAATAGTATTGAAATTATGTCACCAAACGAATTCCTATTTACAAATTCATAATTATGATTCAGTTATATGTATAAGTTTGTGTTGAATGCAAAAAACAATTTGTAAAAAGATTTTAATTTATGATATCAAAATCCGTTGTCAATCAAATCAAAGTAAATTTTTTTGTCAATGTGGATTAAATTTTTTTCGTAGGAGTAATCACACTTCGAATTATATAATTGAATTGAATGATTTCAACAGATTATACTATCACTCGATCTACGATCATGGTTAAATATTTTCTTTGCACGGTTCCTTAATAGAAGCGTTTTTATTCAAAGTCAATTGAAATAAAGTTTAGGCTATGTTATGTCACTGACTAGTGGCTGAATATTCAGTATTCAGTTCAAAATTTAAAAAAAGGTTCCCAAGGAAACCTGACCCCTCACTCCTTAGAGGTTAATCATTGCAATTGAGTTCTTCATGTTTTCAAAAGGTAAATAAATTTTTCATACTACACTGGCGTTTTTATTCAATGTCAGTTGAAATAAAATTTAGGCTATATTATGTGACTGGCTAGTGGCTGAATATTCAGTTTCTTTATGCAGGTTAAATATTTAGCCTAGTAGACATGAAAGGTCTTTCGAGTGTTTATTTTCTGATTTTACCTATTTTCCCTTCCCATAATATTTGGGCACCTCTAGAAACTAAATTCTGGGTACGGGTCTGATGTACGTACATATGTAGTACATATATATGTATGTACATTTCGGTGTCCACAGAAAGATTGATTTCTAAACCTTACAAAATGAAAAGTTACACATTAAGGACAGAACGCTTAAAATTTACGTAAAATATTGAAATTTGTAGGACATACTAATTTTGAGCTGCTAAATTAAAATCCGAAAAGAAAAAATCTAAATGTTCACAGGAGGCATGCCAGGAGCCTGTGACGTATACGTCACGTTGGTCCTCATACTTTTTTATTTCGTATTTTACATTTCACTTAAATAAAATGGAACATTCATATTTCGAGATAAAGTAAGGAAGAGTAAAAAAATATTAGTTAACATTTATAAAATGATAGCGTTTGAAGCATTTAGTACAGAGGCCCACACTGCATTTTCCACACATCGTTATGAACACTGTATTGCAATTATGACTTTGGCAACGTCGACGTTTATTACCAGGAACTACCTCCACAAAGTGATCGATGCCATTGTATCTTTCGTTAGTACATTCAGCTTCACTGTTCGGTCTTCGAAAACCTCCAGGTGGCTTTCTAACGCCAAGACTACCACAATAGTGTCTGGAAATTGCTCGACGAAAATCAATTTGGGTCATGCCTGAACCGCTTTTCCGATGCAGAATCCAAGCATTTTGAATTGAAACATCTATAAGCCACGTAAATATAGACCACTACCATTTTTTGCCCCTAGCGGCAATTCTGTAAGCATTTACGTTCTGATCCATTCGATCTGTACCTCCCATTGAAGCATTGTACATGGCTACCGCATATGGCCGGGGGACGTCGATTTTTCGGCGTTATTCTCGTGAATATCGACAGGCCTTGTACACAGGATTTTTTCCGTAAATCGTTGAAGCTACAGTAACAACAGAGTTGTCAGTCTATTTGGTTATGTATATTTCTGCACCTTCCAGTTTTATGCTCTCTATGTGTCCACGTTGTTTCTTTTTTAGAGCCTTTTTATCAGGCAAAGGGCAAAACCTAGGAATCATAATTTCTCGCATTGTTCCAGTGCCATCATAGCCCCGCTCTTTCAAACCGAGAAAGACACAAACTGAAGTAAATAAATTATCAAAATATATGCAATAGGGTAATTGCCTTATTTCGTCATTTAGATCATCAATCATGGAAGACAATGGTGCAGGATTCTTTCCGTACATTTTTGGATATTCTTCTGGTATACGTGGATTAATGCCTTGGTACATCTCAAATTTTGTAAGGTATCCTTGGGGCGTATTGAGACACCACATCTTGTATCCAAAATGCAACGGGTTTCCCCTAATAAACTGCTTACAACCGTGTCGACCGTAATACTCTACCATAGACTCATCGTAAGATAGATCTTGTTCAGGATGAAAATTTGTGAGGCATTGCTTTTTCACTGCATCAGTAATTGGACGGATTTTCCAAATTTTGTCCCCCCGATCTTCCAAGCTGTTATCTTTGAAGTGCATATAATGAAAAATTACCTATTGCGTCGCATGCTTTCGCTAACCATAGAGCACAGTATATCTGAATCTTCGCAACAGTAGTCTCTTTTTTTTGGTCGAGATGTATACCCAGTGACAATCATAATACCAATAAACACCTTCATCTCATTTATGGTAATGCTGGGATTTTGACCTTCTACTTGAACCGAGTAAGCATTGGATTCATCACATAACATCTGTAGGACCTCATCATCAATAAACTTTTCAAATTGCTGATGTGGAAAAAGCCCGCTACAATCTGTGTAATTTGGCTCAGGGAAAAAAGGTTTTGATTTACCAGCGATGCTTTCAACCCAAGTTAACTGTGGTGCCCGCACTTTTTGTATCTTCGCTCAAGAACCGTTTCGTTTCTAAGTATTGTGTCTCTTTCTGTTCCTTCTACGTACTAAAATTTTATCAGGAGTTTTGTTAGACGTACGCATAGTTGATTCCTCCTCTAGAATTTCTGGTAGTCGTTGAATTGAGGAAGATGGAGATTCTGTCAATAAATTTGTTCCAATGTTTTGAAACAAATTTTGAAGAACATCTTCAATTAAATTGGCAATATCGTCATCCGTGTTGTTCAGTGCATCGTCTACAGGTAAGTATGTCATCGTCGTTGGTAGTACACACTAATTCACATGGCGCTTGCAACTGCTTCTTGCTTAAATTTTCGATGGTGCCGCCGCAGTCTTGTTCACCTGAATCTTCACCTGAATCTTCATCGGACACCTGACCTTCATCGGGCGGCTCTAGGTACACTTTATCAATATCTTCATCGTCACTCTGTAAACTCTCTAGGTAATCTAGCATTTCATCCGTATTTTCGAAGTATCTAATAATATAAACAAATCAATATATGTACTACCAGGGTATTTGGGCCAACGTAACGTGTACGTCACAGCAATAAAAAACTTAATCAGACACTGGTAAAACACAATAACTTGTAAGTTTTTATTTCGCAATATTTGTCTATACATATTTTTTGGTAATACTACATACATTATTTTTTTTTTAGTTGCACGCAAGTAAAAAAATATATATATACTTACTTTTTGGTATTTGCACTTCTCTACATTTTTCTTGTTTTCGATATAGTACACACCAAACCAAACTAACGCCAAAGCATCTATTCACAAGCAAAACTTAACTGCAACTGACGCAAACTTGATCGTACCCCTTAAGAAGGGATTATGTTGCATTGTAAATTAAATTCGCATTAGCCATTTTTTTACGGCAAATAAAGAAGGGCCATGCTGTCGTGACGTCTACGTCACATTGGTCATGAATGGGTTGATATAAAGGACACTACAAACGCATAATCTGTATGGAACTACTGTCGAATGTTATGGCCATAAATGATAAAAACTTGCTGCGTGTGCAAAACAACTGATGAAAATAATACCAATGTTTTGTTTCCAACTGACAAAGAGGGGAATGGGGGAAAAAATATCGCATGCAAGTCAGTTTATAATTTTATATAATCTACATTTTAAGGCGGAGGAAGAAAAATAATATCTTAACCTTTAAAGGCGACAAAGCCCCGATACGGTACCTTCTTTAAAATTACTTCCCACCCTTGAAGAAAACAAGTAAGAAACCCTCACCTTTTAATGAATAGAAATTTTACGTTTTTACCGTTGAATAGGCCTAAAAAAACTTGTTTACGGGAAAATTATAACAAGAAGCCTGAAAATATACATAATGTTCTGAATGATATTTCTATTATATTTATATTTATCACTAGCTGACTCCGCAGCCGTTGTCCTGCGTGAAAATATGTGTTTTGAAATGAAAAGAAAGTTAAATTTATCATTTCATTTTTTTTTCAATGCAACTCAGCTTGATAAACAACATTTTTTGGTTTCTGTTCCGGTGTACAGAAAAGATGGTTTTCCAACTCGTGAGCATCTGACCGTGTGAAAAACAAAGCATCTTCAAATTTATGCCACGCGCTATACGAATATTTTTGTGTCCTGTCATCTCAAATGCAATTTTCACGGGAAACGGAATACGTTTAAACTGAAATGTCAAATCGATAGAACTCAAAGGAATTCGTAGAGTCAAGCATTTTGCTCCTTGTATTCGATAGGTGCGTCACAATCAGTCAGGTTCCATTACACAGTTTCGGCGCATGAAGATAGCGAAACATAATAACGACAGATCCAACTTTGAGACGCAAATGGTGCGGTGACATACCAAGCCTTTCCAAAGAATTTAGGAATTCCACTGGATAATTCATTTATTGTTGAGACGAACCATCGATTTGTATGAGCGCAAGTCTCCCGGAATTTGACTTTGATTCTTCCAGTTTAAGTCAACAATATCGGTATTTTTGGCAGTTAACATTGCGCGTACACTTAAGGAATCGTAGTCACGATAATTTGGCCAATGTCCGAACATTCGTTATGAGTTCATAGTTCGTGAACCGATAAACGGCGGACGGAATTGATATCAAACCACCGGAAGTATTAACCGGAATTGATCCATTTCCAATTTTTAGCGAAGACGATGTAAAATGTCTTCGGCAATTTAATTTTTGTTCGTATCGCATAAAAGACGCGGATTTGAAGGCTGATATATCGAAATGATAATCGCGAAAAGTGTGCGAACTTCATTTGCATTCTAGTGATTATCATTTTCCAGCATTTGTAATTGCTGGCTTGCTTCTCAAAAAGTTGCACACACCGTACCATTCACAGTACGCAATGACTCAAATGAAGTTGAACCGCGAACATTTATCAATAGCAACCGAAGGTAGAAACAATCGTCGTTTTTCGGGTGGATTGTGTAAATTCGTCCCAATGCATTAGTTGATAACACCCCTGGATGTCCATCTACTGGTTGGCCTTGCTTTCTGCGTAATTATTTCTGCAACGATGCATTCCATGTATAATATCAAGGTATTTCCGAATGTCCTCGCAAACGAATCTCTGACGAAAGTTGAGCAAAAACTCGTAAATGTTCATTTTGTTGCTGGCGGTGTACAGCCAGTGGAACTGTACTGTATTCTCTGGGTTGAAGTACATACTTTGGCCTTCTCCAAATTAACTGTGAGACGCACAACAACCGGTAAATGTCCTACAAAGCACTTTATTGCAGCTTATGTATCAACCGTATCGTTCAAGTCCAATAACCCCCATGTTGCTTCCTATGGTGACGTACTTTCAAACGTATTTTATCGATTACACCAAACTGCAATACTGAACACTGATATGACTTTTGAATATGAATTAGACAATAATGGTGAATATAGTACGATCCATGTGTTGTCAACTTCGATATTCACTCTTCTAAATTGAATGCTGAATGTTCTGCCATTGTCGTCTGGAGAGCGACGCCGATAGAGTGGATATCCCTCATTTCTAGTTTGTGTTTCTGAAAGAAACGTGGATACGTGCATTTATTGTCAGACACACAAACCGAAGTGGGATTGTGGTGTCCGCAAGGTCCATGAACCTTATTGGTTTTCATCACTTCGTATAATACTGGATCTTTCTTTGTATCAGGAATTTCGGCATGATTGAATGATTTCATCAATTTGATCTGTTGTCACCACCACCCACCATCCAAAAAAGAATGTGTGCGTGCGGCAAACCTCTCCTTTGCCACTCAACAGAGTACATCTAGCATCTAACAGCACTATATATACGTTGTTTCAAGATAAAGTCCATCGAAGCTGTTGCTTGAAAAGTCTTGCTGTGACAATCGCTGCTGATTGACCGCGATCCATAATACCGCACGTATGTCATCGCATCCTGGGAGTACTCGGTCATGTGCCTTGAGCTGCTAATGTATGTTGATGCCAAAAAGAACGCCGACTGATATTAGCGCGACCTCTTCGTGGCATCGTAACAAATTTCAATCTGTAACTGATCACTTTGTGTGCAACACACATAACGTTTTCACTGAATAGTTTTCAAAAATTTTTGAAGCAAACGACAAATTTGAACGATTCAAATAATTGAAAAACAAAACAAAAAAATTTAAAAAAAAAATTATGGAATAACTTAACTTTTTGGAATTTTCCAATTTTCCGACTTTTCGTCACGAAAAGCATACAGGTTTTTTATTTCTAAACCTTCCCCGATCCACACAGAACATTCTCTGAAAATTTCATCAAGATTGGTTCAGTCATTCCCATAGCGTTACTAATAACCAACATTCACTCGTTTGTATGGAAAAAAGAAAGGGGCTGTTTTCAGGGCCGTAAAACCCATCTTTGAACCTCAACGAACATTTAGAAAAAGAATTGGTCAAATTGGTCCAGGCGTTGTTGAGTTATGCGCTTACCAACACATTTTGCGATTCATTTTTATATACATATAAAGATACATACATACATATGTATACATATATGTATGTATGTATAACATTATATATAAAAATTACGTGTCGCCTTGTCTGTTCGCGATGGACTCCTAAACTACTGAACAGATTTTAAGAAAATTTAGCACATTGTATCCAGTTCGATCCAACTTAGAAGATAGGATAGTAAAAAAAAATCATAAATAAACAAGTAAGAAAGAGCTAAGTTCGGGTGCAACCGAACATTTTATATTCTTGCAACTTGCATTAGGGAAATACTTTACGATGTAAAACGTCAACCAAAGGATCGCAATCTAAGCAATTTTATATATGCATACACCATATGTAACTTATACATATTATTATGACCTACATACATACATACATGTATATTCGGAGTAAGATTTGTTAGAAAAACCAAAATTATTTTACATAGTCATTACACAAAATCAGCCGGATGTTCCAAAATCCTGGTAATGGTTATATTGGGCTAGGTCAAGTTTTAGCTCAATTATACCCATTTTAGGCACAATGGTATACTGTTATGCGTAAAATACGTTCTGAAATTCTCATTGAGATAACTCAAATATCGGCCGATATACCCAGCATAAAGTCACCAGGAAGTTCAAAAATTTTTATATTAGGTATATGGGGATTCAGGCCAGTAATGATCCGATTCTATTTCATATCTCACACATTGATCGATATTTTCGAAAAAAAGTCAACTATGGTACTGGGGTCCACATGACCCTCGGTACCTAGTGTCTTAAACAGCTTTGGTTGGATTCGAACAACTTTTTGTCATAAGATGACACACACTAAAGGCATTATTCGTGCAAAGTTTAATCCCGTTATATTAATTGCTTCTTGATTTGATTTGAATTTTAAATTGTGCTATATGGGAAGTAGGCATGATTGTTGTCCGATTTCACTCATTTTCATAACGTGATATAGGAATATATGGTCCTTTGCACGTTGGCCACGGCAAATATCGCATTCGATGGAACGATCAGCTGTACGAGATATATGACGACATTGACATAGTTCAGCGAATTAAAAGGCAGCGGCTACGCTGGCTAGGTCATGTTGTCCGGATGGATGAAAACACTCCAGCTCTGAAAGTATTCGACGCAGTACCCGCCGCGGGAAGCAGAGGAAGAGGAATACCTCCACTCCGTTGGAAGGACCAAGTGGAGAAGGACCTGGCTTCGCTTGGAATATCCAATTGGCGCCACGTAGCGAAGAGAAGAAACGACTGCGCGCTGTTGTTGACTCGGCTACATATAATCGCGTAAGCGGTGTCTACGCCAGTAAAGAAGAAGAAGAAGTATATTAATATATAAATAGATATTTATATTTAGCAGAATTTCGGCTTTGCTGATAAGTAAGCATGTTCAATGATATTTCAACATATTGCCTAGGGAAAGAAATGATGATTGAAAATTAGTGAACTGCTATAATGTTGACAACAGCTTGCGATCCTGTCATGGTCGTGAACTAAGTGACGTTCACGATGACTATGCGCCTTCCTGTGTTGTATCAGTGACAGCTTGCTCGTAACTTTTGTTGATATTCGAGTCCTGTCCGCTTTTCTTCTTTTACATCGTACGACCGTATACCTTTGATTTTACGCTTCTTTTTGTGTATCTTTGTACATTCTTCTGCACTGATTCCGTCCTTCGGTGATTGTTGTACTTGTTTTGTCGGTGGACATCCCATCCTTTTCTTCGTCTTGGCTTTTGGGTTCAGTTCTGCACCTTCTGTTGACATGCCTACATCGTCAGCGGCTTTAAAATCCACGTCTTCATTTGGCTCTTCTAAAACACCTTTGCGCTTTTTCGGCAATTGTGTTGGTTTGTGTAAAACTTTAATTTCCTCTTCCTTCTCATGCGCTTTAGCCTCATCTTCTAAAATATGATCAGTTTCTTTAGCTTCATCCTTATCTTCAATCGATTTATCCTGGACTGCACTTTCACACATTTCTCCAAAATTTGAGCCTTGCGGAAGAGATACCAATTCAGTTTGTTTTTCCTCAGTTTTTGAAGGTTTATGAAGAGCTTCAAGTGATTCTTCTTCTTCTTCAACTTCATTTTTTTGTTTTTTATCTTCCTCTATTACTTCTGCTGTTTCTTCCTCAGCAGAAGATAGATATTATATATACAAGGTAGATAAAAGATTGGAACTTTTGTACATTTTAAATCAGAGTCAAAACGGTACAAAATTTCTGGTTCTTCTTCTATCGTAAAATCTTCTAACAGCACATCACGCTGAAGAGAACTGTACGTAATTTCGGGCTCTCCTTCTTTTAATTTCGCTTTACAAAGTTTGAGATTTTGGAAATACTCCGCCGTTATTTCAAAATACAAATTTTCAACTTCAAGAAAAATGTTTGAAACGTACTTTGTGTGAAAATTAGGCATTTGAAAAAACACAATTTGCAAAAGTTTAAAATGATCACTTTTTATGGTAGTGATTGTGTGAAGATCTTCCATTACTTTTCTGAGGAGTTGAATTTTCCTCTTGAATATGAAGATTCCAAGATCCAAATCAAATGTATGTATTTGCAAAAGTTTAAAATGATCACTTTTTATTGTAGTGATTGTGTGAAGATCTTCCATTACTTTTCTGAGGAGTTGAATTTTCCTCTTGAATATGAAGATTCCAAGATCCAAATCAAATGTATGTGAATTGTATTTATTTGTCATGTCAGACTTTGTTGGAAAAGTGTTGGACGTGTGCAACACCGTTTCGGATAAATCCGCCTGGGCATCAAGAATTTTGTTCCTGTTTACACCCATGATTTTGTCCGCAACACTTCTCCTATTTATTGATGATCGGTTTTAATGCGGGAATATACACCCGTCTTACAAATATTATTATTTTTGCAATATGCGGGAATATATACCCGTCTTACAATTTAATTTTGCCTGTATTTATATTAATTACACGGCTTACTTTATTTTATTGGCCTGTATTTTTTATATCAGAGTTTTTTTAAATTTGGCTGAGCTTTTTTTTTTGTAGGCTCCATAGGACCAAAAATGAACAAAAGACTAGCTTTCTCAAATATTTCTTACCACTGGTGGGGGAAAATAAATGATAGTCAAGTCTTGTCCGGTGAGAACTATTTCATTCTACGTGAAGTGTTTCAATCTACGAGAACAATTTTAGTCTGATTTTATTTAGAGTTTTCACTTGCTTATATACAATTTTTAAAACAATCTTGAAAACTAAATATATGTGTATGTGTGTTTGTTTGTATGTATTACAGCATATTGTTTATTACGGCTTGTTTTCAAGTGTACAATTTAATACATATGTGTGTGTGTGTGATGTTATCTCTTCTGTAAATTTATGACTTGTCTTTACCCATGCACTTTTATTACTATTACATGTGTATTGCATGTAAATGCATTATGTATATATGTATGTATGTAAGTATATTAATATATAAATATATAAATAGATATTTATATTTAGTAGAATTTCGGCTTTTTTCATTGGGGGTGTTTTTTTACGTGGCGGGTCCCAAACCCAGCGCACAACCATAAGTAGGGAATATTTCGCCTTCTCACCTTAGCTCTCCTTCAAACGGATGTTCTTAGGCTACCCAGAGGATACTTGGTCAAAGACCGGAAGTCGTGAGCTGCTTGAGTCATATGTAAAGGTTATAATGGCGTAAGCGGTGCCTACGCCAGTAAAGAAGAAGAAGAAGAATTTCGGCTTTCCTGATAAGTAAGCATGTTCAATGATATTTGAACAATTTATTTATCGCGCTTTTAGTAGTTTTGAACAGTACCATTATATGGGGATTTTCACACTATAGGAGTTATAGTAATATTTATGCTGGGCGAATTTGGTCGTTGTAGCTTTAGTTGTTTTAGGAGATATGCACATTAAACATATTAGGCGGCGGGGGTGACCCCACTTTTTCAAAATTGGCAGTGGTCCGATTACGCTCATCTACGAACTCGAATTTTTTTTGTACTAATGAACCTGTATACCATGTCAAGATATCTCAATTTTTACTCAAGTTACAGCTTGCACGGATGAATAGACACATAGTCAACCGGATTTCAATTTTTCGCGTCATCCTGATCATTTATATATGTATATACTATATAACTCTATATCTATATCGATTAGTTTTAGGTAATACGCACAACTGTTAGGTGAACAAAACTATAATACTCTGTAGCAACTGGTTGCAATAGTATAAAAATACAGTGAAAGCTCTATTAAATGGGCGCTCTAGATAGATGTTTATTAAGTATAATCTATTAAGCCGAGAACTCAACTAACTGGACAGAAAGGCTGGTAACCGGATATTGAGAAAGCGGCCTAAAATTCTATGTTTTATCCAATGAAATTCATTTATATGAACATATTCAAAATTAAATCTCAAGTACAATTCCTTGGATTCTTATACCGACAAAAATGATTTCGCCTTTATTCGTAAATAAAATTTTCACTGTATTGAATATTTTATTATACTTGTATGAATAACTAGCAGCCCGCTCCGCACGGGTATTTAACAAACATTTCAAAAGTTATAATTTTGTACACACTTGTTTTTGCGTGAGGTCATTAAAAAGAAGTAAAATAAAGGAAATTTGAACATGAAAATACATTTTTCTGTATTGTTATTATTTTTTTTATTTTTGTAAAAAGACCTTTGCTTATGTTTTACTTTCTCTACTCAAAAATAATTTATTGAGTCAGAGCTTTCGTGTAAACGATATTTGATGTTAATTTATTTTGTGGCAGCAATATATAGTAAATTGATTTTCAGGATATCCAACGCGCAAAAGACCAACATACAGTTAGCCCTAAGCAAAATATTTTTTCGTCAATAGCTACTAATTCGAAAGTTTGGCCTTGGGACTTCTTTATAGTTAGAACGAAAGATGTTTTCACCGGAAATTGAAGCCGTTTAAATGGGATTGGCAGATCACTTAGGATCATTGGAATCCTTGGTATATGAGCTGATTGACCAGTTGCTGGGCCGGTGGTGGCAGTCCAGAAGGGCTTAATGAATTTAAAAACTCCTTGGGGTAATGGGCTGCGTCTCCGATATTAGTCACGGTGTCTATCGATTTGTATTTTGTTATTTTTGTGTAAACTTTTTGAATAATTAAACCGTTTATTTCGTTGACACTATCATTCTTGGGTGACAGAGCAATAACACATCTTTTCGTGCTAGTTCTCGATGTCAGGGTATACTGCATCTATTAAAATTCCTCACTGTGGACTATTTAGCCTAAAGTGGACTATTTGGTTGTAGTGGAAAATTCCTTCCCCAAGTTCAAACAGTTGCTGTGGAAAATCGCCATCAGTGATTCCATGTAGATGAGCTCTCATATTCGTCCGTAATTTTATGTTTTTAATCGAAGTCCATAAGGGCGATGGTATATTTTTATGATATCTGCTCGGGTACCTCTGTTAATGACAAGAAGAGTCTGTCGGAAATCTCCAGAAAATAGAAGTTTTCCCGCCCATGAGAGCAGAGGAGTTTCGAAGGTCTTTTAATGATCTGTCCACGGCCTCTATATGTGCTTTAAGGCTCATGGTGCGTTCATCCCACATAATCATTGAGGCGTATTGTAATAGTTTACCAAGAGGCACATTTTTGCGGATAGAACATATTGATTTTTGTTCAAGATTTACGGATGGCGGAAGTTTAAAAGTTGAATGAGCAGTTCTTTCATCTTTTAGAAGAGTTACTGCACTTCCTGACAAAGGAATTGCTATCGCTATCTTCGCTGATTGTCTTATTTTAGCAAGTATTAAATTTGCAAGAAACGTCTTGCCAGTGACATCAGGCGGATAAAAAATGTATTTCTTATTGTTCACGCTATCGACTTTAAGGTAGACAAAATAAAAGTATGACGACAAACAACTCTCTTAGTTGTACTGGGCACGCCGAAATTGATGCTTCTCCCAGAGTTTCTTCCCAATGATCATCGTTTTCTAGTAAACCTCTGTCACGCCAATCTGCCTGATAGGTTTCCTTGAGAGCTTCCTCAACGGTTTTTAAGTAGTAATGAAGTTGGACCGCATACGTGATGTAGCAACATCCTAAGGTAAATACTCTGAAGGATGTACACCGTAGACCTAAAGCGGGATCTTTTTATGCCCGAATGGTTAATAGTCGTGCCAAAAACACAATCAAATCAATTCAGTTCAGCATACACAACATTGTTAATCAATTCGAGTAGCTGCCAGCGTCAACTGATCTGATGCAACACGAACAATCTGTTCTTCGGCAATCACGATCGAGTAAACGGTATGGCTGGCTTCGGTTAAAATTGTATCATGACAGTTCATAGAGTTGCGTAAACTATAAGTAAATCTACGCGTAAATCTTCGGGTAAATCTATAATACGGCAAATGACAACATTTTTTTGCTATACTGATTTGAATCATGTGTGGCAAAATATGTATCAGCTTTGAAAATGTGCGCATTTTACAAATTTTCCATCCGTACACAATGGAAATTCCATCGAGTACGTACATACATATATGAATACATATATTGCATGTACATACAAACAAATGTATTTGAAATAGAACAGAAGTGCCCGACTAAATCAGTGTTTAGGGTATGATATACTTTGGGTATTTTCTGCTGATGCGAACGTTCATAAACAAATCAGGTATAAGCTGATTGCTAGTGATTCAAAGTTGTTCTCTATCGCTGATTTGAAGACAAATGGTGCGCTTCATGTACTTGAACCGAACTGACAGAATCAGACTGAGTAACGGATCAGTACTTATAGTATAATCAAAAATTTATTACTCGTTGCAGTTCTCCGGTATTTAAGTATGTCTTCAACACGCTTTATTCTTTTAAATTTATTATTAGTTCATATGTAGTACAAGGGATTTTTGCCTGATAGCGAGGCTGCGTTGCAGGTATGAACCATTTTTGTATTATCTTGCCTATTTCTAACAAAATTCTAAACTTTAACAATATATGTTGACTCATGCAAATTATTTCTCTACTCAATTTTTCAGTTTATAAGAAAATAATGACTTTATTTGAATTTACGCTCTTAAGTCGGTTAAAAATGAACATTTTATTTTTACAAACCATCATCATTGGAATCCCTTTAAAATGGTTCAGGGCATTTTTCATTTCATGCAACGGTTTAGTCAGCTATAGCGAAAAGACAAAAACCCAAATTATTTTTTATATAAGACAATGTAAAATGTATACCACTGCAACGCGTGGCCGGATCCACTAGTATATATATATAAAGCAAAAAATACAGACGGGTTAATTTAACAAATACATGATTTGTTTACATTTTGTTGATTACAATAAATATGAATACATATGTAAAAATCTGTTTAAACTTTATACTCATGTCCCTTAGTTATCTTCACCTAATCAAAGTATGTACGCAGTCTTTTTGCTTAGAAGTTTGTCAATTCACGCATCTAAGTATTCCAAACGTAAGTGCTAACTTTTTGTCTATAATAATAAGGGTATGAAAATATTGCTTATATGTAAATGTGAAGATATGTATGTAATTGTTTATTTATTTCAATAACATTTATTTTACATAGATATTCCTTTATACCTATGTATGTATATAAGTATGTACATATTCTAATTTAGTAAAATTTGTAGACTAGTCGTAATAGGTACGTTGCGTTGACAGCAGCAACATATTTTGCTTATGGGTGGTCCAATATTAGTTTATTTTCGTAACCAAATCGAAAGGTGGAAAAAATTACTATTTACCTCTCAACCTAGCTTGATAGACTTTACTCAATAATGCTCTAACTTTTTTGCTCGTATGAGAAAAACGTTTTCTGGAGGTCTTCCAGCAGGACCTCTCTTACGTGCTTTATAATATTTGAGAAAAAATAATCGTATGTGGTAAAATTCGGAGAATGTGGTAGATGGGGATAACGGGGCGTAACGTATTTTGACCAAAAAGACCGTGGCAGCGATGCTTTGTTGTACGCAATAGAATTAATCGGACCGTCCAAGCATGTGTGTAATAGAGAAAGAGTTAGTTTCCGTTTAAGCGTTTTGAATGTTAGCTGGTATTTCTCATATTAAAATAATGAGAAATTACGTACTCAATTTGTAAGTAGCAAAGGTGCCAGCGAAACTGTATCGTTATTATCTGAAATAGTTGATAAATTACAATCATATTTCTAACTATTTAACAAATACCATAGGTTATGGACTCACTTATCTCTTTAACTACATTTTATTTTGCATCAGAAATATATACATTTATTAAAGTCAACCTAACTAATACAAAACTCTATATTCTTCATATTGTTGCTGTAGGAAAATACATAACTTATCAATAATTTGCGCTACCAAATCACATAATACTAAAAGAACTGATATTAGGTTGTCAAAAAAGTCTTGCGGTATTTTTATTGAATCAATTCGTGTGGCACCCATACATCGAGCTTCTTAGTGACTCCAAGCTTCTTCAAATGGTTTATAACGGTTTTATGATTACTATGCCGGTCTCTTTCGACCAATTCAGCGATTTTACTGCAATTTTCGACCACAGGCCTTCCGGAGCGTGGCGCATCTTCGACCACCTCTACACCAGAACGAAAACGTTGAAACCATCTTTATGCGGTGGAAATGGAAACTGTATCGGGTCCATAAACTGCACAAATTTTATTGGCGGCTTGAGATGCATTTTTGCCTTTATCGTAGTAGTACTGTAAAATATGCCGTATTTTCTTTTTATTTTGCTCCATGTTTGCGACGCTATAACTCACGAACGACTTAAAAGAAACGACAATCAATCAAACACGTGTTAGCGCGTGAAATGAGCCCGATGCGACGAATAAAACTAGAACTACGCGCTTTCAGCGCCAACTAGCGAAAATACCGCAAGACTTTTTTGACAACCTTCCTTCCTCCAATCCTTTGATCCAAAAAATAGCTGAATCTGGAGCCGTATTACACAAGGGTAATAATTTCATCTTTGATCTTCATGTTATACATAGAGTATATATAGCAATTTAAGGTAGTAGTCTGGTAACTTATGCCTATTTTCATTACTCAAAAAAAAAAAAAAATGCACTTGGGTGGCCCGGGTGATTTTGGCTCTTGATGTAATCTGAAATCAAATATTTTTAATTATTCTTAATCTATAGACATGTCATTCTGGGGATCAGTAGAAGAAAAGTTAGAACCCGGGCCGACCAGAAAAACAATGTTTTGAGAAAAACGCGTTTAAAGTTCGGTGGACCTTAAAAGTTGGACTCAGAGGCGCTTTAGGAAACTCCTTATAACTCCCGAAATATTTCGAATTTCTGTCTGAAAATTTCACAGTATATTTTCAAGACATTGTACTTTCAAATTAAGCAAAAAACGTTTTCGTGTTTTTGAATTCAAGTTACCAGACTACGACCTTAAACACGATTTTTTTTATTGTGTTATGTAAATAATCGCATTTACTGGAACGAATGAATGAAGTTTTCGTTTTTATATTGTAATCAGCATATATTTTATTATTTTAATAATCTATTATTTTATTTATTTAATTAATATTATATTATTTATTGATCTTACTTTTCGACAAAATTTAGCATCTTTCATCGGTGGCCCGGTAGCGTTAAGTTGTACGAGTAGAATCAATGCATTCCATAGCTTATTTAATACAACTTTGCCTTGCGCACAATTAGGCAAAATATTATTTGCAAAGCTCTGGTGGTTCACTCATCATATTGACGAATATTTATTTTCTTTACATTTGTGCATAAATCATTAGTTATAATTAAAATACATGTTAAATAAATTCAATAAAAGTAAAATAACTTACATTTTACCTCCGATTATTTTTAACTGATATATTTAAAACTTTTTTTTTTTAATTTGTACTATAATGTTTCTCAAATAGCTAACGAGTAAGATTGATTCTTTTGTACAAACGAGAACACGTTATCGAATAAGGAAATTTCAAATTTCGAAAATGCGTATTCGATAGCGAGTACAACGATCCGAAAACAAAAAAAAAAAAATCATGAATTTCGCTCGTTAACGTGTGCCGCGATTCGGGCCCAGCTGTTGTCATTAAACGAAATTACTTATTGAACGACCCAATAATTATAGAACAAAGAGTGAGCCCATTTTCAATAGAGCGGTACAACGAGTGACGTCTTGACGGGTTCAGGAATGACATGCTCTTTGCGCTGTCACTTGTTATATTAGTCAGTATTTAGCGACGAAGTCAATAATTTTGTTCTTAACTATATTTCTAATAATATAGGTAAGTTAACATTTTTTGATAAACCATTTTGAATACTTTTTCAGAAATATTTACATATATATTTGATATATTATTATTTAAAATATAATAGAAAATACTAAAAATTAATGTTTTTGTTATTAGTTGAACATTTTCAGTGTGGAGAAATAAATTCAAATTATGTCTCTTTGCGGGATCATAACTGGAGCTAAGTAGTACTTGTATATTGTTTGTGAACTAAAACTATTTTGGGTAATTTTTCTAAAATATATATTTTTAATGTAATATTATTATTTAATAGCGAAATGGAAACGTCACTTAGAAAAAGTACATCCAAATTTGTATGCCCATTCGCAAGAATTCTTTGAAGGAAAATTAGAGAACCTAAAAAAATGAAACTCGGGTCTTGCGGCACAAGATTTGTCCCAGCGGAATAGCTAGTAATGTGTTTTGAGATTTCTAAAATAGTAGCACAATATTACAAATCTCATACAATCGGAGAAACTCTCGTGAAACCGTGTAGGATCAAAGCCGTCAAAGAAGTTTTGGGATTAGAGGCCAAAAGTAAAGATGTACCTCTAATAACATGATCAAAGCTTGAATAGTACTAATGTCAAATGATATAGAAACTTGTTTCCAAAATCAGATTCAGAGAAAGGAGAGCTTGAGATGTTGGCTGGCAGGAGCTCGGTTTCAAGCTCTCGAAACTACTAAAAGGCGCAAGTAGTGCTGTGAAGGATGAAGAAGAACCCATACCAACAACCTACAGGCGACAACCTTTTCGTCCCGCCACTCGACCAAGACGAAGTAGTACAACAAAGTTCCAGAGGCCGATGGATTACCGGCTGAGCTGTTCAAAACCGGCGGCGAGGAGCTGGAAAGATGTGTGTTCCAGCTGCTAAGCATGCACTTTCTCGTTGGTTTATGTGCAATTGTAAATAAACTGACCAAACAGATATGTAGATTACGGAGAATGATGTTGTGCACAACAACAAATTATCGCGCTTTCTCGACAGTTTTTTGTGAAATACTTAAGCCAATTGTAAATAAACTGATTGGACCTTACCAGTGTAGCTTTAGACCTGGCAAATCCGCCATTGACCAAACAGATTATGGGGAATGAATGTCCGTCAAAATCGTAAAGGACCACTGCGAACCGTTCGATACCAGACTTTTTAGAAAGGGTTATTTCCTCTTGTGTGTCTTTTTCAATATAATACTAAAGTCTAACACTGGTAGACACATAACTTGTGACATGAAAATACTTTGGTGTTTCTAATGCAGTTTGATACCCTGAAGTCGAATCTGAAAACAGAATTTTTCTATCACCCACAGATATTCTGTAACCTGCAGTTTTAGATTTTATAATACTACTGCGATCAAATTGAAAGGTGAATTATTTGGATAAATTTATATTTTGCGTGTTTTTCGAATCGGTAATTTTTTTTCTGTAAGTTGGTAGTACTCTAAGTCATATCTATGCTGAATTTCTCGTCAAAATATGCATTCGTATTTGAGATAGGCGAGGCTCTAAAAGTGAATTCTTAGATTTTTACTATGTCTGAATTTATTGAACAAAGAAGTGCCATAATACACCATCTCATACTGCATTGGTTATTGGTGACCATTTCGCCACATTTTCAACTAATATCGTGCCGCAATCGCCGGATTCGCCTGATTTACCTTTGTGTAACTTCTGGCTATTCAGCGAATTCACATGACCGGAGTGTGCAGTGGCCAGTACGTCCGGCAGTCACTCCGGGACAAAAAAATGTTACCAGGTTCTCTGATTGATCTAGTTGATCCCAAAAAGGTATTACTACCATCCTTGCATATTAAATTGGGTTTAATTAAGTATTTTGTTAAGGCAATGGACATAAATGGAAATAAAAACTTCCAAGAGTCAGTGAAGCATTGTGGGTCTGCAAATAAGATAATTAATGAAGATGAAACGTTTGAGGAAATGCGCAATGAAACTTATTGCCTATAAAAAATGGATTGCAACATGTCCCTTAAAATTCACTTTCTGGACTCTGATCTGGATTTTTTCCCCGAAAATTTAGGGGTCGTTAGTGACGAATATAGGGAACGGTTCCACCAAGAGATTTCTGCTATGGAAAAATGGTACTAAAATAAATGTTGTTCCAGTTTGCTTTCCGATTACTGCTGGCCATTGTTAAAGGATACTCCAAAAACAAAATATCGCCGAAAAACATCGTCAGTAAAATTTTTAAACAAAAATGCTCATAGCAAAAAAATTATGGGTGATAGAAGAAATCTGTAGCTAATTTCTGCATTTGTTGCAATTTTTATATAATAAATTGTAAACAGTGTAATCTGAACCGCAATGGTACTGTAGTATATTCTAAAAGTAAACTAATTATAAATTCAACTCAATTGAGTATGTGAAAGAAAAGCGAACCAAATAATAGAAAATTACCATGTTAGATATAATAACAAGTCCGTGCTTTTTGAATGTAACTTTATTAATTAAACTCATTTCCCAATCCTTGCAGCTAGGAAGTTAACAAAATCTATACGAGCTTAAAACTAATGAATGCAAATGTTTATTGTTATTGTTATTATTATGTAAGATAAAGAGAGACTTTAGTATAAGGAAATATTAAAAGAAAGATTAATTATCATGTATGAAAACTATGAAATGAGAAAAAGAGATATGAGAGGATAAGTAAGGGAGGTAAAGAAAGAATTAATAAAGAAGTATGTGTTGTTGATAGTGGGAGTACTAGTATATGACTATACAAGGTGGGTTCCAAAGTAAACAGGACTTAAAAAAACCTGAACAAATGGTTTTTCGGCAAAATCATTTTTTTTTATTCTAAATAGTCTCCTTCTGCTTCAATACAGCTTTTAGCTCGTTGGCCGGTATTGCTGCCAGTATGCGGGTGAAAGCCTTTTGAATGGCCCTACGTCTGCATAACGCTTTCCTTTCGTGCACACACCTTTCGTAAGCCCAAATGTTCGGTCAAAATGTGATAAATCGATGTTTTGTGGGGGCGTTGGACTCAAAAAGTCCTGTTTACTTGGCACCCACCTTATAAATAAGGTTTAGGCAAGGGTCTAGACCAAATCGATTCAAATTCAACACTAAACCACATGGAATCGAAAATTTGTATTAGGAGAAGTATTAAGTCTATGTTATCCGTTTTTGGCATGTCGACATATTAGTATGACTTTCATTTTGTGGCGTTGGGTTAAGGTTTTAAAGGCAAAAAAAAAGATATATTTGTGTTTTTTTTTGCGGCGAAATGAGTAATATAATTTTATTAAATTTAATGACATAATATTGTACATCTTTTAAAGTATATTAGAAAAAATTTTCAATGAAAAATATTAATAAATAAGCCTGTGATGGTGAATCTCCAGAAGCGCCTTGAAAAAAGTGGAACATTATAACTCGTTTCCGGATCATCTGAAACCAAAAAAATTGATATGCTTTTTAAAGGTGATGTATTTCTCGAGGTAATCAGATGGAGTTTTTTTCTAGTTTTTGCAGCACTTGGAAGTAAAAAGCGCGATTTTAAATACAATAAATCCCGGTTAATTTGTTAATAAAAAATAGAAAAAAATGGAAAAAACGGTCCAAATTAGTCTGAGATTAAACTTTTTGATTACAAGTAAATATTGTATAAAAATTTAAAAAAGTAGAATTTAGTCGACTCTTTCTAGCATCTGAATTTTTTATAATTAGCGACTTAACCTAACCCCAAACGGTTAATCATAACTTATCAACTTATTAAATTTAAAAATTTAAGTCCAAAGGCAGAAGACTGCATGTTCACTGAATACATTATCCTTATCCCCTTAAATACTTCTTTTTAGAAAATGTATATATTTTTTTAAGTTAAAATAAATGCATTGAGTAAAAAAATTAAGGTAATTTAATATTATAATAAAATAGGCTTAATTATCTACTTATCTTTATTTTTTTTATTTTTTTAATCTAAAACAACATTATCATACAGCGATCCAGAAAATTGCTTATGAGATTAGTAAAAAACAATTCACCAGCTCAATTATCGATAACAACTCAGATTCTGTTACTGAAGGTTCCAATTTGTAAGCGTCGACTCTGCTATTTTAAAATATTAATGATGTATGTATATGTATACATATGTAGATGGAGTACAATATGTTATGTAGACATTGTATATGTTTCATACATTAATTCTTCATTCTTTGTTCTTATTTCTAAACAGGGTGATATATTTGCGGGAATCAATGATGGTATCCTTAGTAGGGCAGAAGCACTGGCGGCGGTGGATATGGGTAAACATCAAACCACACATCATCACAGTCAAATGCCGGGTCAAATAAAACATGACGTTATGTACCATCATCATAGTATGGCTGGACCTCCGCAACGACCATTACAGGTAAGCCTAGACCGATTTCATTCATATTAAGCACTAAACAAAATTATAGCTAAAATGAAATCTTACACGTATTTGTCATCATAAACATTATAAAGTAGATCACTATATTGTATATATTTGAGCCGATAGATAAACATTGACTTCTGCATTACACTAAATTATTATAATTTTATTAATATAAATCGCAACATAACACACCCAGGAAAAGACGATCTTCATATCTCACAGATTGATCGATTATTCCGATATCTTTATAATTGATTTATACCATATATTTTAAAGTGAAAGAATCGGGGCCCGGATTCGTTAACGAACGAAATTCATGTATTTTTTTGTTTTCCGATCATTGTACTCGCTTTCGAATACGCACTTTCGAATTTTGAAATTTTCTCATTCGATAATGTGTTCTCGTTTGTACAAAAGAATCGAAATCTCACTCGTTAGCTATTTGAGGAACGTTATACTATGTTCTGACCGACATTGAAAACATTTTAAAAACACATTTGTATGTTGTGGAATGTAAGTCGTTCGGAACGACAATGTGAGTTTTCGATGAGTTTTCACTGACAACTATCAATATGGGGATTCTCTTGCTCTTTCAAGATGACACAAAATGCAAAAATCCTATACCGAAATATGCAAGGCCAAGAGAGCACCCATTGCGAATCTAGTGATATATGACGGCACGAAAATAAACATGGGTTTGGTCTGATATATTTTACAGCCATTGCAAATAATTTTCTGCGAGTGTTTGTTGTTGTGCCGTTGCACCAAGAGGAAAATTCTGCAATTTCTGCACCGTGCAAGTTGTTGCAAAAGCAAGAGAATTCCCTTAATATGATAATATCAAGTGACAGCTGTATTTGTATATGGAATGTAAACAAATATCAAGTGACAATTTGGGCCGGCAAAATATGTCCTCCAAAAAAATCGATTAAATTAGAGCAGGAACCGATTATAATGAATGGAATGTAAGCGAAAACCAGTTTTTTCCACGAAAACATGTTTTCAATGTCTGTCCGAACGTAGTATTATAGTACAAATTAAAAAAAAAGTTTTGAATATATCATATCATGTCGGAGGTAAAATGTAAGTTATTTTTCTTTTATTAAAATTATTTAGCATGTATTATAATTATAACTAATGACTTAAGGACAAATGTAAACAGAATAAATACACGCCAAAAAAAATTTATGAGTGATTTTATGCTACAGCATCAGAACTTAGCAAATAATATTTTGCTTAATTGTGGGCAAGGCAAAGTTGCATCAAATACGCTAAAACTTAACGCTTGCGGGCCACCGATGAAAGATGCTAAATTTTGGCGAAATATAAGATCAATAAATAATATTGATTAAATAATAGATTATTAAAAGAATAATAACATACAAAAATAAGTGTTTGCTGATCAAAAGAACAATATAAAAAAGAAAATGTCATTCAACAAACCCTCGAAACAAAGAATTGGTGGTGGTCCGTACAAGCTTTTAACTGTAGCAGAAGAGTAACTCCTCCAAGCTACGGGGATAGATGTTGCAGTAGAAGTTAAAATCTTGAGAAACTAATTGCTTTAAAGAAGAGA
Organism: Bactrocera zonata; assembly: GCA_037783105.1. NCBI lineage: Eukaryota > Metazoa > Arthropoda > Insecta > Diptera > Tephritidae > Bactrocera > Bactrocera zonata. The sequence goes on along the minus strand of JBAWJQ010003615.1, from coordinate 608,203 downwards.
TCGCTGCAAATAAAAGAAGAGGTACAAAAAGCAGACATGCAAAGAAAAGCTGTGGAGTTGCAGATTAACCATGCGATTCTGTAATGTGAGACAGTCTCAAGTCTCTAAATTTGAGATTTTAGGTTAGAGACGATTTTTGAGACTTGAGACAATTTTGCTATTCTGTAAGTGACAGTCTCAAAATATGATCTCTAATTTTATGACCAATTTTAGTTAATTGATTGTGGGTAATTGAATGTTGGGAAATGATCCCGTATCTATTGTTTTTACGATTACTTGCTCGCTCACGACTGCCGCGATTCGGGCCCAGATTTAATTTAAATAATGTGTTCTACGAAAAGTAGGCCAAATCCGGTTTCTCCCATTTTAAAAGTTAACATAAACGGGTAATGATATGCACCAAATTTGGTTGAAGTAGTTTCTAAGGTATGGGATTTCACGCAATAATGGGTGATGTCGCGCCAACGCAATTTTATTGTAGTACGCTTTGTATAGGGTAAGTGGATGAGGTTGCTACACCGGTTCACCCATTTTCCAAATCCTAAACCGCTTTATTTTCAGTTAATTTGCTTAATAATACTCTTGTCCCGGGACTGTTGTGCTTTCGAGGAATTTGGACAACTTTCACCGGGCAACAACTATTCAGCTACTGGTCGCTGGAGTCACGAGTGTAATGTTTACTTTATTTATTCAGAGACTGCTTGTTTTTTGAAAGTCCAAAATGTGTCTCTTTGTCACTTTACTACCAATAATTTTAGAACTATTGAATTAAATATGATGAAACTTTGAATATTCTAGTTAATTCTATTCTTTGAATATTCTAGTTAAAGTTAGTACTCATAAGGAAAACCATTTTTTATTAAAATAGTCTAGAACATGTTTGAACTGGCCTTAAACTATATTATTTATCACTACATTAATATAACAAGGTGGGTTCCAAAGTAAAAAGAAAAAACAGAACAAATGGTTTTTTCGGCAAAATCAATTTATTTTATTCTAAATAGTCCCCTTCTGCTTCAATACAGCTTTTTGCATGGTCCAAAAGCATGCCGAACGAGTGTTTTAGCTCGTTGGCCGGTATGGCCGCAAGGTGAAAGCCTTTTGAATAGATTCTACGTCTGCATAACGCTTTCCTTTCATTGGCAAATGCATTTTTCCGAAAAGGAAGAAGTCGCACGGTGCCATGTCAAGTGAATACGGGGAGTGGTTAATAGTTAAAATGTGATTTCGACTTATTTTTGATGAATTCACGCACAGTTGCGATGAAATTTCCGGTGATCATGGATTTTGATTGGCCCACAAGTTGATCGTCATTTATGTCCTCACGACCACTTTGAAAACGTTGAAACCACTCGTGCACTCCGCTACTGGATGGGCATTTATCGCCAGGAACTTGTTTCATCAATTGAAACGTTTCGGTAAAAGTTTTAGCTATTTAAAAACAAGTTGGCTCTTTATTTGAAGCTCATTTTCGCACCGGTAACACAAACATGCTGACACTTAGAACGCAATAAATTCTCACTAAACAATCGATAAAGATGTCAGATTGCATTAGTCGACATATAGATAGATGACGCCACCTTTTACTATATGTATGTTCACTTAATCTAGCTAAGATATTATTACGTAAGATTCATTAAGATGAATTGAACGATAAAACCAGGATTCCTCTTTATATTTCGATTTAATGTCAAATTAGGTTTGTTTTATAATTTTTGACTTAGTTATAGCATTTTATAGTTTTTCGTTTAAGTCGTAAAGGGTGAGGGAATGAACCAACCTATTTGCGATATTTACATTCTCAGGGTGTCAAGCAAACACGTGTACTAGTGTCTAGATTTCTCAGTTTTTCCCGGACAGTCGCCAGGAACTGGTCACGTCTTGCCATCCTGGTCATTTATAATGTATATATACATATAAATCTATATCTCTATCGATTAGTTTTAGCTTACAAATAAACGTTAAGTGAACAGAGTATTATACTCTGTTGGACCATGTTGCCAGAGTGTAGTCATTTTTTATAGTAGATAGATAAATGAATGAGGAGTGCACCGCGACCTAGGGTCTATTGTACTTCTAAAAAGATGGCTTATTTATTTTGCCATTTCGTTATATTTTCTATTAGAATGATTTGCTGATTTAACGGATTAAATTTTTGTAAAAAATTAATAATTAAGATGCTGTCGCAATACAAGTTGTATTTGCTTACTTTATTTTCAAGACTTATATGGACAAATTATATTTATACATGCTATCACCTGCGTAGAAAATAAATAATGGGATTCTATATGTAAGAAGAAATGTACATTTCCACCAAATTGTGTCTACAACAATCATACCATACATTCATAAACGTTGTTGTCGCTTGGCTCTGAAAGTTAAATTTAATCAATATAATTGATCATTTATTCTATATGGATGAATATAGAAGCTGATTAATTTCAATTTGTGTTTTGAAGTGAGACAGCGACAGTGACATCTACGACAGCTGTCCGAGAATAACTTCGCCTCATCATCCTACAGCGGCATTATCGCAATAGAAAACAAGAAATAACGTTGACTTTGCACCCAAACTTTCATATCCTTCCCAAATTCCAGATATTCCATACAAGAACTTGATTTTGACCAGTGAGTTTGTATGATTGCTAAATTCTTTATATATATGTATATCCGATATTTTTCTTCCTTTCACGAGCGATCTAACCATCGAAACTTGTGCCTTATAATCTCCTTTTCGAACCTGCGCTCCTTCTCAGAAACTTCAGAAATTTGGACGATCTTATTACGAATTCCCTTGCTTGCTTACTTACCATGTAATGTAATGTTGATTTCTGTCAGCTTTTTGACTTTACTACAAAGTGGTTTACAAAGTAAACAGGACCCTTTGAATCTAGCGCTTGGCGCCATCTATATGTCGACTGATGCGTTATCTTTATCGACTGTCCAGTGAGAATTTCATAATATTTCATTGATTGGAAGTGAAGTTATTGCGTTTTAAGTGTCATTAATCTACCTCAGAATTCTTCATCAAATTTAATAGGAAGTCTGATGTCCCCAACATGTAAAGAGTTTAGCTAACTTTAGCTTTTAGCTTGGATTAGGCAAGCTTAAGCGTTTCTGTCGAAGGGATGTGAGCACATTCTTCGGGCAGCATATTCTTTGTGTTTTGTAATTGTGCGTAGACGGATTTTACGTTCCAGGGAACCTTATGGTGCTGTTTAGGATTGAAATCCGGTGATTGTGGTCGTGTTTAAATCTGCTTGGGGAAAGTTGTAGAGTACCTAAAGCTTAACTATGTCCACTTTATGCTTCGGTTCGTTATCCTGTAGAGAATAGTAGTCATTTCCAAGATATAATTCTTCCGCTCTTTGCTTCAAATACATTTTAAAGATATTTTGGTATGCATATTTGTCCATAGTGGACTCTATTAATTTCATTATTGCTTCTTTATCACCATTCTTCACAGTATTCATCATATAGATTTCCTTATCGAGTGCCGTACCCGGTTTTCGCCATAAAATCTTACGCCCCTTGATTCCAAAGACGCAAAACTTACTCTCATCGGAAAAAATAACTTTATACCAAAATTCCCGGAGCTTGCTTAGGTGCTCTTTCGCAAATACATTAAGCACTTGCTTATTGACTAGCGATATGAATGAGTTCTTGTGTGCGACTTTACCACAAAACCATTTGAGGATAAAATGGAATGCTTCAAGTTAAATGGCCTAAAGGCAATTAAAAAATTATTTTAATAGCAGATACACTAAGAAGTTTGATATTTGAATTTATGACCGCCTCCAACATATGGTTTCCATTTCGTGTGACTGAATATGATATGGTAAGTTTGCCACAATATAGTCTCAATAATCAGCTTGAGAAGCTGAGTTGACGTAGCCATGTCTTCGAACTGGTCCGATCTGAAAAGTTTCACATGTCCCTTTCTCCCCAAGTAGCTGTTAATTTTTCAGAATCATGGATATCAGATTACTATAGCATATAGTTGTCATACAAACTTGGTCCACCTTTTAAATAAATAAAAAAAAAACAAAAAATCGGCCCACTCCGGGATTGGAAGGGATAGTTGTCAAATTAATTGAAGTTTTTTTAAGGAAAAAAAAAATGGCGAACTTCCAAAACAAAAATTACGATTTTATTTAAAAAAAAAACCGATTATTTTATATAGTTGATCGTGTTAAATTTTTTTTGTTTTTTTTCAAAAAGTTCATTCAAAAACAAAAATTAAAAAAAAGGTCCCCAAAAGTCAATTTCTACAAAAGTTATGGCTATTTGAAAATAAAAAAGCCATTTTTTAGCAAAAATTAGCAAAATTCATAACATTTTTGAAATTGGACAAAAAATTTTGAAAAAATTCTCAAAAATGTTTTTCAAAGGGTAGAAAAGGATGGATAAGTTTCAGCAAAATCTAAATAAATACATACTATTATTTGAAGTAATTGTAGTTGTAATCTAGTTTTTTCCAACTTGAAAAAATTTCATAGAGGATTATGAAAGTCAATCATAAACTTCTCAAGTTAATTGTGGCATTTATGTAAATAAGATTGAAAAGTCAACTTTATTAAGCTGAAAGTCCAATGAAATTTATCTATACGTGAGTATACCACATCAACCTGACTTGTTTTTGCACATGTAAAACATGTGTGGAATCGATTTTAGCCGAAGCAAAATATTTGTGATAAGTTCAAATTGCTTTCTGGGTATATTACAGTTTCTAGATCTATGTGAAGGTGTATTTGGCACAAAAATGACTGGTGTCTCAACTGCCCAAATGTAATGCCCGTACCCTAACACTATATCGATTGTTTTAAAACGTTAGGTGAACACTGTACTCAATTATGAGCGTAAAGCACACAGGTTGCTAATGTTGAAAATAGATGGAATCCTCAATATGCACTTGAGCTGCGAAACGAACTCATAGTTAATAGATTGCTTGTGTAAAACTAGTACATTTACATTGCAGGGTTGTTTTACCAGTAGTATTTGTTGTTCCGTCATGCTCCATTGTTCAGAACAGGTTGTGTAATTTGATTACAATCAAGTAGCAATCGAAATTTGTGCCCAACCCTTGAAATGAGGTTTAATATAATTAACGACACGAATTGTGTCCTTACCTGACAAACGACCGTCACGTGGCAATTTCCCAAAAGGCTTACACGTTATAATTTTAATTTTATTAAAGAAATATTTGGCACCGCATGGAAATACGTAATGCATTCGATTTCAATCAATAACTCGAAAAATATTGCAATCGCTGTTTGTGGTATGTGGCCAACATGTGTAAAAACATTTTTTATTTAAAATTTGCAAGCTGTTTCAATTTCGCTAACTAGTTAAACTTTAAAGGCAATATAGCTAATACAAAATTGCTCGAAATGTTCTTTTGCAAACAGTGTGGAATTAGTATAACCAACATGAGACGATGTATACATACATATGTATATAGGTATATGGGTGCCTTTAAAGTGGGTAGACATGACATTAGTATATTCTAATAATAAGAGCAATACCAAAATAAACATTTTTGAATCAACTTAATGACAAATACTAATGTGTCTCAAGTTTTTATACCGAATTGAAGTAGGTGATGTCCTTTTCACCCTTGTCTGTGTGGAAAATTAGTTCTATTTAATTTATACTCACCGATATGTACATTATGATGCATACATGGGCTTCCGGTGGGGAAGTGAAACAGTAAATTATACTTAACAACATATGGTTGAATTTCAGTTAGCGATATCTTAGCGAAACCACAAAAAGTTTACTTACATGCACGTAACTAATTTACTGCACCTGTTTGATTTTCGTTTTTTTTTCTTGAATGTACCCTGAACAGTGGTCGACAATCAAATTAAGTTTTATTTCAGATATATTTTTCACGTGTTACAATGAATTGCTGAAGAAAGGCTCATGAAATATGTTACATATTGATTTTTCTAAGAATAACTTTTGCTTTTGATTTTCTATAATTTTTTTTTTTACCACTACCAAAAATTAAAAATCGCTGCAAATATAAGTTTACTCTTAAAATATGCATTTGAGCTTTCCTACGTAGTGGCAATCGAGGGCTATACAACGATTGTGATGATCTTTATATAGGAATCCAGTTAAACCTATATAAGCGAGAGTTCAAGGGAGCACAATCTAATTCTCGCTTGAAGAGGTTTCTCCCGAGTTTATGGCTAATGCAGGTACGCAGCAATAACAAGTTACAGCAGGTACGAATGTAGTAAATATGTAATACAAGTATGATAAAATTATGTGCATATATATATTAATAGTATGTATGTAACATTTATTACATTTCGACATATATGTAAGTATTTTATAAGGGTAGGTATCAAGATGCTTACGAAAAAAAAAACATAAATTCATGCATTGTGTAATTTTATTTTATTTAGAACTTATTTACACTTAAAAAATCCGTCAATTTCGTTTGGGTGTCGGTTTTTGTATTTCGAATGTTTTCTCTAGCTCATAAATTTGACCGAATATTGCTTGATCAACAACCGCCGCGTATTCCAAGGCTTTATTGGATTGATCTTTATTTCTATTTCCGAAATCTGTGCCTCGTCTTCACTATCATTTCCAGCAATACAGGTGTTCACACAATTCTTTACGATATCGTCATCGGTTTGTTCTCCAGCGTTAGTTACGTTGTCGTCATTTCGAACAAAATCTTCGAAGCTCGGCATTAACATATTGGATTCGCGAGACACAAGATTAGTCCATTCCTCGTTTCTAGGTCCAACTTCATCATCATTTTCCAGAACCGAGCCATAAGAAAGCAGATCTTAAATTTGTAATTTATTTTATCATTTGTTACTGCATTTGTGTATCTTTTAAGACAATGCTGATTTGTTTTTATGATTCCAAGGGTATTATCCACAAAGAATTTGTTCCACGCGGCCAAAACGTTAATACGGTATTCTACCTTGGAGTTTTGAAGCGTTTGGTGTGCTGTATTCGACGTGTTCGCGAAGATGAAAATTGGCGTTTGTTGCACGATAATGAGCCGTCTCATAGATCAACGCTTGTGACCGATTATTTGACCAAAAATCACATTTTAACCATTAACCTTTCCCCGTATTCACCTGATATGGCACCGTGCAACTTCTTCCTTTTCGGAAAAATGCATTTGTCCATGAGAGGAAAGCGTTATGCAGAGTTAGAAGCCATTCAAAAGGCTTGCACCGGCATACTGGCGGCCATACCGGCCAACGAGCTAAAACATTCGTCGACATGCTTTTGGACCGCACAAAAAGCTGTATTGAAGCAGAAGGAGACTATTTTGGAAAAAACAAAGTGATTTTTCAAAAAAACCATATATTCTGTTTTTTTTAAGTCCTTTTTACTTTGGAACTCACCTTGCTTAAATAAATAAATAAAGCTCGACTGTCGCTTATAGAGATATAGATAAGTAGCAGTCTCACTTACGGGTCTATGATGGAAGAACGACTCTCACTTACAAAGGTTTCTGTTTTTTGCTAATAAAGATTTTGGAAGCTGAAAATGATACCCAGGTTCAAAATCAGTTGAAATTTTGGTTTCGGTATTGAAAGAGTTCTCCAGGCTTCCCTTCAGTCAGGATAGTTCTTATGCAGAATATTGGCATAGAATTTTGATCGTTAAAGAAATTGATTTTTTTAGCGGGTTCTCGCTTAAGTTTTTCAAAAACATTCAAACCTGGATAAGAAGGATTTCAAAGGAGCACAATCTCATTCTCACTTATAGAAGTTTCTCACTAATTGGAGTGCGACAAAATAACAACGTTATTTAGGTCCACACATTAGAACAGGCACAATATTGACAAGAAAACAATACAAAATAAGTAAGGAAGGGCTAAGTTCGGGCGCAACCGAACATTTTATACTCTTGCAACTTACAAGAAACAATTTTTGGTCATAAGGTGACACACACTAATGACATTATTCATCCAAAGTTTTATCACGTTGTATTAATTGCTTCTTGATTTGTGTACCGGAAACTGAACGAATCAAGTAGAATTTAAAATTCTTTTATGAGGGAAGTAGGCGTAATTGTTTTCCGATTTCGTCTATTTTCACAATGTGACATAAGAATGTAAGAAGAAAGTCACGTACTAAATTTTGGGTGCGGTATGTTGATTGAGCTGGTGGTCGAGTTAGCGAACTGCGAACGTTAAAAATTATACATTATTTCCAGGCAC